>VZTH01002417.1:433171-519081 GCA_013397815.1 Aleadryas rufinucha | reverse complement strand
CAGGAGTTTGACTTCGATTTCCTCTTCGAGTTCAAGCACAGCGATGAGGGTGGAGGTGGGTCGCGGCGGGGCGGCCGGGGCACCTCCGGGGGTGCTGGCGGCGGGATGCTGCGGGTAGCCCTCCTTGCGCTGCCCCGTTCGGGAGGGGGAAAGGCTACCTCCCCTCACGGGGAGCGGGGCGGGGAAGCCGGCAGTCCCGGCCGGACAGGTCAGCCCGGCCCCGGGCGGCGCTTGTCTCCTCAGCCGCTCCGGGAAGCGGCGAGCGGGGCCGGGGCGACCGGCGTAGAGTTCTGGCCGGGCGGCCGGCGCTCCTCTGGAGGGGCCCTGGCAGCAGCCGAACGAGGTGCAAGGGGAGATGACCCGGGGGGCCGCCGGTGCAGAGCTTTTAGAAGTTTGGAGGTGTTTGAGATGTGCGGACCCCCGCGTTGGCCTCTCGCACGGCTTCCCGCGCTGTCTTTGGGTCTTGCCCGTGACAGAGATTGCCCGGTTGAAAACTCACTTTAGCCCCCTTTCCCCATCCCCCCGTGAGCCGGACTTAGGCTCAGGGTTTAGCTTGAAGGTCATCCGCAAATAAAAATAACGGGCGTGAATTTGTCACGGGTCACAACTGTTCCCAACTTTGGTGACTCGGTCCGGCTGTCTGTTTTTATGGCTTTTAGCAATACTTGAGGTGGAAATGAGGCGAACAAGCCTGGAATTGGCAGAGAGAGGAGGTTGCCGCTTCCTGGTGCGTGGTTAACTCGCTGCGGTGTCGGTGATAGCGGGTCACCGTAAAGAGCTCTTGTACGAGTGGATGACTTAACGCTGCCTCAGAGTAGGGCTGTGTTTGCTCTGTGCCTTATCTTTTTGCTTGTAAATTCTAGCAGGTTTCCAAATCCTTGCCTGCCTAACGCAACCTGCCAGGATGTGAGTGAAGGTGTTTGCACCTTCTTAGCTCTCCCCAGTTGCCTACCTGTCTGGCACAATGTCAGTATCCAAATAGTTGTTATGAGCTTCTAGTTTTTAGAAAAAGGCAGTTTTAAGAGCTTCACACCAAGCTTTTCAGATAAATGTTCTAGTGATTAGATACCTAAGTTTCTAAAGTGGAGGGGCCTAAGCAAATTAAGTGTCAAAGTCCTAGTCCGAGAAAAGTGCCTAACTCCTTTAGGCAATTTTGAAAGCATGAATTTAAACACAGACATAATGTGGCTTCATCTTGAGCAATGTAAGACAGCCCTCATCTTCTCTGAAGACTCTACGAACTGCAGGTGTTTAGCATTCCTGTTTAAAGTATTTAAATATAAAACGGTGGTGCCCAGTGCCTTGCAGGATCAGCCCATTAATGAAAGGAGTAAAACTTGCTTGCTGTGAAATTAACTAGAGGAAAAAAAGGTGGTTTTTAACTGCTGTGAAGGGAAGTGTAATATATGGAGGTGTGCTCACAACTCAAAAGGGTCCAATTTCTTGTCCTAGTTATACTTAAGTGTGGATTTGTTGGAACAGAACTGGTACAAACCTGCACTGGTCTATTTGATACTGGGGTTTGGCTCAGGATGTTAGAATACACTATTAAAAGTGTCTTGGTAGTCAGTACATTGGTCCTGGGTGCCTCTGTGAATCACAATCATAGCAGTGACACCATGGCAAAGCATTACCTGCCTTTCATTCCCATCAGGACTGTCAAAATATCCTATACAGATACATTATATGATGCAGCATTTTATTTCTGCCTGTCTCATTCATCCTGGTGAGGAAAACGTCAGCATGTTATAAATGCCAACTATGGATATGTGTTTGATGAATTTTTTAAATATGGAAGTTTTGGAGAATGAGCTTTTTCAAGAAATTGTAGCTGGTGGTTTTTAGCTCACGAACCAAGGGCTCTGTCCTGTTCCTAGTTCTGGCTTTGGGGCTTTTCTGTTTGGTGAACGTATTTTCTACATGCTGCCGGTAATTTTAAGATACATATGTCTGGAAGGCTTTGGATCTTGCATCTTTCTATTTTGAGTACTATTGTACAAGTTGTATGATGTTATTTTTCTTGGCCCTTTAAAAGTTGGCTTTAAAAAAATGCATAATAGTTCTAAAAGTGGCTATTCCTTGCCATGTGAATTAGGGAACTTGTTGCTCATAGCACTTGAGCCTGTCTTTTAGTAATTTTTTTTTTAAACTGGATTCCAAAGGCTTGTCTGGGCTTTATATTGCCTATTCAGCCTGGGCTGCAGATCTCCAGCAGACTGCAGTGTTTGAATGTCACCCTGGTCATGCATTAGGATTTAAGTGAACTGCTGGGCTCACAGTACTCTGTTATTTTGTTTGTCTACCTATTTATTTTTAATACAGGATCTAAAAGCACTGATTTTGCAGTCAGCAGAGGCAAAGCCCACCTGGTGGGGGCAGCCTGCTGAGCCCTCGGTCCTTTGCCTGGGCTGTCTGACTGCATGGTGGGGACTGGCTGGAAGTGGTTCCCAGCTGTGCCATATCACCAGTGCCTTCCAGCTATATGCCAGACCAGGAGGTTGTGGAAGGGTATGTGGAAGAAGAGCATAGCCAGTGTCCCAGCAGCAGTGTGGTGCCATGGACATCACCTTCCTCTGGAGCTGGAGGAAGCAGTGAAGGGGCTGAAGCTGCCCTGAAGACACTACTCTAGACCCTTTCTCTGAGCTAATTTCTGAAGCAGATATGGTCTTACCACTGTTGTACCATGTCAGGGGTTTTTTCCATGAAGGGCAGGAGGGGAGTGGTGGTGGTTGTGGTGACATTGGGTGGTGCGGCCAAGTGGCAGGGCAGCAACAAAAGGGAACTGATTTTGGAAGGAGGAGATTCTGATCCCCCAGATGGATCTGCACCTTGATGTGACCAATGCAGTTGGATTTTGTCAAGTAGCACCTCTTTTGCTGTATTTCCTGCCTGCCTGGTTGTTTGAATAGAGCATGAAGCTGCAGCATGTTTTGAATAATCCACTGTTATTTGTGGCACACTGCAGTGTAATTCAATGACCCTTCCTCAGCAAATGGCCAGTATCTGAGGGCAGACTAGAGAGCGAGTTCAAAAGATGTTGTAGCTCATCATTCCCGACTGTTACCTGCCATGACATACATCAGCTGGAGTTGCTGTGAAGCTGTCACAGTACATTAATTTTTCCTAAGTACCGTTTGCCTTGGAGTCGTTGCCAGCAAGAAAGGTGAGCATGGGATCACAGGTGGATGACACCAGAGAGGGCTGAGCTGATAAACAAGAGAAAGAGAATAGCTGGCTGTGCTGATTACCAGCTCGGAGGCTCGTTTGCATTTGCAGAGCTCCGTGGTTGCCTCGGGAATAGCAGCTGCAGTAATTAACACAGCTTTTCCGTATCTTCAGAGGGAAGGCGCGCAAGGTGACTGCCAAGGGAACTTGCCTCCTGGGATGGAAAGGGACAGCCGTGTGGACAGGCTATGGCCACAGGGCATGTAGAGTTTACCTCTGTCCTGCAGGAAAGTGACGCTGCTGCCATAATAAACCTCGGGGAAGGCTGATGCATTGCAAGCATAGCTTGGGGCTGGAGCTGGGTGCATTTCCAGACTGCTGAGAGGAACCCATACGCCAGTGTTATCCAGACTCAGAGTTCAGCGGTCATTGTCCCTGATACAAAGATTTTGCTTTCTTTTCCCAGTAAAGTAAGAGATACTGGCATTAGGGCTTGCGTGTCTGGCTCATATGTCCTGGTGACACAGAGCCTCCCTATATCAGAAAGAATAGAGATGATGATTCCTCATTCCCACCACAGCTCAGAGCACCAGGGGCATGTTGTCCTTGGTTGAAGGCTGCCCATCTCCTATGAGCAGCCCACCAATATCTCTGGGTGGCAAGAAGAGTCACATTTGCATCCCTGGGACAGGGGAGCAGAGCTGAAGGTGTCCCTTCAGCAGGCAGACAGTGAGGTGAGGCAGAGATGATCCCATGTGGATCAGCTTTGAGACGCTGGTCCCTGTAGAGCAGCAGGGGTAGAGGCATGTGAAGGGCACACTGTTCCGTGCGCTCGATCAGGGAGCCCATTGGCACAAGGCTGTGCTGTGATCTGTCACCTTCCAGGCTGTCTACAGTGGCCGTGCAACTCTGCTCTTGCTTTTATACACCCGGCACTGCTAAATGGTTGGAGAGCTGGCCTAGAGCGCGCTGCTGGCAGCGCTTGATGTGGCGTGCGCAATAACCAGCAATTTCAGTGGAATTTCAGCTGTCATTGAGTAGTGAGACATCCATGTTTATCCTTCACCTGGCCTCTGCCAGCTGGGCTGGAGGATAAGTGGTCCCAGAAACCAGAGCAGGTCAATAGATCTATCTTTTTCCAAAATCCTAGTTAACTGGAACCAGTTGGAAACTTGCGGTAATGGAAATTTCAGTTGTGTATAATTTTTTTAACAGAATGCAGTTGATCTTATTCTTTGCTTTAGTGTGCCTCTGCTTTTGGTTTTTTTGTCCAGTGTTTTTTGTGTATTGCAGCTTTTCAGGGAGGGTGTTAGGCTCACTTATGTAAAAACATATCTCTTCAGTTGCATCTCTGAGTGCTGCAGTCTCCCAGAATCCTGAAACAATGTTGTTTGAAGACTCAATTTTTGCTCTGAAGGTTCACCTAAGAAGCACGTCCTCAGGACCAACTCTGTCTGTGTACATCCTCCATCTCGAGATATCTTGTCTTGTGCTGTTCAGTTAGTGGCATTTTCAAGGGTGCTGGTCTGCAGCCTCTCCCCCAGCATGGCACACCTGTGGGCTGGGTTGTTAAGGAGAGCTGTGCTTTTGTGTGTTGTGCCATGTCCCTCCATTTCATCTGGATATGTTACTAAGTGAGTATATTTGTGCAGCACCTCATGTCATTCTTTGTTGTTTGTTTGTTTCTTCCAGAACACTATAATTATGCATCTTCTAATGTAAATGCTGGCTTGCCTCTAAATGTGGCACATTCCTCATTATCAGCTCCATGTCATGGCCTGCAGACATCAAATCCCGTCATTTCAGTTGTCCCGTCAACAAACCATCCCTCTGGATATGGAGGACACATTGACAGCGGGGCCTCCGAGTACTACCTGCCGCCAAACATGAGACCTAATGGAGCTCCAGCGCTGGAGAGCCCCAGAATTGAGATCACGTCTTACATGGGATTGCATCATAACAACAACCAGTTTTTCCACGATGAGGTGGAGGAGGCCATCCCTAACGCCAAGCGATCACCTTCCACTGCCACTTTGAGCTTGCCGAACATCGAGGCGTACAGAGATCCATCCTGCCTCAGTCCAGCGAGTAGCTTGTCTTCCAGAAGCTGCAACTCTGAAGCGTCTTCCTATGAGTCCAACTACTCATATCCATACACTTCACCTCAGACCTCTCCGTGGCAGTCCCCATGTGTCTCTCCAAAGACCACTGACACGGAGGAGGGCTACCAACGCAGCATGGTGGCCTGTACTTTGCTCAGTTCCCCAAGGCACTCTCCATCAACATCTCCCAGAACAAGCATCACAGAGGAGAACTGGCTGGGGGCTCGCAACTCCAGGCCTCCGTCTCCCTGCAACAAGAGGAAGTACAGCCTCAATGGCCGGCAGACCTCCTATTCCCCACACCACTCCCCCACTCCTTCTCCGCAGAACTCTCCACGGGTGAGTGTCACGGATGACACATGGCTTGGGAACACAAACCAGTACACCAGCTCCGCCATCGTCGCTGCCATCAATGCCCTCACCACTGACAGCACCATCGATATGAACGATGGGATTCCCATCAAGTCAAGGAAGACCGCCATTGATCACACCCCATCCATGACTCTCAAAACTGAACCGGCTGGCGAGGATCATGGGACCATATCGCCAACTGCCGATTTGTCACCAGAAGACTTCTCCAGCTTTCAGCACATCAGGAAAGGAAACTTCTGCGAGCAGTACCTGTCTGTGCCACAGCATCCCTACCAGTGGGCCAAACCAAAGCCTCTGTCTCCGACATCGTACATGAGGTAAGGAACCCCGACTCAGAGGGCAATCCCGATAGTATCTTTATTACATGCTTTTGTTTCCTCCTTCCCCTTCCTGTCTCTGCTTCCTCCCAAATCTACCCATCCACTCACTCCACTTAACTATGTCTTGTGACACTGCCTCTGTTGTTGGTGTGGTATGACCACAAGTAAAGCCTTGAAGGGTAAAAGAGGCTGTCCTAGGAACTGACTATGCATAGGTTGTAACCAGTTATCCACTTCACGGGGGATGAGCCCCAGGCTGGGCAGTCTGGAAATCAGGTGTTCAGAAGTTCAGGCAGCGGGACAATTTCGTGCCATGAAACCTGTGGCTTTACTTGAAGTTTATTATGTCTCAGTATTTTTATGTGGTAGGACAAGTCTTATTATGGTGACTGCTGCAGGGCCTTTTACATTTATGCTTTATGCACAGTGAATACAAGTTAAGTAAGAATATGGTTCTTCTGTGAATTATTTGAGCTTATCTGAAATTATTTCAGCTCATCTGGAGGCTGTCTGTCAATCTTTTTCTGTCTCTACTGGACAGTGGTTCTCTGTTTTTTCCGTCTTTCCCACTACTTCTGTTTAAAGAAGAAAACCTAATTTTTCAGCTGATAGTGGTTCAATCTGTTCATCAAATTTATTTATCACAAAAGGACTCTGGGTAGGAAGCAGCACAGAATAGCCAAAATCTGAGTTACATTCATTGCATTCTCTTTCTGTCTCAGTTATAGACTTTATTTTGTAGTCTTCTGGAAGCTGTAATATGTAGAAGCATGTGGTGCAGGAAAATAGTTCAGCTTTCCAAGGGTTAGTAGACTGTTCCCAGTCCCTGGTTTTGATGGTCACCCCTTTTTCTCCTCTTCCCCAAGCTTACCTGGCTTCTTGCTCTTGACAGTAAAGCTGCCTTTCTCAAAATGAAAGCAGTGAGCGTGTAGCTGAAATGTTTCAATTAGCAATGCATTCCCTGGTTCTCAACCTTGTCAGTCTCACCTTTCTGTAGCCAGCACCTCTCTGCCATGTGCTGTCTCCCAGAACTGAGGCGGAATGGTGCATGGCTTTTTGTGTTCCAGCACACTCCCCTTCCTCATCGTTCTCCTTCTCCTCTGCATTGCCAAGCTCCTTTCAAGACCCTGGCTAAATTCAGCGCTGGGAAATGCAACAACCACTTTGGTCTGGCCACCCAGAGTTAGGCACTCACTGCCTTTCAGAGCTGGGGTGGAGACTTCTAACACCAGGCAAATCCTTCAGAGCCTTCCCACTTACTCAGAAAAAGCCTTTTACGTTCACCCACTTCAGTGCCAAGTAGCCCACGTTCATCAGAGAGGCCAGCCCTTGGCTGTTGTGTCAGGGGCAGCTTTTTGCCAACAACTTCAAGGGCAGGAATAGGACAGTTTGACCAAACAGGCTTTTATCTTTCCGTTGCAGCAAGCGGCCGTAGGCGCTGTGCCGCGGTCCGTCAGGAGGCACCCGGTGTGCCTGTGCGGTAACACAAACAAGAAAGGTGAAGTGCACGAACGAAGCCCCACTATGTTGTGTATTTAACATTTTTTTCCACTGTTTTGGTCTTGTATAAAATATGTTTCCTGGTTTGCAATATGTTTCCATGTGATCTCATTAACTCATGCTCTAGGGCAGTTGGAAGTTACTGTTGAAATGTGATTTTTAAGTTATTTTACCAATCAGATACACTGACAGTGCTTCCTTCCACCAAAAATACCTCTCGTTTTATGTATATGAAAGTGCTGGGCAACTGAGCACGGACGTCAACAGGATCACAGCCTACGCAACAGAAACTGTTATTTTAAATCTTTCCAAAAAAATTGGTTAAGAATTTGTCACAACAGAGCTGGATTTTTTTCCTGTTATGTTACACATCTGTTCTATTTCAAACACAAGGGCTGGAGGGGTGGATTCCAACAAACAACTCGGGCTCCAAAATCTACCCGGTCATAATGATTTTGAGATAACCAGACTTGATTACCTCCTCTGTCTCTTCCTGAATGTACGGTACAGTTTTCATCAAAAGCCAGCATGCCTTGGAAAATCACTGATGCCTTTCCCTCCCTTTCTTGCATTCCCATCTCTTTGGGAGCAGGAGGGAGCAGGCTCAGGCAGACCAACGGCTGAGTGCTGTCTACTTTCCCAAGGTTTTATAGTGAGCATCAGTCTAAAAGGGAAACTGCTTTTTGCTGTTGTTTCTAAAATTGATGATGTTTTTAATTTGTTGTAATTAAAGTTCAGTCCACTTTAGGCTTTTCAAATCCTGGCACAGGGGAATAATAAGAGTATATAATGAGAGTATAATAATGCCTGCCTTAACAGAAGTAGAGTCTTTATGTGTTTCGTGAGCTCGGATGCTCAGCCCGGTCCCCAGGCTGTGGGCTCTTTGCTGCAGATCTGGGCTCACATTTCTCCCTCCAGACTATGAACACATTACTGTTCCTGCATGGGACTTGGCATGTGGGTGCAGAGGATCACAGGACAGGGTGGGAGGGTAGAGCCTGACCTCACAGCTGAGGCTTGAGCTGCACAGGTTAACCCAGGGCTGGTGGGGATTTGTCTGGAGTCCTTTGGCTGCAGCCCAAGGTCTTGCACCAAATCTTTGGATGTAGAAAATACTTAGAGACCAAGTACAGGTTTCAGGGGAAGCATTGAGCAAACCGTGAGGTAACAATGGGAATCATACCTTTTCTAGACCAAAATGAGTTATCTAAATATACCAGTCTGCCTCAAAAAGTCCTGGAGGTAAATCATGATGCAGAGAGTCAAGAGATTGTCTTCATAAAGCTCTCTTTCAGCTTTTATCTCAAAGATCTTTTTTTTATTTTTGTATTTATGCATTGTGCTGTCTCACTCAAATGGAACAAGTTTCTGTCTGTAGTCTCTCTCTTAGAGTTAATGCAGCAAATAATTTTAAGAGAAGCACTCCACTGGGCAGTTACTGTACAAGCAGGTGATGCTCTGTGTTTCTCAAGCCTTTGCTGTGTCAGTGGTGTTCCTTCTGTGCTGTTTCTCCATTGCTCCTAAATGCTGTGTAATGCAAAATGTCTTGTAACATGCAAGAATGTCAAAATGGAAGTACAGGACTGGACTTCTGCCCTCAGCTATGGGGGCACTGTTAGTGACTAAAATCCAAACTAAAATCCCATTTTTTGTATTCTGTACCTGCTCATAAGCAGGTCCTAAATCACCCTATATCATAATAAAAAGTATAGGCACTCACCAAAGTGCCGTATTTCTGAGTATCTTGTGCATTTTATATTACTTCCTCTTCATCTTCTGTATTTGACTAAACACAACCTGAAATTTCCTGGAGGCAGTTTCTTCCTCTTTGAAAAGTAATGCATTGTAGTTATATCAAGTGTTATACATTTAATCCAAGGAGTATGTTGGCTTTTAACACTTGAATTTGCACAAAATGTAGTGTTTTTCAGGAGGAAGAGAAATGGTTGGGTTTGTTGGTTGAGCATATGGCGTATATGAGGTCTACCACACCAAAAGGAGTTTCCAGGTATAGACAGGTGACTTTTAAAAGCTTCCTATGGTGTTTTCTTACACAGTGTATTTTTTTTAACCATCAAAAGCCACATTTTCTTTAGCTGCAGTCTCTTTTTCAACCTCAAAAATATGCATGTATGTTTTTGACCTCACAGACACGTGGTCATGTAGTTTTACATATGGAGACTGAAGTTTGTACTTAGAGAATGCATGGTTGGATACCTGCCTGCAAGTTACAAAAGCACATTTGACTTTTATCTGCATCAATGAGCTTATTGGGACTGTTTTTGTCAATTTTTTGGATTCTTCTTTGGGGATTCTGACAATGTTAAGCATGCAAAAATTGAGGTCCCAAACCATATGATTTCCTTACAAACTATGATTTTGAAATGTTGCAGACATTTTTCTTCTTTTTTTTGATTTGTGGACCTTTCAGATGCTTTTGATTTTTTTTTTTTTTTTTTTTTTTTTAAAGAGGTGTTTTGTTCCAGATCATGAGATAGAGGGCAACCCTACTTGGGAAAAGTTGAGTTTCTCAAGAAATTGGGGTTTTCTGAAGGTGGAAAAAGGCAGCAGCAATATTGAGATGAGATGAGATGAGATGAGATGAGATAGTCAGTGGTGCAGCAGCACCGGATTTGCTGACCTGTGCATCCATGGCGAACTTGCGTGTTTATGGCAGGCGAGAGGAAGTTCCTCAGACAAAGCAAAGGCAGGGCTGTCTGGGCAAGGCTCAGTGAAGTGGGGACTTGTGGTTGTGTGGCAGTGACCATCTCCTGGGACTCGTTAGTGTTAATTGAGGGGCCGGCGCTGAGAAGTGGACAGGGGAGAGCCCGAAATGCCGCTAACCTTTTTCTCTTTTCTGCTACATTCCTGCCGGCTAGGGATATTTGGATGCTTTCAACATGTTTGGTTTGCCATCACATAGCAGTGAGTTTTGATTACATTCAGTTGCTGTATCGTAAGGCTGAAAACTACTTGGAAGGCTGTCTCAGTAAACTGATATATTTTTGTTTGTTTGTTTGATTTAATCCTCCCCATGCTTCCTCCCGACTGTTTTTCAGTTCATTCAAACAACCCTATGAGCATCTTATTAATGGCCTTGCTTCACCAGCTCATTTTAACACCCCAGGATTCTAAATTCAGAACAAGCAGAAATGCGATGCCAGCCACTTGTTATCTCCATTCCTGCAGCAATAGTTTCTTGTCCTCTCTCTAAGCCATCAAATGTGAAACTTCCCATGCAAACCAATCTCTGAGTGTGAGTTTTTAGGACAGTGGTGTGAAGTATTATGTGGGAGAATGACGACGACTCATGTTTTCAGACTTCAGCATGAGGAATTCCAGGGTGCCTCATGCTCTTCACAGAGGAACTACTTGCTCCACATGCCAGCAAAATACAGCCAAGTCTAGGGTGGGACACAGCATCTATTTTAACAGCTCGCAGCCAGATTGCTCAATTGCCAGACAGGAAATTCAAAAAAAGAGAGAGTAAAATCTGCCCACGTTAAGTCATAGGTGAAATATAAAGCAGGTGTATTTTTCTGACCACAATCAAGTTGGTGGACGCGTAGCCATCACCATTGTTTTCGTACTCTTTCAAAATCACACACAGGGATCTTTCATAGGCATCCACTTCAATGTGAGACAAGTAATAAATAATAAATCATAACCATATTTGCATTTGGTGCAGAGCTGGAGCAGGTTCAAGCTAGCAGCCTGGTAGAAGTTTCAGCAGCCCTGTGGTTTCTCTAGTTTGTGGTTTTGTTTCTATAGGAAAACTCCTTGTCATAAAAAAATAAGTTTAGCACATGGCACTCAATCTCAGCTGTACTCCTTCTATGTCACTCACTTCAGGTGTTGAAAGACACTGAGCATCTTCTCCTTCTAGGCAGTGGCTTATGCCACTCTCAGGCAGCTGTCTGAGGTAGATGACTTTGCTGTGGTACTTGGCCAAGAGCAGGGTTAGTCCCAGGGTGAGACTGGCAGTTGTTCTTATACCTTCTGCAGTTTGGGACAAAAAATGTTTGTGAATCTCTTTTTCAAGTGGCCTTGGGCACCTAGTAGCTTAGAAAGCATAATGGTAATTTAATTCCCAAATAGATAGCAGTCATGTGAAAATGGAGTTTAAACGCCTTTACAAAGTTTGGCAGAAGTTTTTGGCTTTGTTTTCTCTCTGTCTGTATTCCAGTGGGCTGCTCAGTATCTTTCTTTTTTTTTTTTTCTGTTTTTTGTAATTTGATAAATCTTTCTGCTAAAGGCAGAAGTCAGCCAGACTGGATAATCTGTTTTTGATTTAATCATATTGTGTATCTGGTGTATGCAAAATAAATCACTATTCATCTGGTTTTTAATCTGATTTATGTAGGACGGAGTTATATTGAGCCAGTTTTCTACAGCCTAGCACCAGGTTTTGTGAACCTGCCTTGAAGCAACCATACCTTATTACAACATTTAGGAGGGCTACAGTGAGATTTATTGGGGTGCAGAAAGGAACGGGACAGGTTTTCAGCTGGTGGAAAATGCAATCTGAGGGAAAAACACTGATGTGTATTTGATAGGAAGACTGCATGAAGGCATTTTATTCCTCTTCTTGACTGCTGTGGTGGGGCTCTTTTCCCCTGCACGTGATGCTGGCTTGATGAGGTAGTTTGGGCCTTTTCAAATTGATATTTGCAGCAACCAGATTTGATTTTACCACTGCACCATTTGCTTGGTGGCTTTTTCCTTTAACCATGTTTAGCCACAGGAAATTAAGTGCGTGATGAAGATAACCTAACATAGGAAATAGCTCTGACAGCCCCAGTCCACAACACTGCTAAATGCATCACTTTGCTTCCTTTATCAGGAAAACTCCCATTAATTGTCAATTTATGATTGGGGAGGTGGTGCTTTGGAATTTTGATTGTAGATTTCAGGCTAACAGCAAACTGTATTTTTATTTGCAGGCTTTATTTGAGAACACGAATTTTACAACTTAATTGTACTAACATTTTCAGGTGCTGATTTGAAAGGAGGAGTTTGTGTGTCTTTTCTTTGGTTCTTTTTTTTTGAAAAGAGATGTCATTAATTACGAAACTATCACTTCAATGTATCTTAAAAAAACCCCAACCCTCTTCGCTTGAAGGCTCCATGCTGTCAGTCAGTTGTCCTTTTTAATTAAGTGTTAAAAATTTCTAACCTGATAGATGTTGTGTCCTCAGAAAAGAAATCTATCATGTAAGAATTTACTTAAAACCAGAAACATCTGTTTAAAAATGTGTGCTGATCATCACCAGGAGAGGCACAGCTGTTTTGCTCTCCTCTTTGTCATTTATCATTAGTCAAATATGCTTCATCCAGATTTTTTTTTTCCGACTAAAATATGTGTACCTAAAGTGCTAGGCAAAGAGCAGTGGCTACAATGGCCATTTCTCTGTAATTTTCTGCTGTCTCTTCATTCCTTGTATGAGTGTGTAGTAGTAGAAGAGCTTCCCTTCACCTCCAGGGTGGGCCTTGGGCATTTTTGGGGAAAGGCTTGCACAGGAGCTCAGAAGGTGCAACGTCCTGCCTGTAGCCGAGGCAGGGGCTTCCATGTGTGGAGGGGCAGAAGGCAAATTCAGAGTTTGTCCCTAGCAGGATCTTGCTGAGTGCCTCCCTAGCTTCTCTTGACTCCAGATGTTCATGGAAGCGTGGAACCTGCACAGAGGCAACGAGTTTCTTTTAGATGAGCTCCCACTTAGGGTGAGCTGGGATGGATACTTGTCTTCCTCTCTGTTATGGGGCTCCATGTCCTGTGGGCTGGAGAACAGAATAGCTAGAAGTTTGGAGCTTGCAACTTGCCAGTGAGCTGTCCTGGGTTAGCAGGAGGTGCCCAGGGAGCAAAGGTGATCCTGATCCTCACCCAGGATGGGACTTAGTGGCTCCAGCTGACCCCTGTAATGTGCATGGTGTGTGTCCATAGGCATGCTCAGACTTGTAACAATGAAGAAGGATAATGTAGGAAAACTTAGCACCGCCTGAAGTCTCAGCAGTGCATATGCACACAGGCAGTAGCATATGTGAGTTCAATATGCTCATAGTACAGGGCTGGGTAAGCACTCTCAAAAACCCAAGCGGCAAAGCAAAAAACCTGCCTGTGCTAGTGCTGGAAGTCCTGTTCTGCAGTGCAGCCAGCAGGGCTGCCTTGAGGAACATGAAAGCTGTAATGCCTGAGAAGTCACAAGTGCACTGAGTGTGGATCACTGGGATGGTAATTTGGAGTATCCAGCCTCCAGCTGAACATTTGCAGTGTACACATCCAGTGTGGAAGCACTTGCACATCCTTTCCTTCTCAGGCAGCTTATTTCAGCTGTTATCCCTGCTGCTCAGACTGTCCCTGCTCCCGGGCTGTGGCAGTGAGTCAAGGATCCAGTAAATCCCCAGTGCCCAGCTTCCTCATCAGGAGAGCTGATGAGCCCTCAGTGTCCTCACCTGCAGGCTGTGGTGGCACAAGTCCTCTCACAGCACCAGGGAGCCCTGGCCCATGGCGCCTACAAAGGGTTGAGGGACACGATTTTCTGCTTGCTGGTCGTCTTCTCTAGGCTGATGGGAGAAGTAATAAAGTTTTACGTAAAAGGGCAGGGGAGCGTGTTGCAGTTGTGCTGTTTAACCACTTATAAAGACTTTTGAAAGACACTCAGTGAAGAGAATTCATCAAAGAAAAGAATATAGAGTGGACTTAAAATTAGTGTTTTAATTGTGAAGCTTATTGCTTCAATTTTAAGATTACTAAGTCTGTCTCAGGGCTGCTGTTTCTACAGTCCTTGTTTCTTTTCTTTCAAAGCATCAACTTGGCATTTCTTAGCGGTCTCCCAGCTATTTTCAAGTGTGCTTTTATACTGGTAGAGGGTTTCTGAGAATGCCACTTCCCCACCATTGCATGCTATCGGGCTGCTTGATGGTAGTGAGTCCTTAGTATTTTAGTTAATTGCAGAGTCAGTACTGAGCCTGAAGAGTGAGCTGCGTTTTCTGCAGGCTTGCTCATCACCATCAATAGGATACATGAGCAAGTTCTGGCTTCAGAGCTTGCTCCTTTGCAGTGCATTAACCCATAAGAGATCAGCTTTGCTTCACAAGGCTCTCAGACATGCTTTGTGTTGGGAATGAAGCAGGGAAATGGCTTTTTTTCTTCTTTCCACCCCCTGTAAACAGAGCAGATTTGTTGAAACCCATTAGATTCATTAAATGCCAAACCAGTTTGGCATTCACTTTGACTGCAGAAATCTTCCTAAAACTCCCCCTGTGTCTTTCTGCCTACCTTTTTTCTTTTGCTTCAAGATTTAATATATTAAGATCTTTGTAATCTGTGTCTTAAAAATTATCCATTTTGGAAACAAATCAGATAGCGTCTGGGCCAACAGATATGCTCGATCCATAAATCTTTCTAAAATAGCCATTAGCTTCTAAATTACTTATGTCATGGCATTATCCTTATTGGTGAAATTTTAACTGAAAGATGGTGAAGGATGAACTGTGAGACACGGTGTCTAAAGTAATAGTGACGGCTGCTTGTGGTTTATGACAGTGTACTTGATGTTAATTTTTAATCCGTTTTCCTTTCCATTGCAGCCCATCCCTGCCTGCTCTTGATTGGCAGCTGCCATCTCACTCAGGACCTTATGAACTACGTATCGAAGTGCAGCCGAAATCCCACCACCGAGCTCATTACGAGACAGAGGGCAGTCGAGGGGCTGTGAAGGCATCTGCAGGGGGCCACCCCATTGTGCAGGTACCAAACCGTGTAACAAGCAGCGCAGGTTATCGCAGTGCTCTGTGGCGAGCACCGTCTCTCCTCTAAAACCAAAAAGTAATGGGAGATCTTTCCCATCCTCAGAGATTCCTGCACGTGAGCACACCTTAGAGCGTATTTTAAACTGGGTGGACCAAGCCTTTGGTGAAAATGCAAGAGCAGTGTGAATACAGGGCGAGTGGATTGCTGCTCTGTCCGTGTAGGACTCAGCGAGTGTTCAGCTGGCAAGTGGTCACCATGGACCTATTTGTGCAGTCAGACTCCAGGCATGCGGTTTATACTGAAATCAGCTGGGGATGTGTCTCAGTACATTTAGTCCTCTACTTGCAGTTGGATCTAATCAGAACTGTGAATGCATGTTGGAGTGCAGAGCTGTAGCAGTGATGTAGAAGTATGTTGCTGGTTTGGATGTTGCAGTGAGTTCTGAGCAAACTCTAAAAGAGTTTCTTCTGTTCAATTCCTAAAACCCTTCCAGCTGCTCTGGAAAGCATCTGAGGTCTGAATCTAGTTTTATGAATTCTACCAAGCTCTTTAGTTACTTTGCATAAAGTATTTAATTTAATAACACTCTAAACTGACCCTTAATTCATTTATATGAGAAGTCTCATTCATTTTTAAAGGGCTTTGCTCAGGAGTAGGAAGAACAAGATTTGGTTGTTTAAAACAAAAAAGAAAAAGTAGTGGGAGAGAGGGGGAGACAGTGCCTGTCCCTCCTCAGCTGCTGCTTTCTCACCCAGCATTTAAACTCCCCGTGCCACCCATCACGATTGTGAACCTCTGTGCAGCAGAGCCCAGGTTTTATCACTGCCCAGATGCCACAGGACCCGTGGATGCCAGGGCACTGCTGCCATGCTCGCACGGCTTGGGCTCATGCCACAAGCCGTGCTGCAGGAGCAGTGGCTTGTTGAAAGCCCAGATGGCTCAAGATGATGTACGGACCACACATGCAGGACTGTGCATGTTTGTTTATTTGCTGTAAACCCCTGTTAGCAAACACGTCGTTGGAGGAGGAACGGTGGGGGGCTGGGATGACACTGGGCAGAGAATGCTGCTGTGCAAATGTGTGCTGCTGCTGCAGCTGGAAAAGGAAAGTGAAGGGAGTTGTCAGCAGCAAACACTTCAGCTCTGCCAGAACTCGTCAGTGACATGGGATTATGAAAGTTGTCTGCTGGAAGTTGAAAGGTTTTAGCAGAACATTTGTGAATGATATTAAAGAGGGGCTTGTGGCAGACATGCTTGTTGACAATGCCTGCTCTGTTTGTGGCTTGATGCAATGAAATGCAAATGGAGAGGCATCAATTTGCAATGGCCAGCTTGGCACTTAAAGTTTCTTACGTGCCTTTTGGAAAGACTGAATGTGACGCCAGCATTTAATTGGGCTAAATATGTCCAGACATTTCCCCCCTCATCCCCTGTCCCGGTCTGTCAGGAGTGAGCATGCTACTTCCAAACAAAAACAAGTGTCAGAAGAGAGGAGAGGAAATTATGGAAGGGCATGAAGGGAGAGGGGAGGAAGCAGACAGTCCCAGCCCTGTCAATGGGCTCTACCGCCTTAATAAGGATTAATGTATTTTTCAGTCCTTTTGTTACAACCCGAACATCCTTTTCTCCAAAAAGAACAGAAACATAAAGAGGTGCAGAAAAGCTTCTCCGTGCTGACATTGCCATCACATCCAGTTATCTGTTTGAAGAAATGCATGTAAGTTCTGACTTAGACCAGAGATGAATAGATGGATGGATTAAAAGTACTTCCAAAAAGAAAGAAAGTATTTATAAATAATTTTTTGTAGGAGAAATACTAAGTACTTACAGATAAAGAAGTACCTGAAAAACAAAAGTATGTGTAAATAAACAGGAGGAAGAAACCTAGCGAGTAATTTCTGATAAACTGGTGATGGACAAAACCTGAAAAATGCATCTCTGAAGCAACGTATTTCCAGATGTTGCAGCTGTTTGGGTCAGGTTTGATTCATCCCACTGGGTTATACAGTAAGGAGCCCAAGTTTTGAAGTTCAGACCCAGATGTAAGCTCAAATAGAATGTGAATGTCTTCAGCTGAGAGATTTTGAGATGACCAAGCTTTTCACTCTTTAATATTTCTGGTGTTTTCATTTCTTTTGACTCAGGGAAAACTCTCATAAAATTGCTCTGACCTCTTGTACTATCCTTTTCTGTTATATTTTTTACCATATTGACAGTCAGGTCTTTCTCATGTCGGTACTTTAGACATGAGAAACTTGCTTTAATTCTGCTGTTATTAAAGCTCTCCCCCTTTATCTTCAATGAGAAGAGAATATGGATGAGGTCTCTCTTCTCTCTGTTTTTCTGTTTCTCTCTCTTTGTTTCGAACCCCCTCTCATTTGCATCTTGCTTCCCAAACTAGGAGATGTTCTCACATTAATACCTCCACAAATCTGTTGGGCATGCTAAGGCAGAGGAGAAGTAAATCCAAAAAGCATCCGCTGTTCATGGCATGGTTCCCAAGCAAAATTGCCAGGAGGTTGCTTTCTCTGCAGCCAGAGCAGGTTTATCTATTTTTTCCAGGCAACATTAGCTTCCTTGCTGCTGATCCATCTCTTCTTTTAGGAGGTGGAATGTCTGAGGATCAAAGGTTTCTGAGGCGAGCATGCTGGATGAGGAGAGCGGTGGCATAGGAGGCCAGGAGTCTCTCCTGGGTATGACATGAAGCCCAGGGTTGGAGGCCAATTTTTTCCTTGTCTCCTCCAGGCTGGTGACTTTCCTGTGGAGCTGGAGAGGGCCACATGCAAAGCTGAGGACCTGGCACTGTGCGCAATGCCACCACTGTATGAGATTGCTTTTCTCTCCCAAACCTGAGCACAGGAAGGGGCAGGCAGAGCTCAGCATGGCAGGCTGCCTGGGGAGTTCATACTGACCCATGCAAAGGGCAAGCCCAGTGGGTGCTGGAGGCTGCCTGTGGCAGCAGTCGTGTCCACCACTTGCTCGTTATCATCTCTGCGTCATGTAGGGGACTTGCTCACTGGAAGCTTTTGTGGGCCATCTCCCAGGCCTATTTCATGCAAGTAGGATTTCCCATGGATTTCCTTCTGTGGAATGGCAGCACCTTCCCCACTGCACTTAGGAACGATATGGTTTGTAGCGCTTCAAGTTGCCTGTGAAGGCTCATGAGCCTGGTAACATAATATTCCTCTCTCTCACATTTCGCTTTTGCCTGTTTGGGTGTTTGGCTGCCATGGCAGCTCCAAGCTATCGCTGTTCCCGATTGCTAAACGTTTGGAGAGTGGGATGAACCGGCGCGCCTAGCGAGCTAAAAATGCCACAGAGGATTGGCAAGCGAGTGGTGCTGGGGAGCGGTGCTGGTGAGCTCACGGCTGGCACTGGCTTTCACCCCTTGGCTTGGGGAAGTATTTTGCAAGTTGCTATTGCCTTTGGTGATTTCAGACTGGAGTACTCCCACCTCTGAGTCAGAACAGGGACGGTGCCCTGGCTGGCATCAGGCATTGTGAAGCTGCATGTTGTGTCAGGTGAGGGTTAAACCTGGGACCACTCTGAGGAGCGAAATCCTGTCTGTTAGCATCCTGCTGGCACCTGCTCCTTCTCCAGAGTTCATGGCTGGGGTGAGGATTTTTTGAACAAAGCAAGGTGAAGTGAATGGGGTATTTAGGAAACCGACAGTGTTACATAGCTACAGACACATTTTAACTGAGGTGAATGTAATTCAAGGCATTTACATCCAGAACACCTTAAAAATGTCCTCCGTGTGGACCTATCTCCCATTCTTCATTTTGAGAGTAGTGGTGAGGAGTTGCACAAGATGGGGTTTGCATTCCAGCGATGGCTCTGTTTCAGCTGCAGGTAAGTAATCCAGCAGATAAAAGTTTGGGCTCCCCAGGGAGGGATGGCACCAGTTTATAAATATATGGTCTGTAGATATTCTAATTAATAACTCATCTTTGAAATAAGTCAAGCACTTTGACTGCCTGAGATGGAATTTTTACAAGCAGGGTGTGGTGTATCTGTGAGATAAAATCCAAATACTCAAGAATGTTTAATTAAAGGGCATGATGTACTCCCATAGAAGATTGTACTCAATGGTGAAAGAAAATATTCAAATGCACAGAGTAGCACTAGTAAGCACTTTCAAAAGCCATTATTATTATTAAGCTTTTTGACACAAAATATGCCAGGAATTCTCTTCAAGATCACTCATAACATGAAGTAGATAAATTGGTTAGAAAAAGGAAAGAAAAGGAGTTTTAAGGGTTTTCCTTTTTTATCTAAGTAACCAGTACTATCCTGAATTTGTTTTCCTCTTGAAAAATTAAGTTAATTTGGAGAATACAGTGGATGTTGTCTTGCCTTTCACTGTACCTCTTAGCAGTGAGGTGGTAGAGGTTGTGTATGGCTCCTGTGCTGCCGTACGAAATTTGATCTGGGCCTGTGAACAGCTGAATAGTCTGAACTCCCTCATTTTACAGGCAAAACACAATGATTTGTCTGCTGATTTACATAGTCAAAATGTTGTCTGTGCCAGGAGATTTGCTCACAAGAGTTGTCTGTGTCCTTTCTTGACAAGATCCAGTAAGCATTTTGGGTCTGATTTTCAAAGGCCTTAAGGCATATGTTGGGATTTTTAAATCCCCATATGACTAACAAGTGTCAGACTCTCCTCTATGGCAATCACTGCCTCGGTATTTTTTGTACATCTCCACATCACCATAATTAGGCACCAACATGCCCGAGTTATTTGTGCACCTCAGTAACACATGGAGCATGTTATTGTTTGCTTCCCACGGATCAGTTGGTTTTGTTGCTTTCGGATTAGAAGCACAAAGTCCCAGTGCAGGTGCTGGCCACCACAGGTATCTGCCTGAGCTCTTTCATCTTCAGACCCATAAGCAATGAATACCTTTTGCAAACCCCTTGGGGAATAGAAAGTCTCGCTGACAAAGCATTGTAACTTCAGGGGGCATCACACTCTGATCAGCACCTCTCTTCACACACAGCCAACCGCGCAAGGTCAGACAGTCCTGTGATAACCAGAAGGCTAGATGGGAAGAAGAGAGAACTGAAGAGCTAAAGGAAAAGACTGGAAAGAGGTGTTCCCCACTGATGACAGGAAGAAGATGAAGGTATAAGGAAGCCAAGAGGGAGGCTCTTCCAGACAGAGCAGGCCAAGTCCTTTGCAGCAATGTTCTGGTGCTGCTCAGCAAGAGTGAACCCATGGCAAGTCCCATTTTATGGGACCTGCAGTGTGTTCGTAAGTGCTTTTCTTGGTAGGGGTCCCCCACTGCTGCAAGTTTGTTTTAAACAACAGAGCTGCCACCATTGCTGAGTGAGTCAATGGGATTAGAAAGAAAAAACAGTCCCTGGTGGGTCCAGCTCATGGCCATCTGATGCCTGACCAAGAGGAGAGGATGTGGAAAAAGTAGTGTTAGCTGCTTTCCCCTTCCCTCTCTGGGTCTATCAGAGCAGAGCAGAGGGCATATTCTCGTTAGTAAGCAGTGATTCAACTCATCATGCCACAGTGGATGTCCTCTGTGCTGCTCTTAGCTTCTTTTTAGAGGGCAGCATCACCCTTTTGTTCAGATGGAAATATAATCCTTCCTTATGGTGGGCATATAAAGAAATTGGCAAGCACCTGTTAGCCAGGTTGCAATTAATAGCACAAAGCCTTGCAATCACACAACTAACCAGACAGGGAGCCTACACTTTATAGCCTTGTTTTAGACAGCCGATACTTCTTAAGAATAAATCTGAGCTGAATGACTTTCTCACTTCTTGCATTTGTATAGTTAAAGCTAAACCTCAAACTAGCAGACAGATAATCAAAACTGAAAAGTAGAATGATTTGGCAGATGTTTTAAGGCTGCTATTGCTTCTATAAATCCAGCAAATGGAAGAATGCCCATTGAAAGCTTTTCATCACTTTTTTTTTTTTTTTTGTTAGGAGAGAGCATTTTGGAAAGGAGGGAGTTTCTCATTTTTGGGTTTCGCATGAAGTTGGTCCCACAAAGTAGCTCTACAAGCACAGCTGTATCATTAGCTTGTGGCCTCCCTGAGGAGGGGTAAGTCCAGAAGGGAGCCATCCTGGAAAGTGTGCTGCTGTCAGCCAGAGAAGATTTCATGACCCTGAAAATGCAGCTTCAGTTCTGATTTATGAGCCATCCTGGGGACAGGCCTCTGCTGTTTGGTGCAACAGCCCTTTCCAAATGAAAAACGAAGTTTCCATCAGCCAGTGCTTGGGGGATGCACTCTTCTCTCTGTTAAAAATGATACCTCGCCCACGCTCAGCATGATGGACACCACAGTACATATCCCGGCTGTTAGGATGCTGAGATATTCAATCTGGCTTTCCAGCCCAAAGGCTTTAGCCTTAGCTTTGCCTTCAGTTTGGATGCAGTGGCTGCAGACAAAGCAGAAGTTAGTTGTGGCCTTGAGGGAGGAAAGGATGGAAAGCATTCCCCCTCCTCTGCTGATGCTGTCTCCATTCCCTTGGGAAAGGGGACAATGATATCAGCTCCTGATTTTCCTTTTCATTGGCCTCTTCTGGTTTCCTTTCTGCCTCCTCCTTTGCAGCAAGGGAGTCAGTGGCATTGCTGTCATTGTGTGGGGCATCTTCTAGCTGTCCTCTGGTGGCAGTTGATAAGGCAGAGACCTTCTAGATTAGGGAGGAAGCAGAGCAGTCATCTTTATCTCCAGCACTGCTCCCTTTTCTGCTTCCCTTGTCAGGCTGGTTTTGGTGGCCAGCAGCACATGCACCCTGAGTGTCTACAACCAGTGTGATAGAAGTCTCTGCAAGATCAAGAAAGGCAGAACATAAATGTAGTAGTGCTCTCTGATTCCTCATTTACTTTTCCTCAGGCCTTGTGCTGCATCCTTTTAACTCGGTGAACTGCTTTCATTGTGGACAGAGGTTTTTGTCTGCATGTTTTCTAAAAGGGTGATTCATCATAATTTTGGAAGTGTACCTGTAAAATATGTACTACTACTTTTCAGGGAGGAATCAGGACTCGTGTTTGACTGTTAGTGTGGTAGTTTTTCTTGCCCTTTCCATCCTTTTTGTCTTGTGCTTAATATTGCATCACTCCTGCTAAAAGTTGCAGATGCCATATCTCTTGCTCTGTCATAGAATCAGAAAGTGGAGACAAAGTTGCAGATGCTTCTGGTTGGCCAGAAGAGGCTACCAGTAGTGCTAGAAATGGCTACCCACTTTTCTAAGGAAAAATACAACAGGGATAGATCTTTTGCTTGTCTGAAATTACCAGACCTCAATTAAAAAACCCGACAAAACCCCAGACTCTAACCAAATTACATTCAAAGCAGTATTGGGGCACTCCTGAAGTCAGACAGCTTAGCCTGCTTAATTTAATCACACGCTTAGGGGTTTGCTGACTCTTAGTTAGTTTAGCCATTTTTGAGAAAATAAGACTGGATGGGTGAGGTGTTGACAACTGGATTTAAAACAGCTTTTCAGGGAGGTTCAGGTGATATGTCAGGCTGTGGTCTGGGCGTGAACCACAGTTGTCATTTGACTTAGTTTTGGTTGCAATTGAGAAGACCTATGCCAAAGTTAGCTATCAGCAAATCTGCTCCAGACTTGCCAGATTATTGCACATTAACATGCACCCGAAATCTGAAATGAAACACAGTTAAAATTAAAATGCAGCTTTACCAGAAGCCAGATGCTTCATTATGAGCTGAGCTAACCTACCTGCCAAATACTGCTAACCTCCATGAGGCAGGTGATTAATTTTTTACAAGTCTGCTTTGGGAACTAGACATCTGTCCTCTACTCCTAAAAGTAGTATCTCAGGGCAAATGATTTTTTTTCTTGGTACTCCAAATTACATAAAACATGTGTCATGAAAATCATATTGACTGCATTCTGTATGAAGATTATTGGGGGCCAGTTCATATTTCAGGTCCCTTTCACACCAACCTAGCTCCATTGGAATTTCTGATTTTATACTTTGTAATTTTTATATGTAAGAAGAGTAAAAAATTGTAACACACCTTGTGATCTGGAATATCAGTATATATGGTTATAATATAGATTTTCCATTTTAATTAGTCATTATTTCAACTAACAGGCTGAATCAGTGGAAAATATGGTGTCAAATTACTCAGTTGCTCTCTCAAAGTACACTGCATCTTCCATTATGAGCAGGGGTTTATCATTTCTTTCCTTGTGAAGAATAGCTCGAGGTCTTCTTTGATACATGCCATGAAAGGGAGATCATCTGCTGTACACATACACAGAAGTAAAATTTGTTGCATGCTGTCAGTGCAGTGAAATCAAATAAACTTTCTCCTCCCTCCACATGTTTAAGAAATAATTTAGCAGGAGTTGCATATTTTCACTGAAACAGTTGAAACATGCTAGGGATCAATTTACTTACACATGGTAAAAATAATATAGGTTGCAGACAGATTTGTAATGCAGTTTTTAAACACCTGTTTTTAATGTTTCAATACCCAATAAAGCAGAGGAACTCCTGCTTTTGGTTTGCATGCAGATGTTACGCACATTGGGATTTAAAAGTCTGCTGTCTAGGTTTCAAATGCAGTAAACAGCACTTGCAGGCACAGGGTGGGTACATTTTGGGGAGTTACAGACGCTGGAGTCTCCCTCAATGAGTTTTGCCCTCTGGGACACTGATAACACAGTATTACAGCCAAATGTGAATCGTGGCGAAAACCCATAGTCCTCACGAGAAGGAGAACTGCTCCCTCGCCACTTGCAATCCTGCTCATGTAGAAATACTGCTGGTCCAGTTACGTGTAATGAGAGGGGGGAGAAGTGTAAAAGAGATGGAGCAAAGTGATCTGTCACAGTGAAACCGAACACTTAAATACATCCTTAAACTTTCATAAAGTGGGATTAAATGTTGAATATGTGCTTAAGTTTTCTACAAAGCAAGAATACATTGATAACTGGCAATTAATTGTGCAATGTATTGTCACTCAGGTTACTTGGCTGCAAAATCTGTTGCAAGACATTTTTGCTGCCTTGCCACGGGTGTTAAAAGAGATTGGGTGTCAGGCATGAGTGTGTGGGGCTGCCAGCTGCCCAAAAATAGCATTATAAAGGAGAGCAAGTTGCAGTAGCTGCATTCTGTTCTTGCAGGCCTCTTTGCTGCTTTTCAGGAGACCTACTAAGTTTTCCCTCTTAAAAATCTGATGCTTTCTGGGCATCAGTTGCAGGTTCGCTGTATATTGCTACTTTCTTCTGATGGTTTTCAGGTGAATGCTACTAACTGGGTCCTCATTTTCCTCTGTCTTCAGTCCCTTTGATTTTGTGATCCCTTAGGATGACTGCATCTTTTTGTTCTGCCACCATTGTGCCTGTCCACATCTAATGGCCGTGAAGTGTCTGAAGCTTCTACTGGATGTCTTGATAGCAAGTCAGGCATGATGATACTAGAGCCAAGCTCTCCATCACTGTCCAAAATCTTCCCATTACTTTCCTCTGTCTACGGGCAAACTGTACCTTTCTTCATGTCATCCAAGTCTGGAATTTAGACTGTTCAGTGAAGTCTATTATATTTAGCTGCTTGCTGTCCCTGTGCTGGCATGGAAACAGCAGTATCAGCATGTCATGCATGTTCCGCGCAGGACATGGATGCCCATACTTGCTGTGCTTAATAAGCCGCACGTTTCTGTCCCCTCGGCTCTCTGCCCATGGAAGGACAGTGGCTTGCCTTCGGGAAGCCCTCAGCACATCGTGACTGTACAAACAGATAAATAGCTAGAAGGGAGCAGGGTGGGAGAGAGACCGTGTTTCGTTTCTGGAGAGCTGTTCGGAGATGCGCTGTGCATGAAGCCCGGGTGCAGCTCACGCATAGAGGGTTAGTCCCAAGCTTTCATCCCCCTCTCAGCGTTTTCACCTGAGGCAGCTGCTTGGTTTAGCACTGCAACCAGAGACACCTGAGCCTGAGATGGTTGCGACATGTCAGAATTAAGAAGCTTGAGCAGGGCTTGCACGGTGCTGTTTGTGCTCGCCAGCGGCCAGGACTAGCAGCACCTTGGCTCTCCTGCGTGCGCGTGCTGGGATGTAACGCTTTGCTCCTGAGCACAGGCAGAGAAGGGATGCGAATGCCTGTTTTGGATGAGACCGACCATTGCCAAGGCGAGCACCGACGCACAGGGCAGCAGGGCACTGGATGCAGCCATGGGGCAAGGGGATGGATGTGGGGCAAGAGGTGGATGCTGCGCGGGTGCTCCCAGCAGCATGCCAGGGACAGCAGGCATCACTGGGGCTGGTGAGGGGCTGAGCTCCCACTGCCACCCCCTTCCCTGCATATCCTGGCCTGACGTGTTGTTGTTATGATTGCTATGGAAATAATTTCAATATGTTTTGCAGCTTTGAGATGCTGTGTCTTGCATTGTTTGGCTGGAAAGCTGCTTGACTGGTTTTGGAGGGTGGCTGTACATGCACAAATACTAGCTGATTTTTTTTTTTTGTGGTGGAAAGTAGGAGATTCACAGCATGGTTTTAATTAGAACTGCTCATTTAGTCTTTCATTGCAGTGTGTTCTTTAGTTGAAAGATAATTTAATTTTCTTTGTTTTGGAAGATTTTCGTGCTTGTCTGTGTGAAATGTCTTTATTTACTATGCCTCATTGTACTTTGTGCATAGCTTTGATTATGAGGAGAGTCAAAAACAAAACTTCCCTGGGCTGTATTATTTTCTACCTGCTGTGGCTTTTAATACAGTCTCACTGGTATATATGTACCAAGTGTGTGCATTTCTAGGACAAAGTCACAAGAGAAAATTGGCAAAGCATGTAGGGTTAGATCTAGATGTAAAACTCT
Organism: Aleadryas rufinucha; assembly: GCA_013397815.1. Taxonomy (NCBI): domain Eukaryota; kingdom Metazoa; phylum Chordata; class Aves; order Passeriformes; genus Aleadryas; species Aleadryas rufinucha. The sequence continues at coordinate 493,060 of VZTH01002417.1, read as the reverse complement.
TACTGACTTGAACAGGAATATCATGTCTGAAAGTTGTGAAGTGCTGAAGAAGTGTAACTGGTATGGGTCAGTTTGTTTTTTCATCTTGGAGAAGCCCACAGAAGATAACACTTGTTGAAAAAAAGGCAAAACCCCCAAAAAATCCTGCCTCCTCTTGCAGAGCTCTGTATTAAGATCTTGTAACACCTCCTCTTCAATGAAGAGTATTTAGTCTAGTTGTAACACAATGCAGCATGAATCAGTCTTGTTTATATGTACAAGAATATTTAGATAGTGCCTGTCATATCAGAATAAAAAAAAGCTACATAAAATATGTAAATCTCTCCCATAGGTGCAGGAAGTCATAAAATTGTGCAGAATATACAGCTGCAAAAAGAAAGAATTCTAGATTGCATTTTTAATCAATCCTTAATAATCTTGAAATAATTTTCTAGATGGGTTTCAAATTAATTTTCAACCACCTCTTTTGAAGTGATGTTGTTTTCATTATGTGGGCCTTATGTGCTGTAGCTCATATTCTGCAATAATATAATATTCTTCAATATAGACTCAAATATTGTTAATGAATATGGGCTATAGAGTGTTATTGACCACAGACTGGCATGCAGCTGTAGAATTGTACATAAACTCCAGCCTCAGCTGCAAACTTGAGCTTCCAGGGACAAACAAATTTAGACCACAACTTGCAGGCACGTGTGCTAGCATCTAGGTACACAAGTAATCTCAAGCACATGTCGTGAATACATCAAAGCCTCATTTTCTAATCCCTCATGGTTGTGAGGAAAACCCTAAAATATGTGAACTGACACGGCCCCACTGCTGGCTGCAAGAGCCCCAGTTGAGATGGAAGCAGGTTGGAGAGGCTTTGAAAAGAGCAAGGCAGTGCAGTGAAAATACTGGAGCTGGGCTATGGCTCTGCACTTGTGCTGTCCTAAATGAAATCCCTGAAGCTCTTAGCTCGAATAGATTCGATGGGAGTAGTTGCTCTAATCACAGAGCAGTGTTAACCTGGAAGCCTATCTGTAGTACTAAATGTTTGTAGGAATATGGTCTGGTGAATAAAAGCATTCTTCTTCCTCCATTTTGAGTAAAAATAAAGAAAAGTATGATGAAATTTGGCCCTTGGGTTCTCCAATTATTATCAAATTCTCTTTTCCCTTTTTGTAGTAGAAAAAGGTGTGTAGTACATGTTTGAATTGAATGTAAAAAGTGGTCATTAGCAGGAACAGTGCTCAGGATTCTATTTTGATTATGATTTTAGCATGCCATCCAGTTTTGGAACAATGTCAACAGCAAGGCCGCTGAAACTGTATGTGATGGTGCTCCAGAATTTCCTGTGTGCTCCAGAGCAGAGGTCAGGAGCACTGCTGGGACTAGGGGGCTTGCTGCAGTCTTTGCAGGAAAATGAGCTGCTCCTTTGATGCCCTTCTGAGGAAGGCAGGGAGGGGTGAGTAGTCCCATCACAGGCACAGGGAGGGAGCTGGTCAAGCGTCTGTCTTCTGGGCATGACCACCTTGTGCCCAACCTGTGGTGAGGCTGACTCCAGTACCAGGGTAGAGCAGGCCCTCAAAGTCAGGGTGGGGAAGCCAAAGTACTGCATTCAAGCTGTGGTGGAGCTGACTTTGATCTTTCTCTCTGGGTGGGGAAAGGGCTGCAAAGTACCACTGTCCGAGGCAATGGTCTTGCACCCCTGCTGTGGAAAGCTGTGGATGGCTGCCCCAAATGAAACACCTGATGGTGAAGTGCAGACCATTGTGTCTGTAGTGGGCTCTGCCTCTGCGGGAGCCTTCTCCCAAGAGCTCTGCCAGTGTCTCTTCAGGTGAAGTGCAGCGTGTGCCTCGCAGCACTGCCCCGGGCTTGTGGGACACTCATGCTTTGAACTGTGCCCTGAGTGGGTGACAGGGGCAAGTCCGCATTTTAGAGTTCATTACATGTCTGCTGCTGAGCTAATTGCCTTAGTTTCTCTCTGTAATCAGGGGAAGGCTCATTGGTGTAGAGTTTAGTGAGCTATTAATTTTATTCTGATGTGAACATCTGATGCTGCTTGGGTAAGCCACACCTTCAGAGTGCCTGTCTCGTTTTGCTGGCTGCCAAGGTGACTAGCTCCTGTTGTTGTCCATCCTGTACGTGTTAAAATTTAGGTGGCATGAATCACCTGGCTTTTCCCTTTTTCTTTTGACTGGATGTGTTTTGTACAATTGTTTCTAACTGTGCTCAGCAGGCTTTAAGGTCTTACCAGTTTGCCAAGACTGAGATGTACTTCTTAGGTTGGATACCCAGGTAAGGCTTAAGTATGGCTGGGAGGAGCAGTGCCTTTTAAGACCTTGGCATTTCTATCTCTGGCTTGGAATTTGACCCATGCTAGAGTCTCGTGTTTGAAGTCAGCAGGTTGATAGAGACACAGTCTTAGGTGTAAAAACACAGGTTCTGGTCACCATCACCTCCTCGTCATACCTCCCTTCAAAGGAGAAATTGTAACCCTCAGCATTCTTCTCAGTTCCTAGTCATGAACTGACATCCTGCTCCACTGACTGCAGCACAGTGTCATCCATTTGCAGCAGCAGCTAAGCTACTCTATGAGGCGTTTATTGGCAAGTTGTGCTATTAATATTTGCAACATTCTACTTGGCTGTCTTACTGGCTTTAAGCAGGGTTGTGGTGTTAGCTTGTCAGTATTCAAGTCAGAAATTCTAGTGCAACAGCTGTTGCTAAATAATGTTACTCAACGTGACAATATTTGGAATGATTGATTGAAAATAGCCTCTATATGTTGAGAAAGTTCATTTAGGAGTCTTTCATGCTTATTTTATTTACTTGTAGTTGGAGATCAAGCGTTTCAGTTCGTTGTAGCCCTTGTGGAAAAGCACCTCATGTTACGCTTGTTGGTCTGAGTCTTGCCTGTTCCATCCTTTTGGTTTTTGGAGGGTTTTTTGTTAAAAAAAGAGGTGACATCAACCAATGGCATCACCCTCAAGCAACTTGCAGTATGGAATCCAGTCTCTCTAGATTTCTCATCATTTAATCAGACTGTTCTGGAGGTCAAAACCTTGAATCCGAGCTATAAGATAGACCTGACCTATTTTTATTGCTGCATTTGGATGCTTTCCATGGAAGACATGCTCTCAGATAAAACTGTAGCATTATCGGAGCTGTAGCACCAGGTGGATCAAAGGTGGCTTGGGGAAGTAGAGTAGGACCAGAAGTGTAAAGTGACCTGGCAGAGCCACTGCCCCTTTCTGCTCTGAGACAGGAGCATTTTTATGAATCTTGTGCATGTGACAACAACACTTCTTTAGGGTTGAAACAACAGAAGCAGAGCCTGTCTAAGGGAACATACATGTGCACATGACACTTCTCTGACTCCAAAGAGCAGTGGGGTTGCATTAATCTGCTTTATTTCTCAAGGAACATGGCTGTACATTGTGCAAGGATTGGAACCAAGGGGTTGTTAGTGCTGCATTTTCATAGTGAAAGGATTACCTGGCCTCCTGGTGCTGTCGTTACTGGCTTCTGTTTTGTGAGGAGGCTGAAGCACAGATTGATTAAACAAAGAAGTCTGGAAATAGGTAAAAAGTTGTGATTTTTTTCTTCTGCTCTAATCAAGTCATGATCTCTGATAAAGCAAAAACTCTCTGGCAGGGCTGGAGATGGGAACTTGATCGCTCCATGCCCAGCTCACTGCTCCTTCATCTGCTAAGACATCCTTGCTCTGCACTTTTATAAAATGCCATGAAATGCTTTCCTTCTTTTGATTCATTCCTACATTAAAAAGAAAAGCCAGCCAAAAGTGGACAGAAGTACTGTGAAATTTGGAAGCCATCGGTATTGATGTGACTTCCAGAAGAAGCAAGGTTTATTTCAGACCTTCAGCCAGCCTCTCTTCCCGATCCTTCCTTTCCCCAAACACAGAAAGCAGTCAGAGCTTGATTCATGGACTGTCTGATTATATAAGTCTCACTTGGGGTATACAGCTGTATACCATGCTAGTGCACTTCATGCTTTGTCTGCCTCCACCACTGGGTTTTCAGTTCTTGCTCTGTGCTGTGGCTTTTGACTCCGGTGGCTAATTAAATAGCTAAATGTCTCACATAAGATTTCTTTTGGTCTTTTCAAAGAAGTACTTTGCAAATCAGAGAAATTAAGAATTGGAAGTATATCTGTAGTAATTTTCATGGCAACAGAACAGTAAGTGCAATATTCTTATTATGAATATGGCTCAGTATTTATAGCTCTCCAAATATTTACAGAGATAAAGCCTTTAAACATACCCCCAGCTTTCTGTCTTCAGTAGCAGTTTAAATAAATGTCATTTGGATAGAAGTTAAGATTGAGGAGAAAGGCAGCCGTTTCTAGTCTAATACTGTCTCACTGATGACTCTGAACTCCAAAAGTTTTGTGTCTGAAACCATGTTGTCCTTGTCCCATGTGAGCCAGTGTTCATCTTGATGTGCACCTCAAAAGCATTGGCCCTTAATCAGATAACTCCTGTGGGTAGATGGATGCCCTGTTTTCCTCAAACTCACAAGGGTGAGAATTTAAAGTCATGCAGTTGCTGAAGCACTTGTGAGCCACCGAGTTAAAACGTGGCATTGAGGGTGTGTCTTGGATTGGCGGAGTCACCAAGGGATGCTGGCAGTGGCGCTGTAGCATGGCTGGGATGGGCACTGGTGAAGGGCATCACGCTGACGGCACCTGAAACACGCCCGAAGATCCCGGGCCAGCCTGTGCTCACCACAAACGGGAGCGTGCTGGGTGCGAGCGATGCGTCAGCAGCATGGCGAAAGGCAGGCTCACAAGTATGAGCTTGTCCAGGATATCTGCCTAAGAACATGTAATAAATTCCTTCTACAGGGCTCTTGTGATAATTTATTTTTAACTCATGCATGGCCATGGATATGACTGTCCAAACTGAGCCATGATGGACGCTGAGGGCAAATGTTTTGAGTAGAAACTCAGTAGAGTGAGGGGTTGGGTAGTTTCAGGGAGGGCGCTGTTGTGTTGGATTTACTCCTAGACCTGGATTTACAATCCTTGGAGCATGACGAGGCAGCAAGGATTATGGGAAGAACATTTCTTTGATCTTGTGATAGAAGATGTCATGAGAGCAGTAATGATTCTCAGTGTCCCAGTGAATTAAGGTGCCCAGGACTTACAAATTCATTCTGTTAGTAATTCTTTTTTTGATGGGCATCCCTCTTATGAGTCTAATAGTTTTAGGAGGAGTGTGACATGGGTTGGTTTTTAGGTATGTGTATTTTTGAGGAGGAAAATCCTTCCTAGAAGTAGGGAGCAGTATCTTGTGGCTGTTTAGACAAGATTTCATAGCTGTGCTGAGAGCCAGCAGCCATGAAGGCTGTTTTTCCCTGGATTGAGACTGAAATTACTTGTGAGCCAGTGACTGAGTGTACAGCATCTCTATTACATTAAGATTAATAATTCCTCAGCGTATTTGCAGCTGGAAGTTTTATATAGATCTTTATTCATCATGATGTGAACAGCTGCTCTTTTGCTGCTCTGTTGAATTAAGGTCCAAGTGGCAGCACTAAAAAGTGCCACATAAAACACACTCCTGCTGTTTCCATTCACTGTTCTTCCATCCAGCTCTAGTCCTTGGCCCAGTGTTGGCCCTTTGCAGGAGCAAGCCATCTTATTTTTATTTGTGGACCAGCTCTGACTCCACTTGGATCTTAAAACAGTTTGCATGAATCCAAGAAAAATCACTTTCAGAATGAAAAAATAAATCCTGAAAGTAGCACAAAAATCTGTAGGAATTCCTGTTACAATTTTATTTTAAGTAAGTGAAGGCCTATGAGGTATAACATGTTTCATTGCACAGAGCATAATTTATTCACTTTTTTTGCTTAACTGCATCAGATGAAGTACAGCAAAATTTGTCACAGCCAGAGGGTCACCTCAGCTCCTAAGGAAGTGTTTTATTTTCTATTTGGTTCTTTTTTGAGGGCTTATTCTGTTTAGCTGTGTTTTACGTTCTGTAGTCTGTCTGCTCTGCTGTTTTGAATAAGATCCTCCTCTTTTTTTGGCTTGTGCTCTCACAGGAGTGTCCGAGCAGACCAAGTTTAGCACCTGAATACTCACTGACAAAGAGTCTGGAACTGAGCTGTGCACCTCATCCAAAAACTGGCACCCCCTGTTGCTTGCCTGGTTGCTGGCAAAGGGAAGATTTTCCTGGTCATCCTGGTCAGTGCCTAGGATGTGCCTCGCTCAGTCCTAGATACACAGAAGCCTGTGTCAGAGATCTGGAAAGAACAAGGGGCATACGAGTGGTGTGGCAGTGACTGAAATGTGTGCACCTGCAGAGTGTGAGCTTGAAGGTGGAGAGAAACAGCTGAAAAGAGACAGGTATTCTGCAAAACATGCCTCAGTGGTTTGTTGGTGCTCTGTTGATGCTGCCTGTCTGCCTCACTGGCACTGCCAGGGCTGCTTGCTCCTTGTGCTGTGGGGACCTGAATCCCCCGAGTGGGAGCTGCCAGCCACTGCCTGGCTTGTGCTTTGTAGCTCAGGGTACAGCTGCCTGCTCATGCCCTGCTGCTGCCCTTCAGCATGCAGTACACCCCTGATCTGCAGGAGCTTCCCTCTGGAGCAGAGGAGTCGAGGGGAGTTCCATAAACCAGTTCCCATGGCACCTGGGGTTTGGGAGAGGAGATTGAGAGGAGAGCTGCTACAGTTTCCCTACGTCAGGGCATCTGAGGTGTGTTTTTTTCTCAGACCTCCACCAGCAAAAGAGTTCAGAGCCAAACCAGGTAAGAATAGGTATAGGGAATTTTGCAATGAAGGGGGCAGTCTTTTCCTGACTCTTTTTCCCAGAGGCATAGGTTGCTGGCTCCCTGAGCCTTCAGCAGCCGGTCCCTGGGCATTTTCAGCTGGGGGCATGGGGCAGGGCGGCTCGGTGGCTGCCCAGGCGAAGGTCGGGCAGGATCTCTGCAGCGCACACCAGAATAGATGCCCTGGTCTCCTGACCTCACCGCTGTGCCTGCGCTTCACATGACAGTCACTGCCTGCAAGATCAGCTTTTCCCTCCTGCCGTTCAAACCCATGATGCAGCGGCTTACGTCTTCCAGTGCTTCTACGTGGGAGCTGAAAGTAAATTAATTTTCTTGAAAATCAGATTGATGACACTTTTTATGCATGCTCGGTGCTAACAGCTGAAATCAATACCCAAAATGTTTGTGCACTTTCTTTGTAGTTTAAACAGCTTGAGATTTGATTTGGTTTTAAAAAATTAGGACACTGAGTGCTCACTGATGGTATTTTATTGAGGCTGTATATTAGGTACACTTTTAAAACATGACAATTTGTTTCATTTTATTGTTCATCGTTTGCAGTTCCCGAAAAAAAAAAAGACCTGCTGCTTGAGAAAGTTAGCAATAAAGCTATGTGGTGTGTAGCTCCAAAGCTCTAGCTTAAAGAGACAAGCAGCACTTGACTTAAAAATATCACTATTTTATAGATTTTATTCTGTTTGACCTTTTCTGAAAGCATTTCAATTACTTTCCAAAACGTTGATGGGAATAAAATGGAAAGAAGACCCCTTACACCAGGCTGGGTTGTTAGTCTCCCCACTGATTCTCACCAGACTGACACGGGTATTCCTTGAACAGCTCTGGGAATGCAAATAGGACAGATGAATGTGTAAGGCATTGCTGAGTATAAGCACTGTGGTACCTGCTGCAAGCAGTGTGGCCATCAGTTACATGGTCAGATAAGAAAATGTAATTATTGTTCTGAATATTTTTAGAGGCATAAATGAGTGTATTTAGCTGTTGTCTTTATTATATACCAAACATACAAAAACAGGCCCACACACAAGAGGTATTGCTGATATGGATGTTCCCTGTGGCATTTTTTGGCACATCATTATCATTAAGGAGGCAGCCCCTACGGGCCTCTAGAGTCTCAAGCACAAGATGCTGACTAGTTTTGAGAGTGAATACTAAGTCCCTGGTCATGCCCTGCTTTGTTATTAGTGGGAGCTGAACCTTTAATGCACTGGGACAGGCAAAGCCCTAAATTATACCCCAATGTTCATTTAATGTATTTGCAAAAGAGTCTGGGTCTGGAGGAATGCCCCACTGTAGGGTTTTTGCAGTCCTTTCCCCAAGCTCCCAGTAAGTACACTTGAAAGCTGTTACATAGTATAGCCCTCTTTCTTCCTGACTGATGCCATGGGTGGTGCAAAGGGTGTACCCAGCTGGTGTGTCCCGTGAGAACAGGACCATTCTTTCAGTGGCCTCCAGGAGCCTCTCCAGACAGAGGGCTCCTTGTTACGACAAGTAGCTTTCTGAGCATTTCAACAGATGCTTGGGCATGCCAAAAGCATAAAGCACTTGGAAAGGGAACATGCAGAATATTTCAACTGCTTTTCTTAAAATAAATGCCGTGGCTTAAATAATAGAAGTTTTTCTCACAGGCTGTAGAATAACCACTGAAGCTGAAATAGTGTTTGAGTTATTGGATGTGAAGTTTGCAAAATTTCCTCAAAATTTAGTAACTGTAGCGAGGTTTGGGGAGGTTTTGCGCTTTTTTTCTAGTGCTTATGTTTGAAACACCTCATCTTCCTCTGCTCATCATTTTCCAAGTGTGTTCAGTTCCAATTGGCAGATTTAATAGATGTGTCCCAGGCACACCTTTGGAATCCAGGCAGCCTGAGTATGCTTATGTCTGTGATAAACCTGAGGTCATCATAACTGTGGGACTGAATCAGATAGTACCTTGCAGTTGGCTCATGGCTGTGAGGGGTGCCAGCCCTGTTTTCCTCACACTTTGCTGGCCACTGGAGGAAGATTCCTGGTGTTCAGTGCTGTGGCACCTGGACACGTGAAAACATCCAGTCCCAGTACACAAGTGCATCTCCTCGGGGAAGGGCTGGGGTTTGCTTTGGCACCCTGCACTGAGATGAGCAGCAGCCTACTGGTGAGAATCAAGACATATTGGTGGGAGATGGTGCTGGGAAAGCAATGACGGAGAGGTGTAGGAATCCTAGGGAAGGCTTAATGCGGTGGCTCAGCCGGTGCAGCCTTTTCCCTTGCTCTTGCATAAGACGATGTAAGGTGACAAAGAGCTTAGCTGTGTGATCAGTCCTGTTCTGGTGTTAATTACCAGTGACTGCATCACTTTTGATAGAATTAGAGGAGTGTATAATAGGCCTGCAATTAAGTCTGATTTTGATCTTAGCAGCTTCAGACAATAAAAATGAAAATATCATTTGAGATGAGTTCAAGTATTTTTAACAGTGTTGCTCAAAGAGGAAAAGAACAGAGTAGTCAGTAGTTGGTCAGAACAAGAGAATATGACCTACTTCCATTTCAAAACCAAACACATTTGGCCACACAGTTCTTATCTGCATACTTAAGTTTTTCCTGCATCTTTCCTTTGTACTGAACCAGGTGACTGCTGTATCACTGCCCTTATTTGGGAAGGGAAACTCATTCAGAAACATTGTGCTCCTGGTCCTCTTTTGCAGCTAATTCCTTTTACAGTTTTCACAGCAGGGGAAAGTACACCTCTTTCCACTTGGATCTACGTATTGCCAAGCAAAGCATGCTTGGTAGGAAAGACACATCCTTTATTATGAATGCTGTAGCTGAGAGCACCTTTGTCACCCATACTCAGCCGCTGAGTTATTAAGAGCTTTGGACTGTGTTACACAGAGAAAAAGATAAAAATAGGGTGTCTGACGCATGCATCCCATGTTGCGCGCCAGGAAACTGAATCGCTCTTCCACCGAGTACAGTACCCCAGAGCATACATGGAAAATATGCATGGATATGAACATGCGAGATCTTTCCTCACCAAGAAAAATGCTCAGTCACCCTTTTTTCCCATCCCATTTTATATTGATCTTTTTCAATATTCCCTTTGACTGCTGGCAAATCTAACAGCCCAAAGTACCACAACTCTGCCTTTTAGTGCCACTGCTCCTCACTGTTGAACATATGACAGTAATATCATTCTCCCATGTTTTGAGGGAACTATGGAATATTCTTATTGCACCCAGCTGACAGTAAGCAGGATCTTGCCCATTCTCCAGACATCTGCAGCATGCTGAAAACTCCCAAGGCTCAACATTGTCTGTCACAGAAATTGTGCACTGGGTGCATAATCTAAAATAAGTCATTCACAGTATGTGCCCCTTTAAATGTTAATCCTTGCATCGCTTTCTTTTATTGCTTCTGTTGGCAAACACGATTATGTGACATAATATAAAAGTAAATAATGTGATGCAATGGGTAAAGCTCAAAGGGAAATACGAATTGGAGATGAGATACCTCCTAACACATAATATGACATAAAACTTACAGTGACATGAGTGTGAGTTTTTCTTATTTTGAGGGCAGCAAAATCAAGCATATAGTGATTACATGAGTCTTTCTGGATGTTTCTGGCACTTTCTAAGTCAGGGAGTAAGTAACTCGGGTAGTGGATCCAAAGCAAAGTATGGCATGGCTCTAGGACAGGGCCTTTAAAAAAACCAAACATAGATTTAGCTGGAAGATCACAAACCTTGAAAAACAATGCAAAACATGCATCTGAGATCTTATTATTTATTTTCCAGCATGTGAACATTTTTCAGGGGAAGGCAGGTGTGCAAAGCTGAGGACTATGGGTGTTTGATTGCCTCCTGGTAGGAAACCTGTGGGAAAAGCACAACCTGAGACTCAGCAGTAGGTTACAAGGTATGGCAGCAGCCAAGTTCAGATTTAAAGATAAAGCCTGAAACAGCAGAAACCTATGCAAGACCAACATTTTTGTTCCTCTTTGCCCGTATTCAGTAAAACATATGGGTATCTCGGTGTGCGATTTTTTTTTTTGCTGAATTGAGGTTTGAGTTACTCGCTAGTCTATTTTTACATTTTAAGCAGCCTTGTAATTCAATATGTGTTTGTTTTAATTTTACACTCTCCATAAAAAGCATCCTCCATGACGACTTGGAGAAGTGACCACTGGCAATGCACAGATATTTATTTGCCTGGCATGTCATACTGTCTTACTTTTCCCCCTGCAAGCCCGCGTGCTGGTCTTTACCAAAAATACCCCAGGATACCTTGTGTCTCCTCTGTTACCTAAGCTTTGCTGCTGAGGCTCTGGAAATGGTGAGGTGGGGAAGATCAGCCTGGGACAAATCCAGGTCACTCCGCCAGCCCTGCTCACACACACCATTGGAATTAATGAGCAGCCACGGCTGTCATGGGGGGGACGGGGTGGTGATGAGTAGGACAGTGGCTTCCCCGTGGCCACTGGCTGTAGCAGGAGCACACGTGCGATTGCCCACCTTCAGCTCAAGCTGCATGTCTGTCTCTGGGGGAGAAAGCCAGAAATCCCTCTTTTTGCAGCACAGTGCTGATGTGTGTGTTAGGGGCCATAGGAGTGGGTGTTCCTTGTGGAGCTGGAGGGAGGTTCACGGCCCATGGCACCCTGCTGAAGGCAGTGTACAGGCATGGCTCTGCTTTTCTCTCTCCGTTATTTTGCTGATACTGCAGATTTTCAAACTGCCACTAATGTGTTTTAAGTTTGACAATGCTGGTATGGAACCCCCATATCATATATCATATCCTATTATATCATATCATGTCACAACCCCCTCGCTCTGAGCTGCCTTCATATGGTGTCTCAGGAATGTGGAGCTGATAAAATAGTGTAGTGCTAGAAATGAGCCTTGTCCTCCTCCTAATCCTTCATCCTTCCAGCATCCACATGCCTTAGGTAAGGATATAAAAATTGCCGCACCAAATCAAACAAACTGAAATGCTTCTGTTCCCCTCTTGGCTTTTCTGACCAAAGTGAGGGGTGAAAAATTTACTGTGTGACCAGTTAGTGATGGAAGATGTGTCTAGGCTCATCGTCCTTCCTTGCTCATGCATTGGTCTCTGTGTTTTTGACCTGAAACTTTGCCACTGTAAATTGCTGTTGCCATTCAGCGTGTTTGATAGTGGAGGGAGGGCTTTGGGCCTGTTAGCACCCACCAGAACTTTGCAGGGCTCAAGGAGTAAAAGTGACTCAAGATCTTTATTTTTAATAGCATTCCTGCTATTAGATGGTAAAATACCCTAAAGAGATAACATGAAATTGCTTTGTAAGATTTAAGGAGAGTGAAAACAAAAAAAATACAAATATAAGCAGCATTTGATATATGAGTTTCACCACTTGCTTTCAGCTTTATTTAGCTTTGAACTTGCATGTATCATAAAACTAGTGTCGCTCCTCACCACATTATGATAAATTTTGATCTGTCATATTCCGTGATGGTGAATAACTCATTGCCAAGCCCACCTGAATCATTCACAGAGGAACCTAAACCTACAACAAAGTGAGCGGGTTTGCTCTAGTGTGGGGCACCTCCTGGGGCAGTGCACCTTCACAGTATTCCTCTCTCCTGTAGTTGCTGCATCCTCCCTTCCCTTGAGACAAGGCTTCACCACTAACCCCTGCAAGAAAACTGGTTTTGTGGGCTCATTTCCCAATGTCAGGTGGCAGCCACAAGTGGGACTTTGTCTGGGGACTCCACAGCAGTGGTAACCCTGAGTAGCTTCTACAGGAGATAGTGTGGATGAGGTCAGGCTCTGCTTCCTCCACAGCTTGTGGCAGAAATAACTCTTGTTGTCATCAGAGCTGTCACTGTAACGTGGATGAGGTTCAAGCCAGGCCCAAGAGCTTCAATGAGATTTTTGTGCGATTATAACAAGAATTTGACACACATGGTGAGCTACTAATCATGTATATGTGATCTGTCTCCATGCTGTCCCAGGAGGCGTTTACCAGCATAAAAATCAGCTAATGAGAGGACGAGTCACAAGCAGCAGAGTGCTGCCACATGAGGGATGTCCCAAGAAGCACGGGGATGGATGAGCTGTGTCCTTTCCACTTGCAAACTCCATTGGTTTGCCTCCCTCAGTACTGTGAGGGAACATTGAGTTCATTGTGGTTTTTTGCTGAACACTGCAGGAGAATTTATGCAAAGTTTTCCGTGGATGTAGCAGGAGTGCTCAAAAGCTCAGCCCATCTAAAGTGCCTCAGGTCCTTTAGGATAATGAGACATTTTGTGAGTGCACCTTTTTATTGTACCAATATTACATTACAGGAAAAATGGAAGGGGGGAACTTAACACATAGCACCTGTCACAAGTTCTCTCCTTGAATTAGGCTCTCCTGCTTATAAAAATTTAATTGATTCCTAGCAGTTTATGTGCTTGGTGCTCAGTGGGCGTTTTCTGTTCTCTTGCCAGCTCCATGGTTACTTAGAAAGCGAGCCGCTCACACTGCAGCTGTTCATTGGGACTGCAGACGACCGCCTGCTGCGACCCCATGCCTTCTACCAGGTTCACCGGATCACCGGCAAGACCGTGTCCACCACCAGCCACGAAACAATACTTTCCAACACCAAAGTCCTGGAAATTCCACTTCTTCCAGAGAACAACATGAGAGCAATGTAAGACCAAGGCACTATATCTGACTCATAGCAGTTTCCTCTTGGTCACCTCACTTAATTTATCTGGGGTTTGTTTCTTTTTTTTGGTACACAATTTTCCTTTCCCTATCTTTTTCCCCCCCCCCTAAATTTCTCTCTGTTATAGTAGGTTTTCGCTACTTTGCTGAGACAAATTGCCCTAATCAGCTTAATAGCAAAATGAACTTCACAAATATTTATGACAACTGATTTGCTTTCATTCTAGAGTTTCAGCCAGTGTGCTTATTTGCCATTTAAAATAAGTATCTCAGTTACTGAGCTGTAAATATCTCCTACCTCAGCTCCTGCATTTAGTTTCTAAATATGACACCTGTTGCTCCTATACGCACTAGCACAAGGAACAGAGCTGATTAAAATTTATCTTTGGATGTCAAAGGAAACTCTTAGAGAGCATTTCCAGGTACCCTCATGGTTTTTCTGAGACAAATAAAACCACTCATTTCTCACATAATAAAACTCAGCATTTTTCATGGCACTTGTTTAGAAGCAAATCTTCTAGAACTAAGAAGAGTTACCTCTGAGAACTTTTATTCAAAGGTGATGCAGTTTACAGATTGAGTTGTTAAACTGGGCTAAGTTTAGTGCTATGAAGAAAAGCAGGCATGGATATCTTAGGATCTCTGAGTTATCTGAGTGATAATTAAATGCCCTGTAGGCCCATTAAACATCTGCAGACATCGTTACAGGATGGTATATAAAGGCTACAATAACCTTCTGTGTAAGTGACATGCATGAGACCTTCCACATTATTTAATCCTGTCTTCTCTCTCCCCCTCCCTCAAATCCACCTAGCCCTTATCTGAGTTGTTTCTCCCCTCATTCAAATCATCCTAACCCTTATCTGAGGTGTCTGCCTTGGGAGGAATTTGTGTGCTTGCGTGCAAGTACAGCTCTTGGTGTGTGTGTATAAATATAAATTTATTCATACTTATATGTAGATGCATGCACCTTTGTGTGTATATATAGGAAGATAGAAAGCAAGCAAGAAATCCTGACCTCTGCCAAACCACATACCATGGGAAAATCACAATTTCACTTCTTTTTATTCAGACAGTTTTCCATGCCTTAACGAAGCGAAAAATAGTATCAGACACCTGAAGTCCTTCAGCACATAGTGGTTATTAGAAGCTGGTTTGCAGTGTCATGTACAACATGCCCTGGAGTGCCTCATGTAAATAGAAGAGCCAGAATATGTTTAGCTGCATTGCCAGCTGGGCTTAGAGTGATCACTGAGGACCTCTCCCAGTGCATTGTGTTAAAAGGCATGACAAGCCTGCAAAATTATTTGCCCTGTTTGCTGCCATCGTTAACCCCATCCAACCAACCATAAGTTGGTGGGGCTACATTGGGGTTAAGGAAATTTCACCAATTTGTACCCACACAGTATTTATCTGGCCCTTTATTTATCCAGTTTGAATCACATTTTTGGCCATCTAGGAATATTACTACCATTTCATTCATCTTTCTCCCTAAATTAAAAGTAAGTTACACAGTTTGGGAGCCAAGCTGAATATTTTTGTGGCACGCATACCAGACTGTAGCACAGCTCACTCAAGAATCACAAACAATGCTTTGGCATATATAAGCCTTACATGTCAGTAGTCTAAAACTTCTTGTAGCACTAACAATTAATTGAAATTTGGAGCCAAGGACTTTCCTCACACTTTGTGTGTTCAGGCCTTGATTCAGTGAAACACCGGAGCTCACCTGCACATTTAAACTTTTGCACATTTAGCTGCTCCTGTATTGACTTCAGATTTTAATGTCCATGACTTTACAAGCATGTATTTAAACACTTTTTCTTCTCTGAACTTTTAGGTATGAATTGTATGTCATTAATTACTCTATTTAATTTACAAGTGTTGCTGTAGAAGAGACAATATTCAGAAATGCGCTGTTTCTTCCATATGTTACGGATCCTTGCATAGCATTTTGACATGGGTGCAAATACTCTGTAATTCTTACGGCTTCACCTGCTAATATGCATTGTTGAGAAGCTTTATTACTTTCATTAGTTTCTTTGATCATATCAGCAAGGGCATTTTTTAAATTCTGAAGTCCATACTTTAGAAAAAATGCAGATCAAAACCGTGCTGCCATAGTGCTTGTTTGCAGTTTGCTTCAGAACAGAGCTTCAAAGGTCTGGAGGGGGAATTAAACTCTTTGAATGCAAAATAAAATCAACTATGCATATGCAATGTAATAAAATGCCAGAGACCAGTACCCATGTAGGCTTTGTAGTCATGGCCAAGGCAGAGGTATTTTTGCAGTGGGTTTTCAAGTGCGTAAGTTTATATGTCTTTTGTTCTGGGAACTTCTTCTGTTGAAATATTCTTTGACAAAAATCCTGACTTTTAAATCATCCAGGAGAAAACCAAAGTTGAAAAAAAAAGAGAGTTAGGTCAGAAATGGTAGTAGTTGTCTCTGATGAAAAGCACGTTTTTCCCTAATGTGGAGGGAGGACTCTGAGTTTAGTTTTTTTCATGCAGAGCTTCAGCTCAGCACTCAGCTTGGGAGTATTTCTAACTCATTGAAATACAAACAAATTGGCAGTAGAACTGACCTCGGGGAGAGCTGTGCTCATTAATAAGCATTTTCAGGACTTCGCCCTAGATTGAAAATCATGTCAGATTTTTCTCCAAATTAGCTGTAACAAGTAAAATTGTTAGTAGCCTGGCATTCTAGGTTAGTAACAGTTTCTGCACTGCTGTCGCATGCCATTGACTTCTCTAGTCTCGCTGTTTCTTTGGGCTTTGGTTAATCTTTAAGTACAATCCTTACAGGATATGATGGGGAGGAAGGGTCTTTTAGATTTTCTTCCTCTGGGAACTGAGGTAACATCCTAAATTTGTCTGCTTAACAGCAGCCACTACCTGCTGCTACAGATAGCCCCAGCTCAGCTGCTTGTGAGTGCAAGTACTAGACTAAACAAAGTCTGCTGCGTTCAGCCTGGTCATTGGGTTGTGCCTGATGCAGGTTTTTAAGAAGACCATGCAGGAGAGAGGGGAGATACTGCACGCTCGTGTCTCCTGAAGTCTTCTTGAAGTTAATTGAATTGCTCTGTGTTTCCTTTTGGATAGCATCGACTGTGCCGGGATATTGAAGCTCCGAAACTCTGACATCGAGCTGCGCAAGGGAGAGACAGACATCGGTCGGAAGAATACACGTGTGCGTCTGGTCTTCAGGGTCCATATCCCACAAGCCAATGGCAGGACCCTCTCCTTGCAAGTAGCCTCCAACCCCATTGAGTGCTGTAAGTAACAGCAAACATCCTCCTCTTGCTGTGTATTATCAGAAAATCTTTTGATCAGTAAGGTTGAAAAAGATGTCTGAGATCACTGAGTCCATGGTTAACTCAGCACTGCCATGTCCACACACCTTTTGAACAGTTTTTAACACTTCCATCCCATATGCAGTCTTTGTCCAAACCAACATGCTCTACATTGGTTTTGCTTTACCTGTCTAGTTAGTGAACTTTAATCTGCTTTCCAAAAGTACGTGGTTTATATGGAGAACAGAATACCTCTGTCTTAGGAAAAAGTGTATAGCTTTGTGCATTGAGTGCTGTAGAAAAGTACATACTTACAAGTAAAGAGCAGTTAAACTAATAGTAGACCTGGGAGTGACAGGGCCTTTTGTTTTGGTGACTGCTTATCATAAAGGTAACTGCTGTAGAAGTTTTGGAAAAAATCTCTCATGTCCTATTCAGTCTGTCTCCCCATCATAAAACAAAAAGCAGCAAACAAAACCCCAGCCCCTTTGATAAGGAGCTAGCAATATGCTAGAGCTGACACGCTGGCACAAGCTGCCTGCAGCTTCAGGAAACCTCCAGAAACCATGTTTCTGCACTGGGGTCTCTTTAAATGAACAGACTGTATTTTATCAGATACTCTGGGACACCCTTCAAAGATACCTATCTAATTTTTGCTCTGTAAGCCTCATCAGCTTCCCCCGCACAAAACAAAACCTATCTGCTTTGTGTAACTTTAATACTCCAGCATAAGTGGTGGAAGCTGAATTTCATTCTAACTCCCAATGCTAATTTAATTGGCTGGATGGACGGAAACAATTTTTTAAGGTTATGTTGAATTCCATCCACAAAGTGGATCTTTCTGTTGCTGACAGAGTAGGGGGGAAATTTAACATCTGGCAGGTATATGGGGGATGAGCTCTGGCAGAGGGAATGGGGAGGAAAGCCTGACCATCCTAGCTCCATTCATGCTGGAGGGCGAAGCAAAAAATGTGAGGAGTCATGGTTTCCTCCTGCAACTGAAGTTTATGAGAGCTTTCAGTTGCTACCTAGCAGGATAAGGCACAATTTGAATCTATCCTGAACTGGTCTGTGCAAAGGTGACAAGCTCAGGGAGCCTCTAAATGTGAAGCTGATTGGATTTGTGTCAGGGAACTGCAGCTTTGAGTTGTAATGAGCAAAAGCATGGCACATGCCTGCTGAAAGAAGCAGAAAACAGGAGAAAAAATAAATGCTAGTGTTATTTCCAGTGCAGAATGTGGAATAAGCTGGTGCCAAAAACTTCATACATTTCTTAGTGCATGTGACACCAGAAGGAACCATATAATCTGAACAAAATGTCACATCATCCCTTGAAGCAGCACTCTCTTCATGTCCCACTTGAGGGGGGATAAAATTTGTGCCACAAGAATACCAGATTCAGTTTACATGGATTCATGTGTGCTTTGGCACTCAGGTTCTTTGGAAATACACTCTCTGAAGTGTGAGCTGCTGCTGGATCACAAGGGCCATGGCTGTTCCTGCTGCTGCTGTTGCTGCAAGACAGTGTATACTGACTGAAGCAGATTTTGGACACGCATGATCACCTTGTCACGTGTGCCTTGTAAACACACAGCATATATGCTAGAGTGAGAGAAAATTATTTAAGATGAGTTTCCATAAAAATACTTTCTGATATAGTACATATCAAGCTGAGTTTTAAAACACTTGGTCTTTGTGAGTCTTTTGAATCTGTACTGCTGTTTAACACTATTGTTTACAATCAAAGCACTCAAAAATGAATCATGTTTCCTGTAAACCTTGTGACCTTTCTTTGTTTCTGTATCAAACTCAGCTTGTCTTACGAGGGTGAGCATTAAGTTACTTACTAATGCAGTATTTACTTTTTTGTCTGTTTGTGGTTGCCTTTTTTTTTTTTTTTTAAATCTTCCTTATAACTCTCCAGCTCAGAGATCTGCCCAAGAACTGCCTCTGGTGGAGAAGCAAAGTACCGACAGCTTTCCTGTTACTGGAGGGAAAAAAATGGTACTGACTGGTCATAACTTTCTGCAAGACTCCAAAGTCATCTTTGTGGAGAAAGCACCAGGTATGTCTTTTCAGTCTAGACTCCAGTCTACCTTCCCCCCCCATCTGTGTCAAATTATGAAAGCACAAACGTGATAATGACATTTTCTTCTGCGCATAATACGTTTTTCATGTCACTGGGCAAAGCTGTGGAAAGGATCTGAGCCATGCCTAATGCTGAGGTTTCACAGTGTGGCAGCTGTAATTACAGGTAGACAATGGAGACATTGAAAGTCAACCTTTAGTGTTTATTGTAGCAAATCATGGCTGTAGCAGGCAGGACCTGTGATAGGGGTTCGAAGTCTCTGGTGCCATGTCCCCCTAAAGCCTGCAATACAGTGCATCTTCTCAAACATTTCTGTAATTTGTGCTGCTGGTGGTGTGTGTGCACCTGTGTCTCCTGTGGCTTTTACAAGGTGCTGGCTGAGGAAGGAAGACCTGGAGCACACACATTCATTTGAATGACAGGTTTACCTCGAGAACTGAGGGAAGGACTAAACACAACTTCCGCCTTGCCCAGCACTGCTCCTGTGGTGCTGTGGTCGTGGGACTGGTTCTCCTGGAGAAGAGTCGCAGGCCAGGCTGAAGCAGGGAAAATGGCATGGAGTGGCAGCTGGGGCTGGGGCAGGATGTGCCTACAGGAGTGGTGGATCAGTGGGGCAGGATATGCCTACAGGAGTGGTGCCTACAGGGTGACAGTGATGTGTGTGAATGCCTCCTGCGGGAATAGGCAGTGGGAGTGGAGCTGGGAGTCAAAGTCAGGCTCTGAAACAAGACTGTTAAGGGTAGTTTTGAGTCTTGTTTTGGAAAGGGTTTCCCTGGCGCTGGCACAAGCTATGAATTCCTCAGCTGCTGACCAACCCCCCCACCCCCACCCCGAACTTAAAACAGTCTTGGGCACTCCTCAGGCCGCCTGCACCGGCTTTGACGCTGCGCCTGTTTAACTGCTTATGTCCACGGGGTTCCCACGCTGTTCTCCTGCCCACAGCACCTACCAGCACCACAGGGACTCAGGCCGTGGGGCAGGGAGAGCAGGGGAGGCTCTGGAGGCAAAGAAACTCTAGTCTTTGGGCTCAGCAAGCTCAGGACAAGAGCAGAAGACTCTCCTGAAATTCCCCAACGGATTCCTGGGTTGATGAGGTTTAAGTTGCCAAAAGTGCACAGGCAGAGGTAATGCCCTGGCTTTTTGGGGAGAGCCAGTTGGTAGATTCCTGTGAACCGCAAGCACTGCAACACACACAGTTTCAGCAGAAACATCTTTTTTGTTTCTTAAGAAAGTTAAAAAAGAAAGGAAAAAAGGTGGTATTACAATTAAAAAACCCTGAATTCTGCTCTCTGTGTTCCCAGCGGGGGGGGGAAGAAAGTTAATGTCTACTTTATTTATATTAAAACTTCCTTTGCTGCACAGAACTGGGTTAGTGTGACATGTCAGGAGTCCTTGATCTGTCTCATTACAAGAAGGAAACCACATTAAAGGATGCCTTCCTTAATACTTGCTTCCTTTCCTCTTCCTTCTTTGAGTTGGAAAATTTTAAGTATTGTGTTCCAAAGGATTGTGATGGTGATGCTGTTTGCCCACAGCAGGTACCACAGTGTGGATCTGAACACTGTCTCCCTACTCCTATATTCCTATACTACGTTAGGTACACCAAAAGCAGGATATTCACTGTATAGCTTTCAATTACAGAATTTAAAGGTCCTGTGTGTTTTTAGTAGTCTCACCATAGGTTTGTTGCAGTTGCAGGGCAGTATAGCCTGCAGGGGCTGAGCCCTTAGAGTTGGAGTGTAGCATCTCCAGGAGCTGCAATAATTGTGTGAGTAGAAATGACACACAAAAAGCAAAGCTGCTGGGTAATCTGGGCTGAGCAATTTTTAAGGCTTCCATGGTTTGTGTGCTGTGCTGCCTCACACATCTTGATGCATGGAAAGCAAACAAGAGCAGTGTATCATTGCCTTAGTGGCAGACCGCTCTGGCTGGATTTTTGAACAGTCACTGTATTTGCTGTCAAACGAACAAGCATTAGCAGCCTTCACTTTTGTAAAGCAGTGCAGGGTGTTTCTTTCCCTTTCAGCTCCTGAACGTCAGTGAAAGTAGGTCAAGAGAAGGAACACCAGCATGGTTTCTCTTTCTCTTAAAGAGCTGGTTATGAACTTCTGTGATTAGCTGGAGACATTCATTAGTTTTGCTGCTGTTACCATTTTTGTTTTTGAATTTGGAATGTTAATCACGTTCCTAGTAGGTAGCAGCCAAACACAGCTATTACAGAGTAGTAGATCAAAGTAATAGATCATTGTGCTCGTAAAGAGAATATATCTTTTGTATAAAATTTAAATATTGTACTATGTCAACTCATGTCTTCAGTCCTTACTCAGGCAGAGTCCCCAAGCCGGGAGGCAGTCTCCTGGAGCTTGTCTAATTCCTCCTAGTCTGCATACTTAATTGGATAACACAAGGAGTTTGAGAACACTTTTTGTTTGCCTTTTTTTTCCCCGGCTTTCTCTAAGTCCGCTGAGTGCATTGTGGTCTGCTGAATGTTTTTCCAAGCATGAGTCCCAAGCTTTCAGTCTTCAGGGTTAGCCCTCAGCTGTTGTAGTCTCTGGAGGAATGGCATTATCCTGGCCTCCTTTGGTGGGGGCGTCAGTCTGAGCAGTGACTCATACAAGAGGGAATCCCTGAAGAATGATCAAATCAATCTTTCTGCTGGGGCAGCAGTAGCTTCCTGCTTTCAGCTTAACCCCTTACTAGCTGCTGTTCAGCCAAGAAGCATATGAAACAGACCAAAACAAACTTTGCAGCCCTGTGACTCTGTGTCTCACACAGGGAAAATGAGGTATCCAGGGAGTGAAGGCACAGCACGCTGAAAGGACCATGGGAGAAGCACTGTGAGGACCTTCTCTGGAAGGAGTATCCCTCATGGTGAAGTCAGGCAGAAGGCACCCATTTGGATAAATAATGAGTGTTCAGAAGTGGACTAAAATTTGCTCAGTATTCTACAGTACTGTAAAAAAGTTCTTACATGTTGATGTGAGGCCTTATTTTACCAGATTTTGGGCAATATTCTGTTGCTTGTACACCAGACCATATTTTCCAGTGATGAGAAATGGTATAAAATGACCATCAAAGAAACCTAGCAGTAGTGAAAGCATGAATGCTAAATGTACTTTGAGAGGTTCACTCTTTTGAATTCAGAATTTCCTTAGACTGGGGAGTCCCACAATGATTTTGTTTCTTAAAAATTACACTAGTAATTTTTTTTCTTATCTCCTTTCACTTTCTGTCTCTCTTTGTAGTCATGCATTTCTCTTCCTGAGGTTCAAAAGTGTCTTGTGTGTGTCATGGTTGTTGGGTGCCATGTTGAAGACAGCCAACACCTGTCTGTTTTTCACTGGAAGAATTAGTACTTTGTAAAACATTGAAAAGTCTGCAACTCCTTACTGGCAAGGGCCCTTGATGTCTGTAGGCTGGGGTTTGCTGTGGCAGCTAGATGTGCATTTTTGTTACAAAAGTAGGTGAAATGAAGTTGGTGTTTGTTAGCTATGGCAGGAAGTGTTTGTCTAGGACTGAGAAAATGCTTTTTTTGGATCTGCATGGATCATGATCTGGAATTATAACAAAAGACTGATTTAGTTACTCAAAATTTTAAAACTTTTTATGTCATTTGTAGATTATAAATGTACAGAGCAACAAAAGTCTTGATTGAAGTTCAGAAAATGCAGAGATGCTTGGGAATTGTATTTTAGGGATTACATATCTATCAGCTACCTTTATTTGGTAATGCTTTCTGCAAACACTCTGTTTTCAAAGCTAGTTTTTTAAAGGTAATGTGAGTTACTGAACACAAAGCAGCACAAAAGCCTAACTAGCTGAAATGACCAGACTGCTGGCTCTTAGTATATCAGATTATGATTAGTGATCTATAAAACTGATCACTGCGGTGAAAAAATCCTGGTTTTCCTCCCTTGGTTAATGTATCCTGTAAATGATATGTAAAAACTCAGTGATGAGACACAAACCCAGTATCCCAAGGAACAAAGCACAGGAAAATTATGAGTACGCTATGGTACAGGTAAGTTATGGATTATAGTTCCTGGCATGCTATAGGATGTTTTGGGATAGAAAGAGTATTTGGGGGGTTAGAAAAAGTCTCGTATTGAGATCTGAAAGAGTTAATCTACCCTGAAAATCTCTCCTTGTTCAAAAATTGCTCCTTGCTCCTGTAGCTTTTAACACTGGAACTAGCTCAAGTATTTCCGGACTTCACGGATTTGGCGAAGTGTAGACATACCGAAGAGATCAGGTTAAACTGACGAAATCTTTATAATCAATTTGTGATCTATGGCCAGAAATGGTCATTTGGTGTACTATTATTAATTATCATTGGGTTGCGTTGCCACCAGTTAAGTCAGAGCTCCAAACCCATTTCTTTGCTTTTGTGTTTAGTTACGAGAGCTCAAGGCAAAGATTTTAAAGAGCGAAAAGGCAGAAATGTAACACCCAACTTCTCTATGGGATTAGTTTCTCAAGTAACACTGACTTTGGTACTTTGACTTTGAACTGTTAATGTTGAGGGCCATTTTGTCCTGGTCAAAGGCTGTGTGTAAGCTTCCCTGTAGCACATGCCCCTCCCTGAAGATACGTCACTCTCTTTGATGGACATTTGTAGAGTTCACAATTTGTAATGCTGTATCTCTGAGTAACTCCAGACTTACAGACTTTAATGGTTTTGAACGAGTTGTTAATTACTCAGACTTCCAACAGTAATCCTGGCACCTACACACTTCAGTAACCTAATTGCATAATATCCTCAGCTATTGTGCCCAAAGCCGTCGACACTCAAAGTCCCTGAAATACGGAGAAATAAACAGCATGTAAGCAACATTTCCTCTCGGGAGTTTTCTTTTTGAATATTTTCAAACAATTAGGAAGCTTTTCAGATTTAGTTATTGCTTCAAATTCTTTATTCTGCTCTTATTTTTATTTTGTTAAATGGATTTTTCTTTCACAACTGTTCCTCCTCCCTGCTGAACAGGTTTTGCCCTTAGAACATGAAGGTGTTGATGTGTAATAATTTTAACTAGAGCAGATGAAAGATAACTGGGTGAAATCACCAATTTAATTTTTTTTTGTATATATGCCAAAGGAAATCATAGCTTTCTGTAAGTATTTCAGATGGGAAAACTTAACAGTTTGCCTTCTCTTAGATGTGTGGTCAAGCTCGGTCAGCTGAATTTTTGCACAAGGGAAATGCGATACGGAAAAGAAGGAAGCTGGATGAATTTAAGTGTCCACTCCAGCATTTCACAGCTTTTTTGTTCCTCTCAGATTTCCCTGTCTCTGGCAAAGATTAGAATTAATCAGTTGCTGCCTTAAGGTACAATTGTCAGTCTTATAAATTCAGTTCTGTTTCCCACATGTTGTGTGAGCAGAATTTATCTTGTCATATGGCAAGTAACTCAAACACAGTCTTTTAGCTTTAGGAGAACTTACAAAAAGTTCTGGAAAGTGATATGCTGATGAAACATTTGAGTGGCATGTGAATGGAACTGATGCTTTGAGGAAGCATGTGGGCTTTTTGGTTTGACTCAGATACACTGTGGAGCTTAGGGTTTGGAGTCTGTTTTGACGTGATGTGATGTGATGGTGTGATGGGTGACCTGAGTCTTGGCAGAGCTCCACTTGGTAAAAGATCTTACATTCTCAGAGATCTTTCCATTGCTCTTTCCATTGCCAGTAGCAGTTTGGGGGGCAACTGGCCAAAAAGGGGTCATGTTTCACACTGGTAATCATACTGTAGCTCACATAATAAATAAGCAAGTGGCAAAACTCTCCTGCCCTCTAGTCAGATAGACAGATACTACTTAATTTTGTCTTTATCTGTCTGTTTATCCACGTTCAGGACACACGTTCCAGTTGGCAGTGAGCAATTGCACGCTGACTCATGCGCAGTGAGGTTAAAAATTCGGGAAACTAGATAAACTGGAAACTTCAAAGGCATACAAGATGGGAGCATGGAGTTCATGTGAAGGTCACTTGAACCTAGATCCTAGAGATGTATTGATAGCTGAAGGGGTTTCTGGCCACTGCCCAGAAATAGATATCCTTGGGCAAGTTGTGTCATCAGATGCTGGAGTCATTTGATGGTGGAACCCTTTCACGCGCACAGAGGAGTAGTGATGCAGCTTGTAGGAAATGTCAGCACATTTCAGTTTTTCCTGGCTGTTTAGTCTAGGGAATGGTGAAGACAGAGTGGGACAGCAGCCATACGCATGAGATGGTGTCAGCAGCAGCAAGTCTCATCCAGGGTGTTGCTCTCTCAGTGAAGAATGAGATCAATCAATCACAGATACTTACTGTGGACAACAGAGAAATGAGGAATAACCATATGGTCTCAAAAGTCACTTGTCTGAGTAATCCTGTAAATTTTTTATTATTACAGAAAATGCGGTTGAATGCTTCAAGTTTATTCTTTCGTGTCTTCCAGACTAAGTGGCTTCAAGCAGCTGTATCTGTGCAATCAAAGCTTTGTCTCTGAACTTTTACAACTAGCACAAGATTTCAAATAGTTTTTACTGTTACTGTTTCAGTAGGACTGTCTGTCCAAACACACAGGAATTCACAGCCCTTACAAGAAAGCTTAGAGTCTAATGAAGCAATCAGTGCCTAAAGACAGTGGAGGAAAGAAGTATAGTGGGTTGACCTTGGCTGACTGCCAGGTGCCCACCAAGTGGCTCTCTCACTCCCCCTCCTCAACAGGACAGCGGGGAGAAAATAAGATGAAAAAGCTCATGGGTCAAGATAAAGACAGGGAGATTGCATATCAGTTACTGTAATAGGCAAAATGGGCTCCACTTGGGGAAAATAATTTATTGTCAATTAAAAATAGAGTAGGATAGTGAAAAACAAAGGTAAAACTGAAAACCACCTTTACCTCTGCCTCTCTTCCCAAGCTCAACTTCACTTCTTCATTCTCGACTTCTATTTCCTCCCCGTGAGTGGCACAGAGGGTCAGGGAGTGGAGGCTTTGGTCAGTCCATAACAGCTCCTCTTTACCATTCCTTCCTTCCCATGCTGTTCCCTTGCTCCAGTGTGGGGTCCTCCCATGGCAGACAGTCCTTCATGTATTGCTTCAGCATGAGTCTTGTCCACGAGGTTCAGTCTTTCAGGAGCAGCCTGCTTCAGCATGGGTCCCCCGCAGCCATCATCCCTGTTAGAAAACCTGCTTCTGCCCAGGCTCCCCTTCAGAGGCTGCAGCTCCTGCCAGGAGCATGGGCTCTGGCTGCATGTGGATCTCTGCTCTGGTTTGGTTGTCTCCATGGGCTGCAGGGGCACAGCTTCCTCACCATGGTCTTCACCAGAGGCTGACAGAGAATCTCTGTTCTGGCCACTGGAGCACCTCCTTCCCCTTCTTCACTGTTGTGGGGGTCTGCAGGGGTGTTCCCTCTCACTTACTCTCACTCCTCTCTCACAGCTGCTGCAGTTTTTTCCCCTTCTTAAGTATGTTGGCAGAGAGGTTCCACCAGCTTCGCTGATGGGCTCGGGTTTGGCCAGTTCAGGGTCCATCATGGAGCCATCAGGAACTGGTTCTGTCAGACATGGGGTAACTTCTGGAATCTTCTGCTCTGCAGCCCAACCACTAGCCAGACCTTGCAACGTAAACCAATAAAAGGGGATACCTTCAAAGTACTTAGCTTTTGGAGGGAATGCCTGCCTCTTTTGGGAAAGGACAACTTGTTTCCTGTTGCTGTCCTGACATCATTAAGAATTGGTTCATGTCTCAGATGGGTATCACAGGAAAAGTGGGGAGAGCTGAGGGAAGAGGAGCTTGTTCCTTTTAGGTCTGTTAAGGAAGTAAGATTACACCTTCAATGTGGGAGAAAATGCAATGACATTTAAGAGAGGAATAGAGAGATAAATTGTTTCCAAAGTGTGCCTTGTTGCTGGGAAGCTGATGTCACGACAGAAAATCAAAAGATAGGAGGAGGGACCTCTAAGATTGAGCCTGACCTTCTTGGACAAGAGAAGCAAGAGAAGGGACATGAGGGAGACAATGAGATGGAAAAAAATAAAAATACTGTTCAAAAGCGTCTGCCAAACAGTCACAAGGAGTTGCCATAATGGGATGTTTCTGGAAGTTGGGAAGTTGTGGTCATACAGTTGAAGAGTTTGTGTCTCAAAAAATAAAG
Organism: Aleadryas rufinucha; assembly: GCA_013397815.1. Lineage (NCBI taxonomy): Eukaryota > Metazoa > Chordata > Aves > Passeriformes > Aleadryas > Aleadryas rufinucha. The sequence goes on along the minus strand of VZTH01002417.1, from coordinate 466,080 downwards.
AAGAAGGAAGATTTGAAAGCATTTGGATCAAATTTACATCTTAGGATGAGAAATAACTAGAAGTAGCTATAGTACAGGTGGTGGTGTTGACATCCAGCACAGAAGTAGAGGAAAAGAATTGTTCATGGAAGAAAAATTTGGAACTTGATTTAAACTGGCTGTGAGGTTTGTTACTCCAATAGTCTGAGAAAATATGAGACAGATTAGACTGAAGAAGATGGAGCAGGAATATTTTACTCAGTTTCAGCTGCAGAGTCACAGGTTCAGCCTACTAGAGTTTCCCAGAGGAAAGTAAAATTGTGAAGACAAGGAGATGACGTGAATGTAATCAAAACCAGAGTGAAGTGCTGTCATGACTGCTGGTGGGTGGCTGTGCTGGGTGTGCTTTGTTTGACCTGCCTGCTCTAGAGAGATTTTTCAGGGATGTCAAGTTGCAGTTTTACTTGGAAGTTGTGTGTCTTAGACCTGGAATTACTTAAAGTTATTAAATAAAACCCTCAGACCAACGATAATTTGAATAGGGGGAGGTGCCAGAGAGCACAAATTGCACAACCAGCTTCCATTCTGCTGAAAATAGCATCTGGCAGGTCTTTCCAATGGTTTTGGCTCAAAATGAACCCCGATCTGTCAGTTGTCAGCACTGTGCCTCCTTTTAATTACCTGGGCTAAAATTACATTTCATTTGCAAACACTGGAACTCAGAATAATTACATCTGTTAGACATACTGTGGTAAAAGGCAGCTAAAAAGCCTCACCGTTCAGGCAAAGTGAGTCCCTCAGCTTTTGGCTTGCCCGGCTGAGCAGCCAGAGAGGAAGCGCGTGCCTGGCACAGATTCCAAAGTACCATAAGATCCATTTTGTGCTGGATTTTTACACCTGGTCACTGCTTGACATTCTTATTGTTAATTCAAGGTAAAGAAGAGAGAAAAAGTAGCTCAAGAGTATCATATTGATGGAAGACACACCTAAGTCTACATGGTACTCAGCTCAATACTGCAAAAATGTATAGCTGAAGGAGTGGACAAAATACATATGCTGCAAAAATGCTTATTAGGAGACACCAACAAATACAGCACCTTTGATGTGGAAATAAAAATAGGTCAGTTATGCCTGAGCCCTGCCACGCATGGACAGAGGCATGCCAGAAAGCATGGCAGAGATGGGGAGCAATGCTGTGGAGAAGTCTCTGTAGCAGGACAGTAGGCTCTGAGGAGGGCAGAAAAACAGCTGGGGTACTTCCTGGCATGGAAGAGGAAAACAAAGTAAGTGAAAATCAGACCAGCTGTGTGGTCTCATAACAAAAGTAGTGTAAGAGCAAAGAGTGGAGATGAGAGTGGCTGGAGAGGCAATCAGGGTCAATGTCCTGGGCAGTAGGCAGGCCATGGCACCAGCAGGAGTGGCAGCAGGAAGTAGAGCTGCTCTGAAGGTGGCTCTGGGACTAGCAGGCATCTCACTGCTCACAGATCCCTAAGAGGCTGAGATCTCAGGAGAGCAAAGTGTCACTGAGGAGATCAAAAGAAAGATCCTGGCCACTTAAAATTCAGATACTTATTCTCTGTTAGCACACACTGTATTTCTGAATGTTTTATTGCTGTCTTGCCTCATCTTCCCTGTACATCCCATGTCAGACTGCTTGGCTGGTGTTGGTTCCTCCTTAGTGCCTGACCCTTGTAAATGTCTTTAAGATGTACACCAGTGTATCAGCACAGGCATAGAATCCCACCCACTTGGTGGGATCCTCTTCACTTGTTGGTGTCCAGCTGGGGAAATGTTGTTTGCAGCAAGAGACCTGTAAGACCAGCTGAGAAAAGTGCCCTGGCTGCTTGTAGCATCCCGAGATCCAAAAGGCTGCTGCCCCTGCAAAATCTGGCACTAGTACATCCATGCCAACCCATGAGCGCCAGCTGGTGAGATGGTGCCAGTGGGTCATGCCCAGGACTGGCGTAGGGAGTGCTATCCTCCAAGCAGCAGAGCTTCGTCCTCGCCTCTTTCATTGCTAGTCCAACTTGCACTTCCCCTGGAAGCTGATGGCATCTCTGCAGAGAACTGGATAACTCTAAGTCCGAATGATGAGAGTTTGCCATAGGTTCTTCATCCTCTTCTTTGCACAGATATCCATCCATTCCTTCTGAACATCTTCACAGATCAGTCATCTCTGTGTCATGAGGGTACTCTCCAGGGAAGAAGGGTAGCAGTGCAAGTTGAAAACTTTCAAATTCTTCATTCCTCAGGGATTTAAATATGCATTGTTAGGGCCAAATAGGAGGGTAGACAGCCCTTGCAGAGCCCCTCAAAGTGACGCTGCATTACATCTGTGCCCTGCCTGTTGTGGACATGTTAAAGTAATCTGGGCTGTAACATAGGAATTATTGTTCAGGGTAATCTCACAACACATTAATCAAGTAGTGGGTTCCTTTGGGAGGGTAGGGCTTGTTTCACCATTTTACTTGGAATATATGAATGTAAATACAGATTTACAGTGCAGCCAGTGCAGTCAAACTCTGTTGAAGCTCAGACTCGAAGAAAATAAAATGTGCCCTGTGTATAGGCAGTGAAATCCTAGGTAATGTCTATTCTTCTCATATCTCAAGTGAACACAGATCCACTAAAGAATATAGACTGTTTTAACCTCCTGTAGTAAAGTGGAATCACTTAAATATATATAAATGCTCCCATCATGCCCATTTCATAGAGGCAAGATTTAAGTGGTTGCCAGATGTTATACCCTCCTGAGTTTCCAAGCTTAAGGGTTTTTTGTGTTTGTATATTCTTCCCCCTTTCTGCAATCCATCAGTTTGGAAAGTTATGCTGGTGGTTTGATTGCTTTGAGTTTTCAAACCCCTGACATTATGCTTGCAGTTCCCTGGGATACAAAGGTAAATCCAGCCCTAGAAACCCCAGGGGATCTCTCTGGATAGACAGTGATGAGGGGAAGATGCTACAAAAATATCTTTGGAAAGTCTTTACAGCTCTTTGTGTTGCTCTTCCATGAGGAAAATCTGTATGTCACAGGTCTGCAGAGCTCTGTGTGTGAATAACTGATGCTGCTAGATTTACACAACTACTTTTTAGCCCTGCTTCTGTGTTAAAACAGACCTTTACAGTGCCTTTTTATGTGGAAGTCTTGTAGCTGGGTGTGGTGGGGAAGCCGCTTGGTGACTCATACTGCAGGGAATTCCCTGATGAATTAGAGTATTTTTACTTGTGGACTTGTGCGCAGTTTCCTTCAACGCTGGAGCAAGCGTCTGATAAGAGCAGGCTACAAAGACCCATTCACCGTTCAGCTACCCCATGTTAAAACAGGGTGTTTATGCTTTTAAGAGCTGAAAAATCCACCCCCCATAACACATAGGTTCACAGCATTTTCGTCATTAGCAATCCCAGGTGCTCCGGGTGTCACGGCGACGAAGAAAACAAGGCAGAAGCGGATGGTGGTGAAGCGCACACGGAGCAGGGATGGCTATAAATAACAGGGATCGGTCTGTAAATGTCAGGCTTCCTGACAAACCTGGTGTCTTCAGCTGGCAGTAGTGCTGATGGCCACCTGTCAGCACAGTGTCCAGCCTGTGCAGAACGGGCGGGAGCAGCTTCTCCTTTCCCCAGCACTGCCATGCTCCTGCGCTGCCTCTTTGGAGGAGGAGGGATTTGAGGGTCATTCATCCAGCCCGTGCATGATTCCCCTGTGCAGCCTTGGCTCTCTTGGGTTAGTGGCTGTTGCTGCTGGCAGTGAGGGAGCAGGGCATTCCGCTGGGGACTCTGCAGGGCTTCTGCCCTGCCCTTCTGTGCATGGATGTTTGGAGTTTATTTCCATTTGGTAAAAAAACCCTCACAAAATATAAGAAATCAGTATAATACCTTGACCTAACTTTTTAGCTATATAAAGAACTGTCTTTCTCTTCAAAATAATGCACTATAAATCTTAAAAATGCCAAAACAAGGCCAGGCATTTGGTTTGGAGAAGACACTTCTTATTACTTGGTAAAAGTAAATAGTGAAATGAAAGGGAATGAAATAAGACCTTTGGAAAAGCCGTTTTCTCCCTTTTCCTTCGTGCCTCCTCCTCTCCTTCCTCTCCTGACTCCATCTCCCCCCCTCCCTGTATAACAACTGCCCATTTGGGTACGGTAATTCCAGAGAGCAAACTTTAACGGGAATGCCTGAAATGTGTCTGCTTCAGCTTTGTGTTATGTCTGTAATTTGAATTATTTGCATTTTGGAAAGGTATAAATTGCTCTGGTGTACTTGGGTTGGCTGGCGGCCAGGAGGGAGTTGCCTCAGGCCCAGACCAGGCGCGTTGCTGCAGATGTGGCAGGCGTACAATGGAAACTTTTGTGGGCGAGCAGCCCTCACTCCTCCAGCACACGCTGACAGGAGGCGGCATCCCGCCTGCTCACCAGGCTCCCCGACGGATGGGCACTGGCGCAAAACCATTTTCTCCGGCATAGGCGGACTATCTTGAGGCTTAGGGCTCCCAAAAACTATTCCAAAGCCTTTTTTCTTTTTTTTTTATTTCAGCTGAACTGTTTAAACCTGCAAAACATGTTTACTGTAAAAGGTTGACGTAGTGGTCTAAGGTTTCCCTCCTGGAGCTGGTCCCAGTCTGTGGGCGTTGAGATTTCCCTCTTGGTTCACCAGACGTAATATGAGGAATTGTCTTTCTTTTTTTTTTTTTTTTTTTTGGTCTCTTGGTTCATAACAACTTTTCCTCCCTGTGTTTTTGTTAAATGAAACGTCACTAGCTGTTAATGAGTTGTCTATTCCCTACTTCTTCCCTCTCTTCCCTTTCCCCTCAGTTGCTGATGGTCTGGACAGTCCCAAGGGAATTTCTTGGAGCAAAACCCGTATTGTTCTTACTACCTTCCAAAGACGAGCCACGGCTCTAGATTTTTATTTTCCTAATAGTTTAGATTGCAGCAACTAAAATTTTCCTGAAGAAACTCCTTTTGTCATCATAAAAATTTCAAAAATGCATAAAGGCAATGCTGCATGAAATAATTGCAAGATTAGCTGGAGATGGAGTAATTTTGAATTTTATTGAAGTATTGGCAGGAAATAAAAACCAGAAACCTGAATCAGATCATTCGTCTGCAAAGCACAAATTAAGCACAGCAAAAAACCTGAATTTCTGGTAATCCGTTTACAAAGGCAAATTGAACACGTTAACTACTAGTCTGGATGTCTCTACGTTTGAAAATAAACTACCCAGCAAACCCCTTCCAAAGCAGAAGTTCCTACACTTCAAAAAATGTGTGATTGTGTCAGTGTTGTGTTGCTTTTATAACAGATTGAATTAATAAGGGGCAGGGAGGGAGGGCAGGCTGCAGGGGCTGCAGATAAAGGAGGCTGCTCCCAGACAGGGGATGTGTCCTGGCTTGCTGAATTTTGGTCAGGTTTTTTCTACTGAGAGCCCAGGGGAAGCATCTGTTGGATAAATTGTGAAGTGATCGCCAGTCTTCCCAAGAACCCTACTTCAATTCTGGCACTCTCCAAAGGCATCGTTAAGGATACTCAAGCACAATCTGGCTGCTCCTTCTCTCTCTGCAGCTAAACGTGGCAGTACCAATTAAAGGGATTCCTTTTCCAGTGTCACAAGTTAAAACGTAGGAAGAAACCGAGGGTAGATCTGCTAATTGTTTTCCTATGGAAAGACCTGCCAAATCCACTGTGGTATTTGTGCTGCAGCCTTCATGTTGTGCTTCTTTCCATACATTAAAAAGAAAGGGGTTTTGGACATTAAAACAATCGCCAGGGATAGTCCCTCACCAGCATTCCTTTCACAGTAGGACAGCTGTACACAAAAATATTATTTACAGACATTTGTAATAAATCAGGCAGTTCTAAATGCGTCACCTCCATCCTGGCCATGAAAGCGAAGAGAAAAGAAAAAGTGCATTCACTCTTTTACCTTTCAGAGAGCTGTTTTTCTAAGGCAGGCCCATGTCCATGTGATGAAGTTCAAAATAACTAATATTTGCATTTGCGTGTCCCAATGCTGCAATAAATGTACAAAAGAGATGACATAAAGTCTCAGTTACCCCTTCATTTCAGTAACACCTGACAGTGGTGGGACTTGTGAAGCTGCATGTGTCTCTGCTGCCCAGCTTATCCAGCAGTCTGCTTATGGCCTTTCACTTGTGTTTTTCTAGACCTGCAGAATGGAAACCTTATATTCTCAATTATTTTTCTTGTTTCTTTCCTACTGAGGTTTGAGGATGCAAGGAAGTAAAAGCCCACCTTGTTGTCCAGTGATTTCTGTATCAGTAATGTGCAGGAAAAAGGACCAGACACAGCCAGTTTCTTCCAAAAGACATGTCCCCAGAAAAAGTTGTAGTTGTGGCTTAAATCTATGTTTGCTTAAAAACAGAAATTCAGTAAATTTGGAGGCCCCAACACACCACTAAAAGCAGCTCCAGAAGTGAGACCACTGTAGCTGAACTTCAAAATGGAATCTAAAACTGTGTTTCCCAGCCTGTGGCCTTGCCTTTTGACCCAAGTAGCAGAATTATGACAAGCCAGACTAGGAGTATATTAAAATCAAATCCTGCATGGCTGAGTAGCTTCCTTAATACTGCCTTTTGTTTTGTATTTTTTAATATTAATGTTGAATGACTTACAGCATAGGTAGTGGTCAAGAGGCATCACAGGCAGCAGTACTGTTTTCTGAAAGTTCAGCAACTGAGGTGTATTTTGTCCAGGCTAGTGACAGCAAACTCACAGTGGCTCAAAACCACAGTGGATTGTGGTTCTTCCCTTCAGACAAGCTTAAGAGACTCCTGTCACAGGTTGCCCAGATGGTCTCTTAGTTGGGCAACATTTTGGGAAATGCGTTGTGAGAGCTCCTTTTCATATATGCAGTGCCTCTTTGAAGAGATTGTTTTTGCATAAGTTGTTCCTTTCTTCGCTTAGGAGAGGAAGAAAGGACAGAACTAGATATCTTTTTCTTTTGTCTTTTAGATGGTCACCATGTGTGGGAAATGGAAGCCAAAACCGACAAAGAAATGTGCAAGCCAGTAAGTCTGCCTTAAATATTTTAACATCAAGATGAAAAATATATATTGCCTTCTCCAGCACTGTTACTAAAGAGGGATTTCCAAGGCTTGGCACTGAAACAGAACAAGTACTTAGGCCTCCCCTCCTGGAAAGCTTTCTTGAACGCGAGCAAGGGGTAAAAAGCCTTCGCTGGAAGCTCTCCCAAAAGTAGGACAGACCATTTGGAAAATACTTTTTCATTGTCCAGGATGGGCCAGTTCCATCTGCTCATCTTTTGTCTTGGTGGGTCAGTTCTTTCCGCTGCTCCCAAAGCAATTTCTGATCATTTTCCTTGGCTTACCTCTATCTTCAGCAGAAGAAACATGAGTCCCCTCACAGGAGATCAGCCCCACACTGGAGAAGTGTGGCTCCCTCAGCCATGACTCTAAGAGGGAAGTACGTCCACTATTCCAGGTCTGCAGGAATATGCAGTCCTCGCAAACCTGCAGGCAAACAATTTAAAGATCTCAGCTGAATTCAGGCCAAATGCTAAGAAGAGCATTCCCTGTTACTCTTTCAAAAAGTGCCAAGGGAGGTTTTGATGGTCATAGCAGATTGACTGTGCTGTGACTATGTGTAAGCTGATGCCCTAGAAGCTATGTCATTCCTTAGCCCCATGCTGGAGCATTTGGTTTCTGATGGGGGAAGATCATGTACACATTCTCCAGTCCTTTTTCATGTTGCACTAGATGTTCTTGCAACAGTGAATCTCCCATCCACAGAAGCTAGCATGCTTAAAACTTCCCGAGTTGTTATACGAAAAAATACTGCACTGTGGAAAATGGAAATATTTGAGTAATGCTGTCCCTAATGCCTTTCAAAGGAAGTTTTGTCAGGTTCGGATATATCAGGGATGACCTGCCAACCTGCTGGGTTAGAGACCACAGTTTGATTGTGGTCCCAGATTCTTGACAGAGGCAGGATGGATAGAGCCTTGTCTATATACAGTATCATATTTGCTGTCCAAAGGGAAGAAGTGAAGGCTAGTGATTTTGTTAAGATCTGAGCCTTGCTAAAATCATTTCCCTACATCTAGAATCCTTGGCATGGACACTGGGGTTGGTGGGAAGCCATCCTTGCCCTCAAAGTTCACCAGTTTCCCTTTATAGAGTGTTTCTCCTTTCAAGCCTGGGCACCTCCTTCTTGGGGTTGACTTTTCAATACTATTGTACAGCTCAACTGCCTCAGTCATGCCTTGACTTTCTGATTTATTGCTTTTGCAGAATTCATTGGTGGTTGAGATACCACCTTTCCGCAATCAGAGAATTACCAGCCCTGTTCAGGTCAACTTCTATGTCTGCAACGGGAAAAGAAAGAGAAGCCAGTACCAGCTTTTCACCTATCTTCCTGCTAATGGTAACAAAACAAATTCCTTATCTGTGCTAGTAAAAGTGAGAGATAATGATGATACATGGTTCTGATAATTCTTTAGTAATATGAATATTTTGGACGTGTACCTGGTGCTGTGAGAGTGAGAATAAATCCAGTAGAGCTGCCTTTGTCTCTGCTGCCCAAACAAGAGACCTCCTCTGCAGATTATTTCCATTTGCATTGGTGGCAGAGACCTGTTGAAACAAGGACTTCTGCTTTTGGGAGCTGAAGAGCCACAGCACAAACTCACATGTTTGTGAAGGCACTGAGCTCTCTGCTAAGCTGCTGTAAACCCTTGGTCTGACTTTCTTACCCCAGAAGGTAAATTGCATTTGAGTAACATTTCTGAATTCACACCACAACATTTTAAGCCTGCTGGGCTCTGAGCTGGAGGTGGTGTGTGGTTTCTCCTTGCAGTCATCTCACACCTTGCTGCCTTGCACAGGGTGAAAATTCAGATGGACAATGTGGGTATAGGGCAGAGTGCTCCATGTAAAATGCTTCATGGATGGGAAATGTTCAGAAACGTGTGCTGGTTTTTTTTTCTTGAGCTTATATTGGTATGTGTGAAGTGACAATAAAGTCACTCATGATAGCTGAATTCCAAGCAAGCTTGTATGAAAATTTTAGTAGCTAGTAAATGTAGAGGGTTTTTTTAATTATTATTTGAAATGGCTCTTGTACTCAGAACACTCTTTGGGGGAAAGTAGGAAAAGAAGGGTGGTTTCTTTGTTGTTGTTGTTTTGGAAGGAAGAGGAATTAGAAAACATTATTAGGTTTTGCTTTTTTATAGACTTTCCAAGCGAAAATAATCCTTCTGTGGGAAATACCCACAAAGCAATACTCAAGTCACGTCACATAACGTGAAGAGACATGCTAAATTTTTGTAGGTAAAATCCCATAAAGTGCACATTTGGAATTTCACTCAGTTAGCATGCATGCACTTTTATCAGGACTTAAATTGAAAATAAGAGTACAGGAAACCTGACATGGCAACGAAGTGCTTATTGCATATGTTCTGTGTAGCTATGCTTCACTGAATCAGCCTACTTATGCAAACTTCATCCCCAGTGGGGATGTCTGTGTATATTTAAAGACTGTTCATCTCTTAAATTGGAAAGAAAAAGACTTGCTATTCTCTTTCACAACACTTTTCAGCAACAAAAATCAGTTGTAGAGGCAATCAGGTATTGCCTTGTCACCCAAGCTACCCTCATAAATATTTCAGATTCAGGCCTCTTGTTAACTGCTGTTTATTAAGCAGCATCTTCCCTCCAGCCTTTACATAGGCCCTTTTTTACCATTGTGTTCTAAACCCTGGGAACAGTGTGCACTCCTGCGGAGTTGGTTTATGCTGTCACCATTCTGTTTGGAACATTTGATGTTTCATTTGATGTGAAGAGATGGGAATGTATACCTAGTGACAGCAGACCTAGTGACAACACAGAACCAGCCTAGGCTTTATTCTGCAAAGACATCCTTAATTGTGGTAATTGTTGAAAACATTAAGAATCTTGTTTAGTCCGCTGTACCAATTTAAATTCAAGTGAAATCTTTTCATTTCAGTATAAGGAAACCTGAAAGAAAAAGTGTAACACCAGGGTAGAGTAAAGGAAAGCAGATACTCCTAGTAAATATTCCTTCCATTCCTGTTTGGTTCTCCACTCACATTCTCTTAATACATATGTATATGTGCATATAGGTAATTGAAAAACATGTTGCGTTCTTTGCAGCCTCTCCCATAACAGTGGTAAAAGTGAATGTGCTTCTGCAATCATCAGAATTAATAGTATAGTATGTTTTTATTATGCTTGTGTTGTAATGCCTGTATTACAGCTGTAAGGTTTTGCCCTTATGTGGCTGATATTTTTTTCCATCATACCTTTCAAAGATAGATACAATCACCTCAACTGTGTATTTAGGAACTATGTATAGTGACTGAATCAGTCATTTATGCTGCTGTATTTCTAGAAGTCATTTTAGGCTTTATTTGATTTCAGTCATAACATTCTTTTACTGTTTCAAGACATTGTAGAAAACCGAAGTTTAGCTCATGAAGAAAAAAACACCTGAGTCAAGAACCACTGGGTGATCAGTGTAAAAAAAATGTAGATGAGATAAGCATGATTTTGGCCCAGGTAACACTTTGTCTGTTGTTTACAGAGAAGGTGTAGGGTTCTGACAAGCAAATGTGAGAGAGTGATCATTAAGTGTAAGATGTGGTTTTACACAAATGAGACGGTATCCTGTAAGCTGCTTCTCCTTCTGTGCTTTAGGACTAATCAAGTGCTACATTTCAGTGCCTGTTGTAGTTTTGCAGGTATTTCTGCATAAGGGAGCTTTTAAAAGCTTCAATGATGCACATCAGACGTATTTTACAGCTCAACTGGACTGAGCCAAAGCAAAATGCCGAATATGGACTCAAGCTTAAATACTGTGTGAGCCCCCTGGCTGTGCTCCTGGGGTGGGTGTGGGCACACGCAGAGCAGTGGGAGAGCCATGGGCTCACTGTGCAGCTCCCACCCCCACTGCAGGGCAGTAGGTGTTTTTTCCTGTAGCTCCTATTTGTCCTCATTCCCTAGGGGAAAACAGCCAGTGGATCCAGGGACACGTGACCTCACTCATCCCACCTGCCATGGATGGTCCTATAGCGTCTCCATGGAGTACAGCTCTGTGACATGCAACCAGCCCAAGCTGCCATCTCCAGCAGTGTTATTTCGCCACCACAGGGCTTCTCCCATGCTGCGGAGATGCGGCAGGATTGTACCTTCCCTCTGTTAGATCAAGTGTTTCTCAGAGCAGGGACTTAGTTGGTGAAGATGAGTTCCTGCTTCAGAAATAAAAAAACTGCTGTAAAAATGAAAATCTTACTGCTCTGTAAATGAACAGTTTAAATAACAAAGCAAAACAGAAAGTTCCTTCACAAAAGGAGCCAAGATCTTGAAAACGGGCTTGCTTAAGTCTTTGGCTTGGGATAGACTGTAAACCTAAGTACTCATAATCCACTTTTAATTGAAATTTTGATTTACTGTTCTGCTAAATTTGAGCAACTCCTGAATCCTGTATTAGCCTATATTGTACACAAATGACTGTAATGTCATTTTTTTTAGTATTACTTCAAATGCATCACTGAGCAGTTGCATATCAATTTTGTCCTGGAGTATGCACGCTGTAGGCTGTTGAGACTCCTCCACAGACATACCTGGCGCAGAAATATAAGTAGTTTCCATACCATTCTGGCACAGGTGAATTCCCACAGCTCATATGGTAAGTACAGATACATTTTGCAAATCCACATCCCATCAGAATTTGAGGAGGAACACTCTGGACCGGACACTGCAGTCAGGAGTCTGAGCAGAACACAATGAGCAGACCCTTGGACGTTCAGCTTTTAAAGCACTTCTGCTGCTGTGTCTCTGTGCAGAGGGGCTCTGCAGCTCCATTATGTGCAGCAGAACATTTTGGAAAACCCTCAGCGAACACTGCACTTACGAACCCTACCCTCTAGAAGAACGCTTTGTTTCAATTTCTGTTCATGACTGCGTATCATTTTGCTTCTATGAATTTATTATATCATTGACTCATACATGCATTTGAAACACGAGGAACGGTCTTCTGAAATCACCAGGTGTAAGCAGTAGCATTTCAGGGTTAAACTAACCTGGAGAGTCTGAAGAAGCACACAGGCGTGTATGCTATGGTTCCAAATCCTGTGTTTTCATCTGCTAAGAAAGCTGAAGAAGTTTTTCTGCTCAGAAGACTTTAAACAATGAGTGATAAGGATTAGATGTCTGACTGTTTCGATTTCTTTTAAGTAGGTACAAAAAAACAGAGGAAATGTGTTCAAGAACTTATTTGTGCAGATAGGAGCGAGTGCTCTCTATGTTTTCTGTTATCCAACAAGTATTGATATCAAGAATGTTGAACACAAGGAAGTTTTTCTTTGGATTTTATTTAGACAACCAAAGACAGACTAGTTTGTCTAGGAAATATTTAATAAAAAGGAAAAAGGAAAGTTGATGTGTTTCTTTTACTGGAATGAAAATGCTTTTGCAGAGTTGATGATGAAGTATTTCCAGTTTCTGTTTCTGTCAGGCTTCTTAATTGTCAAAGCATTATTAAAAGATCATTTCATTGCTTCTAGTATTTATTAAAATGGTGTTGACATTTTGGGTAACTTTGAGATGCGTTTTGGTACCCACAGGGCCAGATTTCCAACTGCACAGCCTCCACTCACAGAGCCAGATTTTCTGCAATTCCTTTGCCTCCCTGCAGTCATCAGCACAAGTCTCCAAGGTGTTGAGCTCCTCTGAAAACCTGGCCACAGTGACTTGGTGGGGATGGAAGTCCTTTGAATCTGTGGGTGTGGAGTTGTGCTGAGAGCCTGCCTGTGGTGACTAGATGTGCCTTAATATTGTGGTTTACAGCCCAGTGGCACAGAAGTGAAGCTCTTAGCATTGTAGAGTAGAATCATAAAATATCTCAGGTTGGAAGGGACCCATAAGGATCATTAAGTCCGACTCCCTGCTCCTTGCAGGACCACCCCTTGATGTACATCTGAAAAGGGTGAGCACTGCCCATTGCACATTGTTGTCAGCATCCTCCTGACTTCCTGCCTCTGCTCTAAAATTATCCCCTGCCCACCATACAGATGGGTGCAACAACACTTTTCTCATGGCTGCATTGAGCAGCCATGCCTCTGTTTCACCTCAGCTCTTCCACCCACACCTCACTCTCTAAGTTAAAAGATGACATCAGCCCCCTTAGCAGAAAACTACAAAATGAGGATGCAAAGCGTTGCCACTCTAATGTGACACAGCATGTGGCTTGTGCTGATTGTCTCCTGACACCTCTCACCTCTCAGTATTTGTTGAATTTTCCTACTTGAGGTCGGCAAAATTATTAGCCTAGTCCTTCATGCAAAATGATGGTGTTTTGGGCGCTGCTGGGGGAGCAAGGCCAAATGCAGGGCCTGTGTTGTGGAAGGACCGTAACCGGTGGCTGGTGCGCTGTGACCAGAGTAGCACCTCGACGAGGGGACTGAGCGTGGCTGAGTCAGACCTGGAGCCTCGGACCTGCTGGAGGTGTTTCCATCCCCCAGGAGCATCTGGACTGCTGCAAAGCCAGCACATAGCAAGACAGGGCAACAGAAGGGACGGGGTGAAAGGTTGGCCCCAGGGGACTTTATTTTAGGTGAAAATAGGAATCACGGTTACTCATTTTACACTGTACACTGACACAGGTTATTTCATTTTGGCTACTCAGTGGCTGATAGTTATTTTTGACATTTAGCAGAGTAACTAAAAGCAAGTGAGGTTTTGTCAGAGTCCTGTTCTGATTTAAGGCAATCACAAAGTTCATCATTGTTGGGGGCATCAGCCCCTCCACTCCCATCCAGGAGCCATGGGAGGTCTGTGGCTGAGCAGAGGAGGCGTGTGTTGCACTCACCAGCATTACACTTCTCAGGTGCTGGGTACCCACTGGAGCTGCCCATGCTTCATCCATTGCCCACTCTTCATCTAGGTGACATCCGTTTTCAGCAGTCTGACAGAGCCTAGCCAGCCACATCCGACCTGCAGACGGAGTCTGTCTTGATCTATATATAGAGGTAGAACGCTGCCTCTGTGTGGTGTTCCACCTTCACCTGGAAAGCCAGGAAAAAGCATCACCTGTGTGATGTCCCTGAGACACGCAGGGGTGGACAAGCACTGTGTAGAAGCCCCTGGCTGTGTCTGACAATCAGCGCAATAGTTAACTTCCAGTGCATAAAATAGTCTTTTGTCAGTACCTCCCTTTTCAAATATTCCCCTTCAGAGGAAGAAAGCCCAGCCTGTAATTTTGGTCAGTGAATGCCTCTGCATGAGCATTTTGAGGACTCCTTCCCTTGCTGCCCAATGATTTCACATACAAGCAGGGGTAAAGTCAGCACTGGTGGTGTAATGTTGTGTAGCATCATCAAAAAAGACCTCAGCCCAGTGGATTTTAACATGTCTGACAAAAGTGACATAGAAAGCCTTAGCCAGTGCAGCCTGAGTGTTGTGCACAGTTCAACCTCCAGCTGAAGGCAGTAGTGGAGCCAGGTGCTACACCTCACTGGAAGCAGCAGTAGAGCACCTCAAGTGGGCATATCACAGGACTTGATTTTCCTATTCAACATTGTAGGATTTAACAAAGTGTGGTGGTGGAAAAATGTGCCTTTTAAGAATTTTCATCTCTTTGTTTTGAAAGAAAGCTAATGCATAATCTTCTGTACTAGCACAACCCAAAATGCCCTCTACCTACCTTCTCCCTGCCTGGTTTAGAAGTGCATGCAGCAAGCTACCATATATAATCTTCTGTCTCATAAATATGTGTAGAATAACCTAATAGTTTAACAGCTGTTGAAAAGCATTTAGCAGATTAGTTAGCTGGAAAGCACTCCCAAATCAGCTAATAGCACTGTCCGAGATTATATGGTAAGGTGTATGCGCAAGGCTTCCAACTCTCCCTGGAGCTGTTCTTGTATAAAACTGTACATATTCATCTGAACCTGTAAAAATCTATACACAAAACCCAAACAGGGCAGGCAGGCAGGCATATTTTAGAGTTAACCTTCCTGATGAGCAGCACCAGTAGCAGTGTACTAGCAAGAGAGGGTGAGTTCAGATACTTGTGCACATAGAAGCTGCACACGTGTGTGCTGCCTACACTGTCTTGATAGCAAGAGGCTCCCTTTGTGTCTGAGTCACCATGCACTGGATTTAGTAACTAAAAGCAAAGGCTTGATAGCAGCTTGACCTTTAGAAATGTTTTGCTTTAATAGGTGCCTAGGGAAAACCACCAGGTTCAGAGACAGCATCTGCACGGGTCCCTGTAGCTTACTGTCTCACAAGATCCCTGGGACTGAGCACTCATCCTTTGTCACTGAGATTGCCACTGCTGCACATATGTTGGCAGGGCATTTCAGAAAATTTTGCTCAGCCACTGCTGCTCAGGTGTTACTGAAGCAGGGATTATGTTTTGTGAGGGCAGCCAGCCCTTTGCCTCTCCCCAACACCAGCTGCTCCACAGTCAGAACAAGGGGTGAGGCCTGAAGCATGCTGGATCCAGCCAGTGCTGCAGCAGCAGCCAGGATTTTGT
Organism: Aleadryas rufinucha; assembly: GCA_013397815.1. Taxonomy (NCBI): domain Eukaryota; kingdom Metazoa; phylum Chordata; class Aves; order Passeriformes; genus Aleadryas; species Aleadryas rufinucha. The sequence goes on along the minus strand of VZTH01002417.1, from coordinate 450,561 downwards.
CTTTGCACTAATCTAGAGTGGCTAAAGTGTACATGGAGATGTGTCCACATCCCTAACTAGTCTCTGGTCGACCAGCAGCAAAGCAGCTACAGGAGCTGGGGTGACCTATGCAATGTCTTCCAAAGGTGTGCTGCCAATATCAAAACTGACTGACAAGGAAGGATTTCAAAGGCACAAATAGCCTTTCAGAGCTCAATTCAGTAATGGATGGATGGATGGATGGATAGATAGATAGATAGATAGATAGATAGATAGATAGATAGAAACCTAACTCCTCAGCTCTCTTTGAAAGTCTCATCCCAAATTTCTTACCAATTGCCAGACATTTAGTCCAGAAGTTGAAGAAATGTGTGTGTGCACATGATGAAAAAAGTAGTGTTTTGATTTTCATACTCTTAACTAAAATCTGTGTGCAGGTGCCAGGGAACTACGTCATAGTCTGCACCGTGAAAGGAAGCTATTTTGTTGGATAGGTTCAATCAAACGTAAGGGTAAAATAAATATACTGTAGTGCCATAAATGTCTACACTGATAATACTACATGGAAATGGGAATTTGATAGTTAAATGTTAATCAGGATAAACATCTGTTTCATTTATAACATTTTATTTTTTCAATTCACATATTTTAATAACATCCCCCCCCCCAAAAAAAAAAAGTTTAAAAACACATCTGGATTGCTAAAGTGCAAAAGTAAACACACTTGTTAGAATTGTCAAAAAATACATATAATTTATATCTGAGCACTTTCTGACTCCCTTTACTGAATGTGCATGATTTATTATTTTTCTTCTATGTTTGATATATTAACTTTTTACCTGCTAGAAAGGCCTTTCATTTAAATGTGGGTTTGCAGAACTGGCTGAAATATTTCTCCCAGATTCAGACACACACAGAAGGACCATTGTCTTCCATCAGTGCCTTGGTATGATGTCATAACCCTGATCTCTCTGAGTAAGAAGCTTTGATTTATAGCTAGGGCTGCTGCCAATGCATGGTTCTCAGAACTTCATATTAAATTAGATGACATAATGACATGAGTCCAGAGTCTAAGAAGGTATCACCGAACCATTGAAAACCAATTAGAAATTAATTTGTGTATCAGACTAATTTAGAACAGTGATCTCTGTCATATTATAATATTCAAAATCGAGGACTATTTAAAACTATGTCAGCTGACCTAATGCATTGTGAAGTAACAGGCATTTAAAAATTCACTCTACAAACCAAACTTGCATTCTTTTTTACCTTTTTAGGGCAAGGGCCAGATCCTTCAGCACTCTTAAATGAATAATGTTGCTTCTCAGTCTGAGCGTATGTAGAAAGAGTATCATCTTTTGTGTTTACAATTTCACAAATGCTGGCTTCATTGCTGCAGTTTATTATAAGCGAATCTCAGTGTATGGCAAATTCAGTCACAGTTTTTCATTCTAGCCAGCTGAGAATCTGCAAGACTGGGTGCTACCTCAGCACCATGGAACAGTTTTGAGACAGAACGATTGTTGCTATTTGATATGGCTCTGCTGGATTTAAGAAATGACTGTTTCCACTGAAACTGCTTGCAGGTTCTGAACAGCTGTAGGGCTTTGCAGTTAATTGCCAGCCCAGGCCTGCTGTGTGACTGACTAGGAGTGTCTCTTTTAGCTGGCAGGGTTTTACCAAGTCATTCGAGATTTGAAATATTTGAGCTAGAAGTTAGTTAGGCTAATACTGTTCTCTGTTAAATATTAATCCTGGGAAAATTAACAGTACTGTTTATATCACATTGCATCTCCCTGTGTGAAATACTTACTTGTGGAAGTCAGTGATGATGGAAATGGATGTGTGTTATGGCAGCTAGCTTACCATGCCTCCACGAGGATGTGTAACAGGGCTCAAAACTCCTTTTTCAATCTTGGGTTTGTAAAGACTTGCAGTTCATCAAGCATGAGTCAGTAGGTCAGTGGAAACACAAGTACCCAGCTGGCCTGTGAACAGCCCTCTCTGCTGTGTTGTCTTGTGCAGAGGGTTCTCCTGTGGATTGCTCAGGGTTCTCATGTGCAGGGCCAGGATTTGGACTTGATCCTTGAGGGTCCCTTCCAAGTCAGGGTATTCTATGATTTTCCTGTCTAGGAGAGAACGATGAAAGTGGGCACTAAGGGTTGTATCCTGGTCTAAGTCAGGTGCAGTTGCTCACCCCAGCTGAGCATCTCAGTCTCCTAGAAGTCAGTGAGACAGTGGGTGAGGGTGTGGTAGTTCCTTGTAGCCTCAGTACATTGTTTGAGTAACGCCACAGACACTGTGATGGTAAGTGGGTAGCCAGTAGGTACAGTTACAGGCTGTTCCTGCATTGGTTTGGTGAGGTGTGCCTTGAAACACCCGTAGCTCTTTGGGCCCTCTAAAATCCTTTGAAAAGTGGAAGAAAACAGTTGTCCTTTCAAAGAAAGAATATGAGGTGATTTACACCAACTTTTGACACAATCAAAGTATGTTCAGAATGACCAGACCAGATCCACAGCCAGTTTGAGTTTGCAAATACAAACATTGGCAAAGATTTTTGGCCTTTTTTACTCCGTTTGTTGAAGTTACATAGGCTAGGGAGAAGCAGGTAGCAGGACAGAGTAGCACAAATAAACCATTAACTGATGTAATGTAGCAATTTGTGGTGTTGTGTCCTCCACAAGTCAAGTACTACAGTTATTCATGTAAAATAGTAAAGCTGAGATCTGGCTGGAAAGGGGAAAGTTAATGTCTTAGGTTTCTTCTGACATGCTCAGCTTTACAGGTCTGATTCCAGATCATCTGGATCATTAGTAATGGTTTCTTCATGGAAAAAAAAATCCTGCAGACCTTCCTTCTCCAAACTGGTACCTCATGAAGATGTTCGCATTTTTTTAAAGGGGGTTGAGGGGCTGCCGTCCCAGTTTGCAGGATTCATGCACTCACTTTGCACAGGGTTTATGGCTGTGCAACTGGCAAAACACAGAAAAGTCAGATACAAATTCCTTCACCATTTCAGCAGGAATACTTTTTCTGTCTTCCAATGTGATACTTATTCTAGTGATGAGATCAGCATACAAACAAAATATATGATCCTGAGCAAGTGGTGATTTTTTTTTACTGTGTTGAAAAAACACATTAAAAAAGGTAACGAAGAGAGTTCAGTTGAACAAGTTCAGGAATCTCTAAGCATAAGTGCAGGTAGTATCTGTCCATTTAAAGACAATTTGTTTCCCATTACATGAAATAACTGATGGCCAGAAGTATTAGTTCAGAGCAAAACAACTTCAACAGATGTCAAATAAAATGGAGGTGCCACTTATTCTCATATCCCTCCTCCTCGTTTCACTCTCTGGCTACCCACCCACCATTAGCAAACAAGCTACTGTGACTTACCCTGACTAGCCCTGACCAGGCTCTGTTTTCCCTCTGAATTTGTAGGCACCAGGAGCGTCTTTGGTTGCTGTCACCATGTCCAAGTGAGTTTTTGGACTAACAGGTGTGGAATAGAGTCCCTTCCACCCATCAGTCCTTCACCTGGTGCAGAGCAGGACTTACTGGTGATCCTCCATTGACTGCAGTATGTGTATTTCAGTGCAGCAACACGCAAAAAGAGATTCACGATATTCATGGCCACTAATCAGAGCTCCAAATGGACCTTATGGCATTGCTTTTGTAAAGAAAAAACTAGGATTGAAGGGACAAAAAAGTGCTTGGCAAACCAGGTAGCAAAGATGTGCTGTAGAAGAGCTGCAATGAAAAGCCAGCCTGAGATCAGGAACTTGCCTTCTGCAAAGCCTCCAGCCTGCCTGCCATCAGGGCTATAACCCTTCCCTAGGTTATAACAAGTCAGACAACTCCAGGGTTTATTGGAGTTGTATTGCCAGTGGTTGAGCTTGGAATTATTTAGCACAGGTGTTTCTATAACAGTGATATATTGGGAAAATTCAGTGTTCAACAACCATCATATTTCCAGCTGTGCTGTGGTTAGTGCTAGCACAGTGAACCTAATATAAAACATGTGAGAATATTTGCTAGCTCAGGAACTTGTTAAAGGTATTTTCTTACAGTATCTGAGTTGCTGTGTTTATCTAGGTGCGTTTCTTTGGTCTTGCATTTTCCTAAAGGGTGTGATAGTGGTTTTGTAAAGCTGTCACTGAACCTGGAATCTGCTTCTCTGCAACCAAGTGCATTAGTAGCCCTGCTAGCCAGTGTGCAGCACACAAGCTAGTGAAAATAAGATTATGATAAATCCAATGACAGTCCATCACACCTAGCATATTTGTCTTGAGCAGCACCTGTGCATCTGTTACATATATAGACCTGTTTTTACTAGGGTGCTAGAAATCTTGAAACAAGTGTTGCAAGCATCTACATGTAAAAGAACATAAAAGGAACGAAGTTAACAAGGGGCTTGGGAACTGTAAAACAAGGGTAGTGAAGTGCATTCACCACCAGCAAAATCTGTGAGTGTTAAAAGAGGTTTTATATGTGCAGATGGACACATATGCGTTTTAAGGGTCTCAAAAATGCTCATACACAAACATAATAAATGGCTGGACAATGTGTAAGGGTTTTGTAAAACACATGCAAATAAAAGTACAGTCAGACACTCTCATGCAACACACGTGTATCTGAGCTGGGTTGTGGAAAGATGTTTCATTTCGTGCCACAATGGGTTGGTTATTAGAATATTCTGAAAAATATTCTCTGGTGTCACCAGAAATTTTTTAGAAAGAAGATAAATGCCACTATGCATCCATACTCGATCGTTGTATGCATTAGAGTTGCATCTGTCTAGAAAAAAATACATCTACTGTCTAGCTTGGTCCTATTATTTGTAATTTTCCTGATAGAGAAAGTGGATGAATTTTACCTGTGCACTGCATCTGTGGTAGGAGAAGCTTCAAAGACACCTCTCTTTGATTTGAGAGAGAAAGCAAATATTGAAAAGACATTTCAATTTGAGAAAGCATCTTTCTTCTCTGATTTGAGAAAGCAGCTCCACATTTGTTGTGACTGAGTTGATGCTCACTGACAATAATTTCTGTCCACATTCTGGTAGTTTTTAGAGACATGACAGCTCAAATAGGGCATCGTTTGGGACAGTGGGAAGAGCAAGCAGAGGTCTAGAACAGGAGTCAGTTTTTCTTGGTAGCCAGAGACTGACTAACATTTGTTAGGAGCTAGCATTAGCAGAAATTAAATGCAATTATATAAAAAACCAAACAAATCAGATCCTACTCTTCCAAAAATATCCTCATAATTGAAAACTTCTTGTACGTAGCACTTTGTCATGTATCTTTGCAACTTTATTTTCATGGAACTCTGAAAGCCCCATCTCTACCTTATTATGCTCCAGTTTACTGCATGTACAGACATTTATCAAATGGGCCATCGGTAGCTGTAGAAATGCAGTAGTCTATCCAAGTTAAAATTCTTGCCTTGATTACTACAAATCCATGGAGCCCTTGGGTCCAAAGCTTCCACTGAAGCACAGCTATTTGCAAATAGATTTTTATAGCACATTAGTGCTGGAGGGGAGTCCAAAGAAAATAGTCCTTTTCAATATTAGAACCAGCTGTGACTTTCTTGTGCTGATGACTCATTCATTTTTTTTATAGGGTGGGAGAACTAGGCAAAAGACACACAGAGTCTTATTCACGACGTTGTTTGTTTTGCAAAGGGTATCCTAGCCACAAGCCAACTTGATCATACCAATACGCAACTCATGTTTATTTAAAACCTTTTTTCTTTTAACAGTTCCAATTATAAAAACAGAACCCACAGATGACTATGAGCCTGCTCAAACCTGTGGACCAATGAACCAAGGCTTAAGCCCTCTCTCTAAACCGTACTACAGTCAGCAGATCATGATGCCCCCTGATCCTGGTTCATGCCTCGTGGCCGGCTTTGCCTCCTGTCAGCAGAGAAACGCTGTGATGTCACCTTCTCCCAACACAAGCCCCAAGCTGCACGACCTTTCCTCCTCTCCTTACAAGTGCATCCCCAACCCGAGCCACAGTCACCTCGGACTTCAGCAGCCCTCTGGAGGTGTCCCCACCATACAGGAAGTGCCAAGGTCTATAGTTGTGCACCCAAGCCCCCCCGAGCAATCATCTCACGTCATGCTGCAGCCGCAGGTGAGTCAACATCTGAGCAGTAGCTGTCCCCTTGGTTATCAACAAACACTCTATCCCAACAGTCCCTCTTCTCCAGTTCCATCTGTTACCCAAGAGCCAACCTATTTGCAGTCCTGCAGTCCAACTCACTCATCCATAATGGGTCAACAGCAGCAACAACTGCCGAAGGTTCACAGAAATGAGTCTCCAACAACCCAACCACTGTCATTGCCAGAGTTGCATGAGGAAAGTAATCATAATTTGGCCCCTATTCCTGTAACGATCAAGAGAGAACCTGAGGAATTGGACCAGATGTACCTGGATGATGGTAAGTCTTCCACAGCATAGGTTTGCATTCACCATGTTGCTCTATCAGTGAGTTCCCTTAACCCCCCCCTTCTTTTGAGTCCTGGTGGAAAAAAAGTTCAATTAATAGCGTGGTGGAAAGGTGCGGACTTTGCTTGGATTGTCTTTATACAGGAAAGGACCCTTTAATTTCATTTGCAACAATGAAACCACATTATCTAAGCATTAAATGTTGTTAGCATAGAACTCTAGCTGCATGACCAATAGCTATGTTGTAATAATCTTAACTGTATGTTCTTGGCTCATGCCTATGCCAGTGATCTGTGGAACTGCAGTGAAAACATATTTAACATTGTCCCATTCATAATGCAGTGAAACGTCTGATGTGCAAATCTGTTCACTGAAACTAAGTGTTAAACTGCTCTACTTCAGTTGAGAAGGTTCAAATTAAAAATGGAGGTGTATCTTTCAGCATCACTTTTCAGTCTCTTTGCATATGACATTAAGACTACTTTTTTTTCCTATTTTTATTGTGGCCTTGCTGCTGCTTTTTCTTTTCTTTTTTTCTTTTTCTGGTTTTGTGAGATTCTGTATGTATATATATTCTACATGTACCTCTGAATAGTTAAAATGCTGTGATAAACTTGTAAGACTCTAGTTCCCAAATAAAAGGGATAATATGGAATTCAGTTATGTGACCTTACTGAACTGCGATTTAGCATTTGCTGCTAAGTATCCCAGTAGTATTCTGGACCCTCACCTTAATGCAGGATGTGAATTCCCTTCCAATAGCCATGTAACTTTATGTAACATACCATGCTAGTTGAAGAAGAAATGTCACTTAAACGGCTGCATTGAAAGTAATTGGTGCCAAGGAACATCTGAATGTTATTGTCCTTCAGGGATAATTTAAGGACAATTCATTGCAATGGTTTTTTTAAAAAAAAAGGACGTTTTGTCATTCTATTTTAAACAGCATGTTCCTCACTGAATTAGGATTGCAAATTAATGTTCTGGAGTCTGAGTAGCAGCTCTTTGCTTTTCAACTCTAGGAAAATTATTTTTCTTAACGGAAGTTGTTATTGGTTACATGGTAGAGAGGTCTAGGGAACTTTTCCTAATTAGGAGTTAAGGTCACTAGTTTTGCACAACACATCTTTTGTGACAAGGTTTTCTTCATACAATGTGCATTTTTATCACTTACCTGTGCTGTAAGGAGCGTGATTTCAACAAGCTAAACAAGAAATGTACACCAACCAAAACAAAAAGGCATGCCAGAATTTTGGGTTTGAGAGAAAACAGAATTTATCTATGTAAGGAAGAGAATTTAGATAAATCTAAACCTAGTGTATAGCTGTCTTTTGTAGAAAAGCACAAGAAAGGGGCAGCCTTTACATGCTTTACCTCTCAAAAATCCAGCAACCTCTTCTCTGACAGAACCATGAAAGCTGCCTTTGGCTGGTCCCTACTGGAGAGATGGGACTGTGTCTCAGGGATTAAGGGTGAATGAAGTTCCTCAGCCATGTCTGCTTTAGGTTTCTCGTGGAGGAACAGAGGAACTTAGCTACCATGTGGTCTGAGAGAGAGGTTTTAGTTTTTTCAGCAATGCTCATTCTCTCTGACAAAGCGTAAATGGTTTACCCTTAAACCTCATCTCTGTTCCATCACTCTCCTCTGGGCACACATGCCCACCAGTCCTCTAACAGATGATCAGAACTAATTGTAGAACCCACCATGTGCATCTGCACCAATACTTGAGGTTGACTTTGAAGATCTCTTCAGCTAGCCAAATCCAGACACACTTCCCTTTGGCATCCAGCAGGCTTTCAAAATCATTCTGTGGCTGACCACAAGGGCTATAGACCAAGAAAGAATTCATAGACGTAACAGTCCTGGTAACCGTATATGATAGGAAGAAACCCAAGCCTTTGTAGTTCAAAGAATTAAATATCACCAGTTCCCTCTAAGGGTGTCAATCAGAAATGGCTAAACTGATATTTAGGTTTGTCTCAGGGGTCACACTGTTGGAGCTCAACCCCCAGGAGCTGCTTTTTCCTGTCTAAACTTTATCTCACTGCCTGGAGAAAAGGTCATCCACTCTGTGTATATCTGGAGTGGACTACTATCCTCTTCATATTTGTCTCAGTGTCTGGACAATTGAGAGAGAAAGTATGCAGCAGAGGGGCTAAAGGCAGGAGGCGTTTTCTTGTTGGATTTGTGCTGGCCAGGACACTCTGTTCAAACCATGCAGAGCTCTGGCATGCTTCAGACATGCAGCACAGGAGCATGAAGCCGTGAGTCAGGCTGGAAGCCTGTTTTAGGTCTATGCTATATACATTTCATGAAGGCAGCCTTTTCACCACCACTGCAGACGTTGGTTTCACATTACATTTAATCTGATGGAACTGCAGGCTCCTATGGAAAGGGTGGCCTCAATCCATCTTGCTCTGTCACATGTTCTTGCTGCTTCCTTCGAGTCGTATCAATTGATTATGGAGCAGCAGAGCAGGCTAATGGAAAATTAGCCTGCCAAAAATAGCAAAATCCACATAGTTTTCTGTTGGGTCAGCTCATGGAACCACGTCCAGTAGCTAGGTCCAGCCCTCGAGAACAGGGGCAGGAAGCCTGGTGCTGTGGGTTGAGGGGTGCTGCAGGGTTGCTCTGGGTGGCAGAAGCCCATCAATAGGCCAGAGTAAGTGTGAGTTGAAGGCACATCTGATGTGATCTTATCCTCCCCAGCAACTATCTAATCACTCATCCTGTTTTGGTTAAAAATCCCCTTCTCGTGCTCACCTATCAGTTACAGAAGGGTGATGTCTGGGCTGCGTCGCACAATCTCAGAGGGCAGTTTGGCTACTCTGGTGACTGCCTGGAAACCACCAGTGTTTGCTCTTGATGTCCCAGGAGATGCTGCTCACTGAGATCAGCACGGAAAAGGCAAAGCACATATGCAGCACCTTTGTGCCTGGTGCTGTTCCATTCACACCTCTGGCCACAATAGTGGAACAAGGGACTGTGGGTTTTGGCGAATGGCTCGTACCAAGTAGGAGCAACTCGTTTTTCCATGGGCCTGACTTTTTTTTAAAATAGGAGCTTTTTAAAGCAATCACCAATTTTAATTACTAGTATAACCACCTCTAAGTGTTTTTCTTGTTGGGGGAGTGGGTGGAATATCTATAGCACTTGTGAACAATTTGAAAGCCAGAGACAGGTCAGGTGTACTTAACTGCATTCCTTGCCTGCTACTCCAAGTATAACAACTCTTTTCCTCATCCCTGATTAATGAAATATTTTAATGACATTAAAAATTTAGTTCTCAAAGCATCACTCATTTTAATAAATATATCTTCACAGCATCCTGTAGCTATTTAATAGCTCTAGTTTTACCTAAAAGTATTTAAGAAGTGTGAGGTATTGACATCTAACATACTTAGGGGACTACCAGACAAATAAAATATCCAATTGATTTTCCCAGATTATATCTGATAAAATTTCGGTTGCTTGTTTACCACTTTAGGGAGGTTTGATATATGTATGTAATATACACAGAGAAGTTTGGACCAGGTATAAACAGAAATCTTTTGGTTTCAGCTTATGGGTTCAAAGTAATATTCCTTTTGTTGTGGAATATGTTCAAATGTAGACCATTTACACTGCAAAGTATAGATGGAAAAAAAACAGTCAATGAATTTATATAAATATAGATCCTTTATATGACATTTTTCTGCTTTGGTAAAGGTGGGTAGCTGAAGTGATATAAAGGGAGCACACAAAGAGAATTCCATTTTGGCAAGTAAGTTTTAGTCTTGGCAATCATATTTTAAATCAAAATCTACAGTAGCCACCTGGGCTACTCATTAAATGTGCTGTCCATTTCAGTATGTGAATATGTGATTCCACATATAGAACGTATTTAAAACTCACGCTGTAAAGTGATACCTGATATATTATGGCTATGCTCTTGATACTGAAAGGTATCTGGCTTGGATACCAGCACCCGTTTCAAATCATTTTGAGTTCAGCCTCTTTGCAAAGATTATGGCCGACTGCCTTTGCTGCTTTCACAAGAAAATTTGATTAAAACTGGTTGAAGTTGTGACCTTTATGCCCGGTTTTAGTCCTCTGCAAGAGTCCATGGTCCTTTGCAGGGGGAGAGGGAGTGTCTCCTGTCCTCTGCTCCAGAAGCTCTTGCAGAAACCAGCAGGACATTGAGGCACCCTGGTAGGTGATGCCGGGACTGGCAGTGTCTCCACATGTGTGTGCCACCCCTGCCCTAGACAGTGAAGGTTAAGTGGCATTTGCCTTTCAGATCTAACCTGGGAATAGTGTGGGGTGCTAGGTGGTGGAGCTCATAGGAAATCATTAGGCAGGCAGGCTTGAGGGGCCTCTTTAGTACAAGTCCATGCTGTAATTTCTTTTAAGATAATACGTGTTATTTAGGTATTGATGTGTCTGTTATACAGCCCTTTAAGACATGAAGTGGAATTAGTATTGCCCAAAGAGATGGATAGTTTGAGGAAGCTACAAGCTGATGAGAATTCTTCCTGGTCCCTTGAACCAGATGTGAAAATTTGCCTAATTTATATCTTTGACATCTTTATATTTATATATTGAGTGTGCTCCTCTCTGCAGTTGTCTAACTAGTACTTGGGTCAAAAGCTATGCTAGTCTGCTCTTGAACTAATCCTCCTTCTTTTCTGTTGACTAGGGCAGCTCAGACAATTTTTCAGAATTTTAACTGCTTTTCTTAGTGGTGGAAGAAACTCCAAGCCAGAGGTAGGAGAGTGGGAGTTCACACAGCTCTCCAGATGTTCAGGCAGCTGGGAACTGGCCAGGCTGACAACAGGAGATGCTGAAGGTGACTTGAAATCACCTTCCTCATCCCCATTTCCCTTTCCTGGACCTAGTGTAGCCTGTGTGGAACACAGAACAGAGCTCCAAATCTTCCATTTCACCAGGATGGAGAGAGTTCAGTTAAGCATGCTGATGCCAAGAAACATTTTTCAGGTTGTAACTGGCACTCCCACGAGCTATTAGATATTTTACCTGCAGCAGAATGACACTCATTTGTGAAATTATTTCCTGCTGTTAGAAACATCGAAGAATGTAGTTTTCATTACAGATTACAATGAAGCTATTTTAAAAAAGCAAGGGGGAGAACACATTGGTACCAACAGGAAAAAGTGCATGACTTACATTCTCAGCAGATTTCAAGGTGTACTGTACATTCTGTAATCCCATTTGTTATATTAAGGCACAAAATTTTACAAAAGCAGTTTTTAATTGAAAGCAAAGCAGCATCCTGGAGGATTCTTTGATCAAGGTACTTGATTACTCAGTGCTTGAGTACTGAAGGTCTGGCTTCTAATCTCAACTTTTGAGATGCAGTGCCAGCCTTGTTGAAATCAGGAGCACACTCCCATTGCTGGCCTTGAGGCCAGGGTTCCACATGCTGTTGAAAACCATGCTGTCCTGAGTCCTGTGTAGGAGCCAGAACTGCAATAACAGTATCTGAAAGACAGATATCCTGTCTGAAGTTTTGTATATTAATTCAGCCTCCTCCTGTCCACATGAATACTTTCATAAAGGTCTCTATCCTGATCTTGACTTGATCAGATCTATAAATCTTTGCGTAGTAAGATGAAAATACACAGGCCATAAACAAAGGTATCTGATGTTTGGATATATGGCTAGCAGAAAGTATCAGAACCACATAATCATCTTTTTTAAAACAAGGAGGCTTTTGTTCTTGTGATTGTCTTTGCACAGCTGTGAGTTTTATAGCACCATGCCAATGAATGCACTCATTGCAACTTGTATTTTACTCTGAAAAGGTAAATTGGGAGTATTAAGCCCCCAATAAGTATGTAAAAGTGGCAAAACCACAGGTAAAGTGTTACTGAAAGCTGCAGTCCTGCCAGCCATTTCATTTTAAACATGGTTCTTTTAAAAATAACTTTTGCAGTAAAAGCTGTAACTCCTGGATGTAATATGAGCTATTGCTAATGTCATTCCCATGAATTGCTTACAGTGTTGAACCGTTAGATGTCTGACAAGTCCATATATCTCCTATATAGTATATATGAAAGTTTTTTGCGTCTAAACCATATGTTCTTTTTTTACTCCTCTATATTCTGGAAATGCACGTGGTTTGGTGATACAGTTTATTTGAACAGGAACTATAGCAGACAGAATTATTCTTTCGCTGAAATGTATCCTTTTTCATACATCTCAGCTTCATGATTAAAGCGATTGGCTCTTGAGGCGTTAAGTTTAGTCTGCTTCTGCCACAGTTATGCCTTTGAAAACTCCTGAGTTCACTCAGTGATTTCCAGTAGTCCAAATGTCATTAGAACAACATGCAGGTAGTCTGCAAAGTCCAGTAACACTGTCTACACTTTTGGCTTGGGCAAGGTTTTCCCTTCCTCTCTCTTGGCCAAGCCTCGCAGCTCTGGGAGAAAACAAATAGCTTTCCTCATGGAAAGTTTTACTTAACCTGGCCTGGTGCCTGAGCCTAGACCCTCCTCGTCTCTAATGATGATTGAAAGTGTACATGCTGCTGTGATAAAACATGCTGAGTCGTTAACATTTGGGGCTTGGGTTGTAGGTGATGAGTAAGGGAGGGCTGAAGTAATGCGTTCGAGTCAGACCTTCGGTGGACTTGAACGTCTGGGTTGGAGGGGGATCCTGTTACATGAAACCACACACCCACGGGAATGGGTTTGCTGTTTCTAGCGGGTTTGATGAATTGGGTCTCCCAGGAGGCGCACCAGAAGAAAGCCCCCCAAAGCACAGATGACCAGACTAGGTGTCTTTCCTAGTTCTCTGCAGCTCCAGGTGTGCAGTTGTCCACAGAGCAGACCTGCCTACCTCTTAGCTGTGGTACGCTGTGAAATATAGTAGGGAACTTTGCTTTCTTTCAATGTCAGCACTTAAATTTCCAGGGAGGTCCTTGAGCATCAGGCTTTCAAGGAAGTGTCTGGTCCCTTTGGAGAAGTCCTTAGTGGCTCCAGCCCCATTCAGTGATGCCAGACACTGGTGGAGGGAGCAGGAGGCTGACGAAGCAACAGGAAAGCTGCAGAATACTGCAGAAAGCAGTATTTTTAGTGTTGAAAAAACAGCCTTTGGTTGACGTGCATCTGCACATGCACCTTTATGTTAACACGTGGAGTCATTAAGTGTTTGTCTGAAGCTACATTGCTCCCCCTCTTTCCAGCTGAGAGCAGCTTGAAAGAAGTCGCTTCTCACTCCCATGCTTGATTCATTCTTCCATTTCTGTATCAATGGCTGTTGGTGTTGCCGTTTCAAATGGTAAAGGTTTTGTTGGTTATTTTTTGTAAGCTTTCCGTGGCAGTCGGGAGAGAAGAAGTTGCTGTGTCTGAGCCTTGGTAACATTTACATCTGCTTTTAAGCCTGGAGCAGTGCCAAGGAAAATACATGGCTTGCAGAAGCACAAGCTTCGTGAGAAAGCTTTGTTCTGATGCAAATTATTTTAGGAATACGTTGTTTGTTTGAATCATTTCTGCTGAGCTGAGCAATGTTAGCTGCTCAGGTGTGGCCTCATGCCTTGGCCTCCGTGCTCTCGTGTCCTGAACCCCTTCTGTCAAAACACTTGTGGGGAAGTTGTGGTAGCAGGCCCCTCTTCTCAAGGGAGCAGAATATGGCACAGGCCCCCGCAGCACCTCCACAGACCTGGGCTGGCAGCTCAGCCCGGCAAACACATCTGTGTCAGAGGGAGCAGCCTCCCTGACTTCACTTGGAGAGGCACTGGCAAGCTGCTGGATCCCCAAGCTGTGGAGGGCCTGTCTCTGCTCCCACTTAAGTCAATAACACTGTTCCCTTTGGGTTCGTTGGGAACAGGACCAAGCATGTGGCTGGTAGTTAAAGCACATAATAGCTGCATTCATGGAAGCCTGGTCCCTGATAGACATGCAGAGAGGGAGTTTTTCTGAGCACATTTCTGCACGGCACCACTCATTGTTTCATCTGCGTCTGCTGGACAGCTGGGGGCTGGGTCAGGGGCCTGATAGTGGCTTGACCATCCCTGCAGAGAGCAGGCTGCTTGATAACCTGGCTCCGGCTCTTTCCTCCTCTCTGAGGAGCTGATGCTGATTGCAACCAAAGGGGGCACAGGCTTCCACTGCAGGCTTATCACCAGGCTGGGAGGAAGCTTATGAGAAAAAGCAGACCCTCAAAATGTTCCCCTCCGCCTCTGTCACTGAGGAAACCTGCAAAGCCTGGGCACTGAAAATACCAGGGAACAATCAGTGAGTAAGAAATACGGTAGGAAAACTGCAGTCCTGTTCCTCGTTGGCCAGCCTGGCTGGGTTTATCAGCAAACCAGGGAGCTGGACCAGCCCTCTACCTCCTTTACAGGCTTCACTTCGTCAGTAGGTCTTCTACAGTTTGCAGACCATGAAACCTACTGCAAGACAAATAGCAGAAAGCTGAGTGAGGTGGTGCTGCGTGTCAAAACTCCCAAACCATATTGTTCCTGAAGACGTAAATTGCAGTATGAGTGCTGGAACAGTCTTGAAAAAGCAATGCTATAGGCTATCCAAATCCATAATTAGTGGATTAATTTTTGATCCTTACATAGTTATAGCTCGTTATCCAAGCATCATGTAGACGCGAGAATGTTCCTCACTTGCCTTTCCTTTGCACAACTAAAACATTATTTCTCTACTTAATTTTGACCCTTCTGCAGCCATAGTGCTGCAGAGAGTACAGAAGACAAGATTTGACTCTTCATGTCTGTACTGTCCAGATTGCTCTTGATATTAGATTTCTGTGGGAGCCAGGGCTGAAGATCTGTTCCATTGCATAACTCTTGTGATACCTTTGGGGTTGCAGAATAGATATTGCTGTAGATATTAAGAATGCATTTGTTACCCTGGGAGCAGCAGTCAGTTCCTTTTCTAGTGCTTCAGGGAAAATATGGGTTTCAGTGCCACCTCATAAGCAAAATCTTCTGCAGATTACTTAAGAAGTAGAAAAAATGCTATTTTGGGTCAGAAGAGAAGCCTCCAAAAATACAAAACTGAATAATATTTATTTTAACCTTTATTTCTATTCTGCATATACAAATGCATACACAGATAAAGTGTGTCTGAAATTATCTATGAGACTTTCTATTCTAATTCTTTTGCATCTTTGTTCTTGCGGTGGGAGAGAGTGATCTAAGTCTCTTCTACTCGCATCTGACTTTTCTGAAAATCCTGCAGGTGCCTGTTGAGTAAAGCCTTTTAGAAAAATGAGGTCAGGTGCACAAGCCCATCCTGTGGAGGTTCTGTTGTGCACAGTCAGTTCCTGAACCATTGCAGCTCCATGCTGCTGCACACCTCTGAGTTGTGATTGTCACTAGTGCTGACATCCAAGCTTTTGCTATCTAGTTATTCTTCTGGAAGACTGAAGTGACTGGTAATCTCTTTGCTGTTAGTTGACTTATGTTTTTTTTCCTCTGTGAAGACTGTGTTCCACTAAGCTCCAGGCTGCACTTGTGCTCAGCTATTGGCTCGAGGCTTTTCACCTCAGAGCATCTGCACGAGGCATTAACAGCTTCTTCAGGCATCTTCTTCTTATAGTAATGTCTTTGGGTCAGTAGTACTGGGAGGTTCAAATGTTCTTCTCAATCTAAAATGACTTTGTGTGAAATTGCCATATAAAAAGAGAAACTGTTCCTGATTTTTTTTAATTACACTGTTTGTTTTCTTTGTCCTGAGAAATTTCCCTGACTCATTAGCTGTTAACCATTGCACGACACACCATGGGCCTCTGCAGTAAAAGGCTGGAGCTTCCTGAAATCTCTAGAATTGGTGCCCCGCAAATTCCAGTTCTGCAGAGTGTTGTAATAGGTCCAAGTTCTGGCAAGTTGTACCTCAGCCAGACACTGAACAAAATCTCTCTGGAAGGGCCACCAGAAATGGAGATGGCTGTTCTATTCCAGACCCTGAGCTCCTCGGTAACTCTGAAAGAGTTCTCAGGCATTTTTTTCTTGTTTTTTCTTCCCCACAGAGAGTATGTTAGGATGAGGAAAGACCTCATTACAAAAGAAAAAGAAGCCAAACTGATTCTAGGACAGAAAGTGCTATCAGCCACGGAGAGAAGACTATGCTTTTTGCACTAGCAGACAAACCCAGGGTCAGTGGCTTCTTCAGAGAAATTTCCAGAAATTCTCCCACTGTTTCTGGAAACCTGTGCTGGGCCTTTACAGGCCAGAAAAGCAGGCACTACCATCTATTTAAACAACAGACTCACAGTTGGATGAGCTGTCACCACTTGGTAGGAACCTGCAAACCTCCATTGTTGCCAGATAAACTGCTGATTTCTGCCCTGTTCAGCACATCATAGAGTTGGAGAGATAAAGGTGACCGTGGCCTTTGGGGTTAGAGGGTTCAGACTTACCCTTTTGTAATTTGATATCCCAGATACTTATTCCATTTCAGTGGTAAACTAAAGTCTTAAAGAGGAACCAGCAGTGCTGAAGTCAAGGAAAGTTTTGCCAGAAGGACATGCTAATGTGAAAGCAGCTTCTTGCACTATTTTAGTAGCCAACTCACAATTCCAGTGATAGCTGCAGCCCTCAGCTGGGTTGGTGTGTGCTTGCTGGCAGAGGCAGATCTGTGTTGCAAGACTCCAGCACCCGCAGTCAAAGCTGGGGCTCTGCATGGGCTGCAAAGGATTCAGCACATTGGAAGGGATGGGAGGAAGCTTATGAACTTACTTATATACACACATGCACTTGCCTGCGCTTGTCACCCTTTGTGACAAGTACAGGCAAGTGCATGTGTGTATATACATTTACTCTATTTGGGAAACTTAGTAAAAAAAATAAAATAGAAGCTTTCTCATGAAGCTGTAGCACAGTTAGCAAGCATTTTAAAGTTTCAGACTTCGAGTATGGCTGTGAAACTACCTGATGGCATAATTAGAGTGAAAGAAGGCCTGAGAAAAAGAGAAATGAGAGGAGGGTTAAATACAACA
>VZTH01002417.1:398762-431523 GCA_013397815.1 Aleadryas rufinucha | reverse complement strand
CCTTTTCTAGTGCTTCAGGGAAAATATGGGTTTCAGTGCCACCTCATAAGCAAAATCTTCTGCAGATTACTTAAGAAGTAGAAAAAATGCTATTTTGGGTCAGAAGAGAAGCCTCCAAAAATACAAAACTGAATAATATTTATTTTAACCTTTATTTCTATTCTGCATATACAAATGCATACACAGATAAAGTGTGTCTGAAATTATCTATGAGACTTTCTATTCTAATTCTTTTGCATCTTTGTTCTTGCGGTGGGAGAGAGTGATCTAAGTCTCTTCTACTCGCATCTGACTTTTCTGAAAATCCTGCAGGTGCCTGTTGAGTAAAGCCTTTTAGAAAAATGAGGTCAGGTGCACAAGCCCATCCTGTGGAGGTTCTGTTGTGCACAGTCAGTTCCTGAACCATTGCAGCTCCATGCTGCTGCACACCTCTGAGTTGTGATTGTCACTAGTGCTGACATCCAAGCTTTTGCTATCTAGTTATTCTTCTGGAAGACTGAAGTGACTGGTAATCTCTTTGCTGTTAGTTGACTTATGTTTTTTTTCCTCTGTGAAGACTGTGTTCCACTAAGCTCCAGGCTGCACTTGTGCTCAGCTATTGGCTCGAGGCTTTTCACCTCAGAGCATCTGCACGAGGCATTAACAGCTTCTTCAGGCATCTTCTTCTTATAGTAATGTCTTTGGGTCAGTAGTACTGGGAGGTTCAAATGTTCTTCTCAATCTAAAATGACTTTGTGTGAAATTGCCATATAAAAAGAGAAACTGTTCCTGATTTTTTTTAATTACACTGTTTGTTTTCTTTGTCCTGAGAAATTTCCCTGACTCATTAGCTGTTAACCATTGCACGACACACCATGGGCCTCTGCAGTAAAAGGCTGGAGCTTCCTGAAATCTCTAGAATTGGTGCCCCGCAAATTCCAGTTCTGCAGAGTGTTGTAATAGGTCCAAGTTCTGGCAAGTTGTACCTCAGCCAGACACTGAACAAAATCTCTCTGGAAGGGCCACCAGAAATGGAGATGGCTGTTCTATTCCAGACCCTGAGCTCCTCGGTAACTCTGAAAGAGTTCTCAGGCATTTTTTTCTTGTTTTTTCTTCCCCACAGAGAGTATGTTAGGATGAGGAAAGACCTCATTACAAAAGAAAAAGAAGCCAAACTGATTCTAGGACAGAAAGTGCTATCAGCCACGGAGAGAAGACTATGCTTTTTGCACTAGCAGACAAACCCAGGGTCAGTGGCTTCTTCAGAGAAATTTCCAGAAATTCTCCCACTGTTTCTGGAAACCTGTGCTGGGCCTTTACAGGCCAGAAAAGCAGGCACTACCATCTATTTAAACAACAGACTCACAGTTGGATGAGCTGTCACCACTTGGTAGGAACCTGCAAACCTCCATTGTTGCCAGATAAACTGCTGATTTCTGCCCTGTTCAGCACATCATAGAGTTGGAGAGATAAAGGTGACCGTGGCCTTTGGGGTTAGAGGGTTCAGACTTACCCTTTTGTAATTTGATATCCCAGATACTTATTCCATTTCAGTGGTAAACTAAAGTCTTAAAGAGGAACCAGCAGTGCTGAAGTCAAGGAAAGTTTTGCCAGAAGGACATGCTAATGTGAAAGCAGCTTCTTGCACTATTTTAGTAGCCAACTCACAATTCCAGTGATAGCTGCAGCCCTCAGCTGGGTTGGTGTGTGCTTGCTGGCAGAGGCAGATCTGTGTTGCAAGACTCCAGCACCCGCAGTCAAAGCTGGGGCTCTGCATGGGCTGCAAAGGATTCAGCACATTGGAAGGGATGGGAGGAAGCTTATGAACTTACTTATATACACACATGCACTTGCCTGCGCTTGTCACCCTTTGTGACAAGTACAGGCAAGTGCATGTGTGTATATACATTTACTCTATTTGGGAAACTTAGTAAAAAAAATAAAATAGAAGCTTTCTCATGAAGCTGTAGCACAGTTAGCAAGCATTTTAAAGTTTCAGACTTCGAGTATGGCTGTGAAACTACCTGATGGCATAATTAGAGTGAAAGAAGGCCTGAGAAAAAGAGAAATGAGAGGAGGGTTAAATACAACATCCCCATTAAAAAAAAAAAAAAAGAGCACAGATGAATTCTGGAAGAAGAGGGGAAAGGATGAGTGTGGGTGTGAGAGAGGGGAGTTTGTCTAAAAGTGAAATGGTACAAATGAGTAGTAAGAGCCCAGGATTTGACTGCCGTGGAAGAGTGTGTCTAAAGAATACCTCACTTTGCCCCAAAATAATTTACGTTTAGAGAAAAATGAGAGGAGATGTTGAAATGAGCATTGTGCTCCTTAAACCTACATAGATCCAAGGAGAGAGGGTAGAGGAACCTGTCTGACTATATTGATCTGCAGTGAGATGGCTACATTGCCTGCAGGTGGAAAGGTTTGGTGGGCAGCTGCCCTGGGGCAGGACCCTCAAATAACCCCATGGCTTATTTCCATGTTCTATTGACAGGTTTTCTAAGGGGCAGGGAAAAGGCTTCAGAGGTGCCACTGGGTGGAGAAAGCTCCCGTTGGGAGACCAAAAAACCCTCAGAAATATGGTGAAAATGAAGGGGGTGGAAAGTAGTCTTTGAGTAAATACAGTCCCATCACCTGAATTTAGTGAGAAATTTTCATATCAGCTCTAAGACTTAGTGTGTAACAGAGCATTCAGTAAAAATGAGAAAAATAAGAATATATTATCCATTGACTTTTCCCCAGTTGGAAACTACCCAGAAAAAATAGTGCTAGAAGGAGTAGAAGTGATCAGACCTTGACAAGGCAGTTGAGGATTTGTAAAAGCTCACTTTCAAGGTTATACAATTGAAGAATAAAACAGGAAATCCCCTTACTTTGCAACTTTTGAAAGATGGCATTCAAGTTACATTTAGGATGTGATCCAAGTGCCATGAAAATTTTTTCCATCAACTTCGATAGATGTTCTAAAACAGGATGTGTTAAATCAGGGGAAATAATAACAGACTCCGAAATAAATTAACAGAAGATTCACAACAGATTATGAATCACTGTATTAAAGAATCAATTAGAGTCAGTTCTTTACATAAAGGCAGAGTAGTAGCAAAAGAAATTTTGAACTGGAAAAAAACAGAACATCTGCTGAAGTTTCCAAAGCTATATTTAATATTATCTTAGGAAAAGCACCTGGACTGAATAGTATCTCATCAAAAATGTTTAAGTGTTTCCAGACCAAAATCATTTGGATACTTCTGAAAAAAAAATCATCTGCCAAAGTAAAAGAGAAAACTCCTCTCTAATCCCTTCCCTTCCACTGAATTTTGTCATGGGGAACATCACCATCTTAAACCAGAGCACCTTCTGCTGCCATGAACTAGTTTGCTGGAACCAGCGCTGGCCCTTGCATAACAGTACCATTAGCTAACTGTAGGGTAGACTTTATTATTATAAGGAATATTTTGGATTCAAGCACTCAGCACAGAGGAGAGTATGAAAAGTGAGCAGACTTCGGTAGAGACGCCAGATTTCCTGCCAAGAAATCTACGAATGGATGGACCTTTTCTTTGGTTGTTAGATGAATATTCAGAAAAAAAAAATCTGCTTTTGAAATTTGCAGCAAACCTACTGTCATTTATTTTATTGAGGAAGGGGGTAAGATACAGGGCTGTCCACATCTCATGGTGGGAGTTGTGACCCTAAAAACATTTGGTCGGCCAGCCAGAGGTCAACCAGGCATATACCTGATGTTTCAAGGCTATTTTAATGGTTTCTCAGATGATAAAATCTAGATTTCTGCAGCGACCAATACAATTTCTGTGCTGTCAGTTAAGACCCTGCTTCAGGGAGGAGCTGGCAGATGCTTGTGACATCAGATGAGGCTGTATCATGCTTTCTGTCATGCATGGTCCCCTGAGGGGTGCGGCCACCACCCCCCTGTGCCTATTTTTGGAAAAATGTCTGTGTTCAGAAAGTTGTCTGAAGACAGTTTTACGTTTCATATGAAAAACTTTCATTGGGGCGAAGCACCACTGTAGGGGGAAAACCCCACATCTTGTGACACTAAAATGATTGTAAGAATTCTTCACTAAGATGTCTAGGTGGGAATATTTTTCATAATATGGAAACGACATCTAGATTTTACATTACTGCTGCAAAATGAAAATCTTACGAATGGGAGAACTTACCTTTGGGTATTCTTGATAGAGGCAACTGGAGTAAGTCGGCATAGATCCATCTAGTTGTAGGGCAGCTGCACTGATTTCTACCTGTTCAGACCCAAAACCAATTCTTCTAGCTATGTCCTTACTTGAGATTACCTTGCTTTTAAGTACTAACAGACATTTCTGTGTATCTTTTTCTTTTCCTTTGCAAACTTTTATTTCTGTTATGTATCTGTGTCTCATGTGCCAATGGAAATCAGGGAAGGAAATTAATTTGTATGAATGGACTTCATAAACTTCATGATTTACCAGTAATGAAATCCGGGTTTGCAGAATGAGAAATAATAGGGCTTTTCCAAAATATCTTAATCCTTGGCTATGATTAGTGGCATAAAATGAACCATTCTTTCCTATGTGTCTAAAGTCCAAGTTGTGCTCCATGTGATATTCTTTCCAGTCTCATGTCAGTAAATAATTGCCATGCTGCTCTTTATTCTGTCTCTGACCTTCACTATGCTTGCTTTTCTTGAACAAAAGTTGGGAATTGTTGCAGATTGATCTCCTACTGTGATCTGATCTAGTCTAGTGTGAAAGGAAAGCTCGTTAATCCTACTCCCAAATTCCTTACCGAGTTTACTATAAATGTACTGCTCTATAAGCATACGTAATACAGCACAGCCATAATAGTTCTTAAAACAGGATTAGGCAATGCCTCATATTTTCTAACTACGTCTACTTTTGCAGGAATACAAATTCACTTTCTTTGTATTGTCAAGGGTAACTTTTTTTTTTTTTAAATTATTTAGCTAGCTTCAGTTTTATGATTTCATGCCAGAATATTGTCTAGTCTGTCTAAATTTGGCCAGTTTGTTTAATTACCTGAATATGAACCAAATATGGTTCATATCTTAAGGAGCCTCTTTTGTGGATGGGAAGAACCAAGTGCCTTAACATGATCTTGTTTTAACAATTAAAAATTGGCAGCTGTGCTGTGTACTCAAGGGAAGCAAGGATTTTTAGTCCTAGAGAAATGGTGTAAAATCTAGAAAAGAAAAACTACATGCTGCTACTAAAACCCTGGGCATGGTTTTCCACTATTCCCTAGAAAGTGGGTAGGGCTCTAGGATCAAATTGTACCCACATGCATGTGCACTAAAACCAATGCACTGAAGTAAACACAGAAATGTACTTGTCCTGTTTGAGTGGTGGAAATCAGAAGTAAGTCTGCTGACATCAGGGAAGTCTTTTGTGTTTCAAAATTCAGGCAAAATAAGAGAATATATCTACTTGCCTCTTTTGCTTATCAACATTAAAACATTTCAAATGATCTTTTGGGAATAATGAATAAAATAGAATGTTTGCAATACAGTGACTGATATTTTTTCCTGCCAAGCCATCAGACCAGTACATTGCACATTTGTAGACCACCTTTGCATATGTCTATCTGTGTTTAATAAGAACTTTATGCAAAGCTCATTGAAGCGAGTAGGAATTCTTCTATTTATTGTCTCCTGTGCTCTTCGGATCAGGCTCCAATTCACAATCACAATAACCTATCACTTAATGCTTTTTTAAAAAGCCCTATGTTGAAAAGAAATAATGCATGAAAATCTCTAATATTGGGTGAAAATTTCAGGACTCAAAATTTGATGCAGAGGCAAGTTACAGTTCCCAGAGTAACTGTAGAATTACATTAATAAGTTAAGGTTAATGGCACATACAGTAACCTGAAATACTGCCTGTCTTTCACTGACTGGCAGTGTTTCAAGAACACTCACTTTGGTTGTTTGGATGTTCTGATATTTAAAGCAATGTTTGTGTTGGTGGCAAGGGATCTCAAGATCTCAGTGTGTTCTTGCACACTGAATGGTGCACAAGTATATTTCATATGAGTGCACCATGTCTGTTTCTGTCCCCTTTTATGCCAGTAGGACAGAGACATTCTTCTCCTAGAGTAGTTCTCATACAAATATGTAAGGTCCCTTTGTGGGACCATTCTGGAAGTCTCTTGAGTGGCTGTACTCGTTCATGTGGTCTGTAATGAGACAATGACAACACTGCACCATGTGTTCTCCATGGAAAACAATGTAATTTCACCAATTTTCTGTGTTCTGTGATGTTTTTCTGTAAAGAGGTGGCCTTCTGTATGTGTACAAAGATTTCTGTTTTAGCTCTCCATAGACAGGCACACCAAAGAGAAAGCATGAAAGCTTCTAGGGCAGAACATTCATCCTTACTTATCTGGCCGTCAGAGACATTAGCTAATCGAGGAACAATACTCCATACAATAGGACAAGTGCTGTAAAGCTACCTCTGTTATCCCAACAAACATGGAGACTTATCATTCCCATGGCCATTCACAGGATTTGTTTTCTTGTGACAACAACATCCACAGCCTATGGTGCTATCAACTCCAACAATGAATCTGATGCTGGCTCTCTGTGTTATCATCTCCCTAATAAGTGTCTTTTTTTTCTTCCTTTTTTTTTTTTTTCTTTCCCACCCTATTTGTGAGAATTTCTCCCCTGGAGCTCTTCTCTATCAGGCCCCTGCAGCTGCTGTTATTTTAGATATGGCAGGAAGTAGGTATCGGAAAACAGCGAGAGCTCGCAACATTCAGAAAAATCTAGAAATTCCTCTGATTTACCCCAGGCTCTGGCTCCAATCAAAGCTGGTTGAAAAAGGAAAATGAAAAGGGAGAGGGGGGGATGTTGGCAAGGGGGAAGGCCCAAGCAGACAACTGCGTCTGGGCTGCGTGTGTTAGGAAGGAGAGTTTCAGCCATCACCTCCTGCGGGGTACCGGGGGGATGCTCTACACGGCTGTGTGGGATGGGGAGTGCTTGGCTGGAAGCAGCATTCCATGGCAGAGCTGGGGCCGGCACCCTCTCCAAGAGCCAAGAAAACCCCTTCTTGCCTCCCCAGGGACATGTGTTTCTCATCCCTTTTTCACGTTCTCCCCCTCGCATGTCCGGTGTGCGCCTGAAGCAGATCAGCTTCCCCGGCTGTCCGGCGGCTCCTGTAAATGCTTTTAGCAGCACTTACCGAGGGGCGCCAGCCAAAGACACTGGTGGAAAGTCACTGGAGCAGGAAGCTTACATCACTACTACTACTATTATTATTATTATTATCATTATTATTATTATTACTACCACTATTATTTTTATTATAATTTTACAGCTCAGACAGGATACTTCTTAATCAGCTCAGCAAAGACATTTTTAGTCACTCCGAGTACCTTTTAAATCAGGCTGACTTTGGAGATGACTTCTGAAAGAAAAGAAGAAAAACTATAAAGAAAAACACCTCCAAATCCTTCATTCAGGAAGCAGTTTAGAAAAGAAGACACTGCCACCCCTAAAGATGTACACTGAAAAATTACTACCTTTTGAACTGGTTTTAATAAATAAATTGTCCTCTTTGACACAGCAGATAAGGAGGAAGATATCCACCCACAGACATCTCACACTATTAGCAATCTAGTTAACATCTGTAAATGTTTTAGGGAAAGAAATTACACTTTGAGACATTTCTTTTTTAATTACAGGCTCCAGATGAGATTTGTTAGAGCAGGGAAATGTATCCCATAGCGACTGATGTCAATAGCAAGCAGTCCCTAAAGCCAGCCAGGATTGGGAAAGCCATGCTGTTTGCTGCTCTTGGCACTGCTCCCTGCTTTCACAATGTCAATGTTAGAACCGCCTTTATATGCACTTTCCTTTTTTTTTTTCCACAGTAGCTGTTGCCAGCAAGCTGTAAACTACCGTATATCACTCAGATTTAAGAACCTAAACTTTAAAACAAATTAAACTCTTGTTGACATTGTAGTAAAAATCAGAATCGAACTGAACAGCTCAGTAAAACTGCACTTCAATTATTTTATGGATTTAAGATTGTTTTCTAGGATTCCCAGACTCCCAATACAGCGAAGTTATTTCCTCTTGGCAGATGTCTGGAAAAAAAAATTCATTGAATGGATGAAATTATGTGGCAGACACTAGGTTGAAGCCTGAAGGGAGGAAATGGTGTCTCCCCAGCACCTGTAAATATTTGCTCTGTGTCTTGACCAGGAGAGCCTTTCGTCCATGCTTTGAAAAACAATTTTCAAGGTTTTCATTTTGTGAGTTTTTAAGAAAATAGAATTTTCATCTGTCAAAACCCAGTTTCTAACTAGGTGTTTATGTGGGTTTGAACGAGAATGGCAAACACAGATCTGACCCACCCTTTAGAACCATGTCCAGGTGCAGGTAAACGCATGAAGCACACCAGTGCTCTCAGTCCCTGGCCTCTGCTTATCTTTCATTTCCCTACTTAGCAATTAATGTTGGGTATTCTTTTTATAATTCTGTCTTCTTTTTTTCCTATTCTGTAAAATGGAAACAAAGGTTTCCATTTGATTAATTGCCAGGTTTCCATTCTTTTTAATGTTTCCTCTCAAAACAGTTCAGAATGAAAGTATTTCAGAAATGTGTGTGGATGGAAGCTACTGGAGATAATAATTTGTTTCATGGAACTATGTTTTACAAAAGGTGTGGTGCACCAGAAGGGCTGTTGTGTGGAGCAAACAACAATCAATTTGCGCAGCCTTTCATCAAAACCTTTGTTGCACTTTTTTCTTTTATCTCATCAGTGGAATGTCCTTGATGTCCCCAAAGCTCCAGCCTGAAAAGCATTTGGTTCACAGGGTCTTCAACAAGAGCTGACTCTTGCTGGGTTGCTCTTGTCACAAGGATGCTTCTGAAGAGAGAGCCAGATATTGCACATCTGCATGCCCACAGCTGGATGCTGTGGAGCACCCCAGGGAGCAGGGATCTGCCTGCCCCTTCAAGCAATGTGTAGTTGTGTGAATTTTCCAAAGCTGCTGTGTTAGCCTCCATGCGTTTGCCTCCTGCTCTGAATTAGCTGATTTGACCTGACCGAATCTCATGAAAGCAGCCAGTTTTCTTCATTGTAGCATTAATAAATTTTTTTAAAGCTCCTCTTGAATTACTGTTAAAGTTCTTCCACTCATTTTGTTGCCTGGAGCACCTCTCAAAAGTGCAGGCCAACTCCTGCTGGAGTTTGGATGTGCTGCAAGATCTCAGCCTGGGCCCTGGAAGCACCCTGTCATTTTTCAGCTATTGAGAAGCAAGGGTTTTGAATTCCAGATACTCAAAAAGAGACAGAAAAGAAACCTGTTGCACATTGCGAGTGATTGTTTGGAAAGTGTAATGCAAACATTTTGGATAAAATTTCAGGTCCTTAAGTGTGTTTGAGAGATGAGTGTTGTACACCTGCTCTCAAGTGCCTTTTTCCTAGTTCTCTAGTGCTGGCTGCAGGTTTACAGTGCTTCATTCTTGAGGCAGAATAAATTTCCTCTGTAGTGGAGAGCACTGAGCATCAGCAGGATTCTTGTGTCAAGCACTGAGCTCCGAGGGGGAAGGTTTTGTCTTCCCTGGGAGTCCAGCTGTGATTCTTACTGAATTCTTGCAACTGTATGTGGTGTTTTTACTGTTGACATTGCTCTGTCATTCCAGACAGAGCTTGAGCCATTCTGCATCTAGGCACAGCATGTGGGAGAGGAGAAAAGAGGAAAAGACATTTGTCATGTTTGCAGTTCTGTCACACTGGGACCACGTACAAATAAGAGTATTCTTCCAGCTGCTATAATCTGAGATGCTTGCTGTAGGTGGTTTTAGCATCCAAGGAGTACTGGAATCCAGGAACAGTCTGGGTGCAGTGGTTTTCACAGCCACATCCACACTGGGGACAGCATCTACTAACACCCACCTGGGGCTTTCCACACTATGGCCCAAGCTGCATTGGTATGTCTCCAGTGTGAGTCCACTCAGCCTTTGGATCAAACCTTCCCAGTCAAACTGAACGGGAGTTTTGTTCTGAAAAGGTCTTTCCCTAGTTAAGGTGGTACAAAGCCAATGCAAGAGTGTCATTAAGTGCTGCCAGTGCTCTTGTCCAAGGAGCCGTGATGAAGAGGACATGCACTCCTCTTTGAACTGCAGTGTTGTCCAGCAACAGATGCTGCCGTGGTCGAAACTAAATCCTGTGGCATTACTTACAGCTCACAGTATGGTGGTGTCCAGGTCATCATGCCAAAAGCAAATTTATTGTATGATGGTTTTTTATCGCATCTGGTTTTTTGCAGGCTGTTTGCAGCCACCAGTTCAGATTTCCAGAGCCAGCCCTGCTTCTGTGCCCAATGCTAAAGATTAGCAGCTGTGTTCTATCACCTAAGGATATCCCCCAGCTAGCGTGACCTTTCCCAGCCTAGTCCCCAGCAGGCTCATAGGTGGATTTCTTTTCCCTTATCAAACACATAAAAATTTTATTAGCCCCACCCAGCCTTTCTCTCCATTCAGCAGCATGTGGCCACTCACTGAGTCACTTCCTGGCCATCGTTTTATCTGACTGAGCAAAACCCCTGTGAGTCGGAGGTTACCAAACAAGGCTTAGCCTTGACATAGGCGAAGTGCAGATGTGTCCCAGCAGTGGCCACCCACTGTGCCATAGGCACATTGTGTATGATCTGCACAGTGGCATCCTCCTGTTGTCCCTGCCTAGATGCCCTCTTGACTGGGTGATGTGAATAACGGCACTGAACTTTTCTGTTTGGCATGCACTTTGCTGATGAAAAGGGCTATAAAGGAAAGAGGTGTTGATGATGGGGATGATAATAGGGCAAGTTGGGTCCATTAAAAAAAAAGAAAAGACAACCAAACCCTTCTTGCTCAGAAAAAGATCATATGGACCATGTTTAACCTATCTCCAGGACACTTCCATTGTTGAGACCATGTTACTCCTGCTCAAGTCCATCAGACTTTGAGGCTGGTTGAGTGGAAGAACAGTCAAGTCTCTTGGCCATTCTCTACCCATGGAAAGAAAAGGGCACTAAGCAAATACTGCTGTGTGACCAAAGGTGCTTCTTTCTTTCCTCCATTTATTGTTTCTTTGTTTTATTTGATATGCCTAGCTGCACACAAGCTGGTTTTTTATGAACAGCAGTGCAAGGTGGCTCATTTTGGAGGATTCCAGAGGATCACTAGGGGCCACACTATTATTACGTAAAGTCAATTAAAGAGCATACATGCACATCCCATTGATTTGATTTAGAACTAACGAAAGCTTCAGTAATGTGCAATTACAAGAAACTTAATGACCCCTTTATATTGAATGCAACTTCTGTGGCACCTAATATACTTTGATGAATTGCTCATTATGTGCAATGTTGGAAAAGCTTCTAAAAAGATTAATAATTGTATAATCGATAGAGAAATTCAGTTTTATTTGGCTTTTTATAAACTCTGGCATCAATAAGCCATAGAGATTATAGACCTTCTCTTGCTCCCTTTTTTTCTCTCCTGTACCCTCAGAATTATTTTTTTTCTTAAGCTAATCTGTCACTTTTCCAGCACATGGAGAAAAGCCCTTTCTTGTGTTATGTAGAAAGGTCTGGCCTGATACAGATGGCCATATGAGGTCCTAAAGGTTGGTGTCAGCTGCCCACAGAAATCACCGGTGCTCAGTTGGATGCCTGTACATGGGATGCTCCTTTGGCAGGGCATGAAGTCTCCAAGTAGCAGCCTTCAGCATGGGGCTCAGAGCTTTGTGACATGGTCCAGTCCCACTCCCCCTCCCCCATTCACTGCTGGTAAACCTTGGAAGCTGCCAGCCCTTGGGGCCATCAGGTGGGCTTTAACCTTGCTCTTCTAACCCTAGGATACTTCGAGAGCATTGTGTCTCAAGTGTTATCCATGTTTCAATTGACAGCTAATTGTGAGGTACAGCAAACCTTGAGGGATGGGATCAGGAATATGAGAGTAAAAAAGACAAAAAAAGCAAGTTTCATTTCTGTTACATTCAGGATTTAACACTGTCAGAGACATCTGGAGGCTAGAAAAATAGGCAAATGCAGATTTGCTTAAAATTTGTTTCGATTTTGAAACCAATCTCGTCACACTTCAGGGCATGAGTTCTGAATGCCAGGGTCTGACAGCACTGTTTCACTGTTGGGCACTAGACTGAAAAGGAGAACTCTTTACCAGGATCAATTTGCATTCCTGTATTGCTCATGACAGGGGCAAATTCCTGTTGTCTATGGCAAAGGGGTGCGTGGTCTTCCTTACTCCTTCTGGACTGGTACCCGCAAAGCTTCCAGCAGCGCTGACCTCAGGTTTTGGCTGCCTTAGGTAGCATTTGTGTAGTTTGTCTGTTGTGTGGAAATTTTGTGTAAAACGTAAAATATGTCTGTTTTGTTTCCCTTACAGATGCTCTTAGGAACGTAAACACATCATTCTGGTTAAAATGTGGTTTATTTGTTCATTGCCCAGCCTTACCCTCACACGTGTGTGTATGTGTGTGTCAGATGAGGTTTGCATCATAGTGGGGTAGATCCTGCAGCCTCTGCGCAGCCCAAATCCCCATCTCCCCAGGCAAGGTTGGCCTCAGTGAGGGCTACCTGACATTCCTGTTGAGTCTCTGATTCTTTGGTAAAAAGGGCAAATCAGATTGAGTGCCGCCATCCTTAGACT
Source organism: Aleadryas rufinucha (assembly GCA_013397815.1). NCBI lineage: Eukaryota > Metazoa > Chordata > Aves > Passeriformes > Aleadryas > Aleadryas rufinucha. Next base: position 418,865 of record VZTH01002417.1, on the reverse strand, counting down.
GAGAGTAAAAACAAGCGGAAGTTTAGACTCCAGTGTGTTGGAAATCACTGCAGCTCTGCTGATTCCTGTGCTAATTTCCAGCAGCCGGGGAATTCATCCCTAAGTGTTTGCAGAGCAAGAGAGGCAGGGCGTTTCCAGGGCTGCATATGGGAGGGATGAAAAAAATCGAAACCCAGAAATTTTGGTGCGATAGGATGGGACTCATTTAATCTGGGCACCTATTCAAGAGCCCCAGATAAATTGCTGCCGCACAGTGCTGTCATCACATTACAAGGAACCTTTCCCATTAGCCCTCCGCAGCGCAGCCACCCTGGGAGAGTTGGAGTTGTTAAACTAAATAAGGCAGAGGGTAGAACAGGTAGGAAAAATGACTCCATGTTAATGGCTGTCATGCACAACAATGCCATCCATCGTGCCGAGCTGACATTCTTATGGGAGGATCATGTTTTATTAAAACCTGCTACTTGTTGTCACTCACTTGCTCCACTGTCCTATTCGCTGTCTCCAAAAATAGCATGCCCTGTGGTAGTGGCTTATTATGATTAAACAGATAAAAATAAGTTTAAGGTTTAAACACATCCAGGACACCTGAGGTAATACAAGATCTGACTTCTTTATGGAACGTGTGAAGTTATATTTTCCACTGCTTCACAAGACTTGTTTGGTTTTTAATTCAGTAAGCTTTAATGTGATCTATAGTTTTGCATTACAGTCTGGCACCTCAGGAATTTATATCACTGTTTTCTGATGTTTTGTCTTACTCACAGGACAATACTTACTAGCTTTGAAAAAAGAGTTTCTGTAAGAAAAACCTGTTTTTTCTGTGATGTGAGTAACAATTCTATATCGTTTGTTGCAGCTTTCATATGTCAGAAAGCAGTGATGCTTATTAATAGTGAGGAAGTAGGTACCTTGATAAAAACTGTAGAGTTTTAGTCATGGGATGGAGTTTATACCAGGAGCTTAATTTTTTTAGTCACTGTATATGCATCTATATTTAGCCATTTTTCTCTTAAAATAAAATCCGTACATGGAGATAAGAAAAAAAACTTTCCTCCTGTATTTCTGCTTCCTCTGCATTCATTTGCAACTTTGAATTCCTCTTCAGTGATGCTAATATGTGGCATTTCATCTAAAAGAAGGGCGTACGAGAGCACAGAAGCCTGATGGAGCAAGATACGGCCTCACTGCTGGTGGAAAAAATCCGAGGGCAATAATTATAGACAGCAAAGTGAACGTCATACTACAAAGCATTACTACAGGTAGCGTGGCATCAGCGTCAAACTCATGTAGTCACTCCAGAGCTATGTGTCCCAGGCTCTCTTTGTGTGCTGAATAGTGACAGAAGAAATTCAGAGCACTTGTGGGTACGTCCACGCTGTGTAATGAGCTGTGTGGAGAGATCCCTGACCTGGGTGTCGCTGTAATTGTACCCATGTAAGGCTTGACCTGAGCCAGTGAGTTCTGCCAGAAGGCAAAAACAATGAGCCAAACCAAGGCAGTTTTGCTTTCAGGATTGCTACTTGTTTCTGGAGGTTACTCAAACCTTCCACAGACCTTCTGGAGGCTGTGACACAGAAGCTGTGCAGTCTGACCAGTGTCAAACACAGTCCAAATGAGGTCTCCAGTCATGGCACCACACTGCTTGAGCGGTTACACCCATCTGAAAGATGAAGCATTATTGTCCAGACATGGCAGAATCAGAGCATGATTTTACTGCAGGCTTTCCACACACGTAGCTTGAAAGGTGCAGCTGATATTACTTGTATTTTCCACGCCATGAGAACCAGTCAGAGCAGGCTGCTTTTGTTCATTTTCATCAAGAGAGCCTTATGGCATCTCAGCCTCTTGTCTGCGGTTCTGCTCCATGTTAGAGGCAGTAATCCCCAGCGGACACAGGTGGACATGAAGTAACGAGCAAAGGTTGGTTAGTCAGCTGTGGATAGAAACTTCATGTGACCCTGCATGCCTGGATGTCTTGGGACATGCCATGTGGCACTTTCTATTGATAAGGAAACCAAAAACCATCCTGAAGGAGCTGAGTTGATGCCATCACTATTTACAGGGGAACAGGGGCATGTGAATCACAAGGTATCAGCTCAGTGCAAAACCTCTGAGTGCCCTTTTGCCTAAACTGTTATCACACCTCTCTGTCTATTAAAAAAGAGTGGAGTGGAGAGCCACAAAGCTCATTTGTGGGAGAGAAGAGTGCATCGTAAAGGGGCACAACAGCAAATACAGTCTAGAGTTCCGCTACTCAGTCTCCTTTGTGCAAGCCTTTCCGGGCTCCTGCTGACGTGGATTGAAGTCATGGGAACAACGGTCTTTGACTTCCACATGTGTGACAAGACAGCAGCTTAACCCAGCCAGAAAATAGAGACTTAATGTTACTGCTTGCAAAGTGAAAACGGATGGGGTATGTTTTCAAACTGATACTGTTCACCCACAAAACTGTAGACTCAGCTCTTCATAATTGTGAGTTTGAACATGGCTCTCAGCTCCCTTCCCATTTTCTCAGACTCTTGAGGGACATTCACCTTTAGGAGTATGAAGTCTTCCAAACTCTCATATTTGTATCCCCAAAAAGCTCCGCAGTTGGGGACACCCCATGCATGTGCCCTCTCCCTGCTCCCTGCACCACTGACCTTGTGACATCTTTGCTCTGAGCGGGATCAGTGTTTGAGCTGGAAGGCAGAAGTTCTTCTGTCTCAGAAGAACAGGTATTTTATTAAAACAAAAGGCCACATTGTTATCCAGATCAGTAGTCGGATGCAAGGAAAGCCGAAATCTGCAGAAAGTTAAAGTTTTGCTGGTTGATGGAATCCATGTACAGCCACCAAATGTTAAAAATATTACATTTCCTATGAAGCTCACATCTATATATGGAACCCACATTTGTACAGATATATCTGGTTGTCCTGTTCCGTGCAGGAACCCAAACTGGTGCATCGGTAAGACACTGATTTTGCTAATTAGTAAGGCAGAAATTTCCATTGCAAGGGCATTTCAAAGCAAAATTAAATACAAGAGGAAAAAACTCCTTATTAAACTAAAATGTGGGGTAACAGCTCACCACATCCTGCTACTGTGGCATCTGCTGTTTAGCAAAGGAAAGGTTCCTCTTTCAGAAGCCTTGACAGGTAGAGAGGTCACGTGTTACCTGTATTTCTCAGCATTATTATTTTTTGACTTTTCTGTCAGTGGAAAAGCTGAACATGACAATGGAAAATACCAGTTGAGAGAAGGCATTGTGGGGAACTGTAGGTGTTAGCTATGAAAGCGACAGTGGCCTCCCACCCCAAAGCCAGCAGAAAAACAGTGAAAAAAAAGTCTGATTACAAAGGCACTGTAAATCATAGTACTCAGCTGTTTGGTCTGATAGGGATCAGCCTGGTGCTTTAAGGGAAGTGTTGTGCTACTCTAGGCATTGAAGATTAAACATCTTGCATGCTATTCCAGATCTGCTGCTAGGCTGTATGTAGGGCCTGCAACAAGCTGGGTAATTATTTGGATCTCATGTGTCCTGGTTATAAAACAGGTCTTTGTTAGTACTCAGGTTATGTTGTTTTAAAAATGAGTGTAAGGCCATTGCAACCTTTCTTTGAAGAATGTTGTGCTTATTCAAAACCCAGCTACTCCTGGAATGGTACTGCAGACATGAATGGATGTGTATCCAAGCAGCTGGGGAATCAAAGACCAGCGTTTGCTTTAGGAATGAAACTCAAACCTGGGCCAAAATACTGCTTGCACTGAATACTGCTGTTCTGTGGAGCACATACAATCCTCTTGTAATAGTAACAGGTTTATAAGCCAAAACTTGAGCATTCAAGACTGCAACCAGCTGATTCTCCTTAACTATATAATAAATATTTTGTTACAAAGGTGGGAGCTAAGAGAAAAATGCCAGTTACTTTATCTGCATCATCAGATCTTGCCTCTCTGGGAAGTTCTGCAGTGGTCCTACAGGACCAAGTGGAGCTCTGAGGATACCAAAGGGATAGATGGCAAAGGAGATAGTGAACAGGGAACAGTCAGCTCATTTACTTGAAACATGAATTAAATTTACAAGAAACAAATTTAAAACAGAAAAAAAAAATACTTTTTCCACCCTCACATCCGTACACTGTGGAACCCATTGCTACAGGAAACTATGAAGGCCAAAACAGGTTCAGAAGGTTATTAGAAAACTTAATGGAAGAAAGTTCATCAAAGTTCACTAGATGCAAGGATGCAGACCTGTGGCTCATGAAGTCCTGCAGCAGAGCAAAGGTATACCAGAGAAAGCATCACTGGAGGTGTGCTGGTTCTTATGTTCTTTCCCAAGGAACTGACAATAGTAGTAGCTGTGACATTGGTGTGGATGGGCACACAGGATGCTTCAGCAGAACCATACTTCAGTAAGAGAGGGTTTGATTTGCTGTTGGGAAGNACATGAATGGATGTGTATCCAAGCAGCTGGGGAATCAAAGACCAGCGTTTGCTTTAGGAATGAAACTCAAACCTGGGCCAAAATACTGCTTGCACTGAATACTGCTGTTCTGTGGAGCACATACAATCCTCTTGTAATAGTAACAGGTTTATAAGCCAAAACTTGAGCATTCAAGACTGCAACCAGCTGATTCTCCTTAACTATATAATAAATATTTTGTTACAAAGGTGGGAGCTAAGAGAAAAATGCCAGTTACTTTATCTGCATCATCAGATCTTGCCTCTCTGGGAAGTTCTGCAGTGGTCCTACAGGACCAAGTGGAGCTCTGAGGATACCAAAGGGATAGATGGCAAAGGAGATAGTGAACAGGGAACAGTCAGCTCATTTACTTGAAACATGAATTAAATTTACAAGAAACAAATTTAAAACAGAAAAAAAAAATACTTTTTCCACCCTCACATCCGTACACTGTGGAACCCATTGCTACAGGAAACTATGAAGGCCAAAACAGGTTCAGAAGGTTATTAGAAAACTTAATGGAAGAAAGTTCATCAAAGTTCACTAGATGCAAGGATGCAGACCTGTGGCTCATGAAGTCCTGCAGCAGAGCAAAGGTATACCAGAGAAAGCATCACTGGAGGTGTGCTGGTTCTTATGTTCTTTCCCAAGGAACTGACAATAGTAGTAGCTGTGACATTGGTGTGGATGGGCACACAGGATGCTTCAGCAGAACCATACTTCAGTAAGAGAGGGTTTGATTTGCTGTTGGGAAGGACAGTCTTGGGTCAACAAGAATATTGATGTTTTCTTGCCAAACAAAAGAAAAATCAGTTTAGGGTCAAACAAAACATTCCAAGACATTCAATTTGATGCAAAATAAAACATTTCCTAATATGCAACAAAAATGTTAACATGTTTTGGAGTATTAAAAGGAAGCAAATTTTCCAGAAATCTGAAATAAAAAATGTGGAGAGTCTTCATGGGAGTGCTGGAACATGCAGTTGGGAGTGGCAGGGAGCATCCTTCTAGCCAAACCCAGCAAGCATCACCCAACACACTTCAGATGCGCTTGCCTCCTGGTTTCCCCCCATTCCCACCCACCAGAGGGTTTTCCTTGCAGCCTCAGGTGTCTTGACAGGCAGTGAGGGAAAGCCCGCTCACATCACACTTCCCCTTTCATCTCTGCTAGTGGTCTGCCACTGCAAGATCAGCTGTGCTGCCATGTATTCCCCCACCTGGGCCTTTTGCGTGCACCCTTGTCCCTCTCTGCAGGTTGTTTCCACTGCATTGTTGGGAATTTTTTGCATTTTTGACACTGCAATGGTTAAAGGGGAAACAAGCAAGTGAAATAGAGAGCTGTGTCTGAGCCACAGTGTTCCACAGATCACTGTGGAGGACAGAGATGTTGAGTGTCCTCTTGGTGGTTTTGGCTCCGTTTCATTGTGACATCTGGTGGCAATGGGTGCACTTGGGTTGAGGTTCAGCTGTCTCCCAGGTCTATGGTGACATTGTCTAGTGACTATTTTTGAACAGCTGCCAGATGTTGTTACATGAGGACACCAGGCTTACTCATCAAGGTAGCAGAAGTCCACCTCTTTTAAGAAAGTAATATAAAATGAAAACAAGCAATAAACTGCTGTGAGTCAATAACAAAATATGAGTGATTTCAGCTTGGGATGGACTGATTTGGCTGCTGAGAGATGGGGAGAGTGTGACTGAAGGAGCACCATGATCTCATGGCCTGAGCCAAGGCAGGTGGGCTCCCAGCTGAAAGGAAAAGTCGTGTCATATGTGGAGTAAGACGTGTCCTACAGAGCTCAAGTGACAGAGGATCAGCTGAGGGTAGCTGGAGTGACTGGAAGGGGCAGCCTCTTGAGTGCCTAAGCTGGTTTTGGAGATGGTCCTTGGGCTCGTGTCGTCAAGTTGCTTCCAAAATACCTTTGCTACATGCTTTAATAGGGGAAAATGTGGGCTGGCAGGCTGAGTCTGTTGCTTTTGAAAGTTTTACTGAAAGAATCAAGCAAGAATAACTCAGTACGTGCTACAGCATTAGTCAGAGATTTGAGATGCCTTGGTTCTAATCCTGACTGAGATGGGGAGGTCCTTCACATTTCCACCTCCCTATCCCCATGAAGTACCAGTGATGTTTATATTCACATTTTACAGAAGCACTGGAAAGATTCAGTATTTAATGCTTCTAAGCACTAAGTAACTGTACAAAGAGTGAGGATAGCCCTGACTAGTGTTTTAATTTTATTTGATGTAACAGAAACGTTGAGGGAAAGTTAGCAAAATTATGACACTGCTGGGCCAGTAGGAGGATTTGTTTTCATTGTCACATAAAACACGAAGGTATCGCTGTGTGGTTTTGCTGCAGAGAGAGTGCCTTGAGAAGTTTATCACAGAAGCTATCTTTACAGAAGCATAATGGAAGAATCATTCCACAGAAGTACACTGTTTGCATTCAAAGCAGAGACTCAGTCCCTAAAGCGCTCTGGAGTCCGGCCACATGTAAATGGGGCGGCACTTCTGGCTGGGTTTGGATGCATGCAGAGCAGTCTTTGCCTCAGTGCAGGGCTTGCCGCTTGAATTTGGTTTTGCTATTTGGTAATATTGAAGGTGAACTCCACGGCACTCTTAAGAGGAAGAACTGCTTTGTCTTTTCACAGCTCATTTTCATACTTCTTGCTGCTGTAAATAGATAGCTACCAATGCAACCGATGTTTCCTTTCCGAAGTATGGTGTGTGTATCCATTGGTAGAATTGGTTTTGGTGGCCAGGACCTGTGACACAAATCCTGACTGATTCATGTGCTGCAATTACTAAGTGGGCAATAGGTCTGCAGGAAAAAAAAAACAACAGGCCATAAAAACCATCACCAAATGTACCCAACTAATTGTTTCAGGAAGCTGGTTTTAGACAGGCTTGGTCATTTCCAGTAAACACATGAAGTTATCTGGATTACTGTGAAGAGCAGCCCACAAGGAAAGAAAAATGCAGGCTTTTCCATGGTGCTACCATGACGTGGGCACGTGTTTCCCACTCCTGGCAATGTTAGGGAAACTCAGAAGCAGTGATAGCCCTGCTGATGGCATTTTGTCTATCTCCGTGTAAATCAGGTGGTGGCAGTTGCAGTAGGGAGGTGGAGTGGAAATAAAAGGGATGTTGTGTAGTCCACTGTTGATGACCTTTGCCAGGTTCAGTCATTTCCTGTCCATCTGCCAAAAATCACATGGACGTAATTGGAGTGTGGGAAACTGTATTGCTTGATGATCTTCAGGGGAGGGGGAAAAGAAAGAAAGAAGACTTGTGAATAAAGAAAACAACACTTTATCAGTGGAGATGCAGTCTGACTGGCTGATGCTGAGATAGCAGACCTTGTTTATTCTCTCCTCTGACTCTTGCCAAGAGAGTTTTTTTAACTTGTTTGTCCCTCTCATCTGTTTGTGTGGATAGAAGAGTGCATGTCCACGTGTGTTGGTCACCACGAAAGGAGGGTATATATTTAAACATGTTACCAGCTCCAGGGAATGGGCAAGCATGCAGCAGTTTCCTCTCTTCTTTTTTTTTTTCCTAATATCGACCCACAGTGGAAAAAATCAGCATGTGAAGTTGTATTCTATCTAGGCATTGCAGCTGCATATACCCAGGTTCAGTGACTGGCAGCTTTCTGCCACCAGTACCTACCATGGCTAACATACTTTCCAAGCAGCTCTTTTTATGAAAGGAGTAGATTATTCTAGGATCTCCTGTTTTCCTCCTGGCTTTACATTTCTGAGGCAGTTCTAGAGCAAATGGAATGTTTTATCTGTAACCAATTTGAAATGTTAAGTATGTTTGATGCAATCAAGTATCCAGGATGCTGTTGTTCTTGTGGTGCCTGGTTTTACATGGTGTTTAGCATGTTAATAACCTTGGTTAATCCTGCTGGTTTTGCACTGTGATCAGCCTGTACCAGCTACCTGGTGGTGTCACACTTACTGTTCAGAGCTGTACTGAAGCTGTCAAGGAACAAGTGTGAGTTCAGGGGGGCTGTGGACTGAGGAGAGCTGCCTGCAGCAGTGGGATGCTAATCGATTCCTTTTCTTATCTTCTTTCTTTGCAGTAAATGAAATTATAAGGAATGACCTTTCCAGTACCAATGTCCACTCATAGCTGTCAGTGTGGGCCTGGTATGAAATACACACTTTTGACTTGGCTGGCGCGTCACCTCGAGCTGGGAGATGCTGAATGAACTGAAGACGTTGCCTGGTACCTCTCTGATCTTCCACCTTAATGAATGTCAGGAACTGAAGATTTACCTCTTGCTTACAAAGAAGTAGCTCCTCAACTTCAACTGATGAAACAGCTTTTTTTAAAGAAAGTCATCTCAAAAGAGAGAAGAGGGAGTACGCTCCAAGACGGCGCATTTCATGGGACAAAACTAGGAAACTCAGCAAAATCTGAGCGCTTCTTCCCAATGCTGATCCTTTTGGCATGGCACCGCTGAAATACAGCCCTGGAAGTGCCTTATTTTACCAGGTTGTGGCATCAGGGCATTTTTAATAAGTTTTGAATTTGCTACCATTAAAAGTGTTGGTAGGTGCAGAAACTCTAGAGCTTGAATTCTGGAGAGTGATATTGGAAAAAAGCGTAGGACTCTGCAGCAGTGTAGGGAGAGCAATCCTGACTCCAGTAAGACCCATTTATGAATTCCAGAATTTCCTCAGCTTTTCCTCTGCTGTAATGTACAGCCTATTGCCTTATTCTCAGTGCATTTCAAAAGCCTCCTGATTCGTCATCATCTCAGCTTTCTTTTGCATATTGTCTTTATTATGTGCTAATGAATCATAGGGTTGGTAGTAGTAGCATGGTAAGATTTTTATTTTGATCCGGCTTCTGTCATAGCACAAGTGAGTTGAATAGCACAAAATAAAAAAGGTTGATGGACAAAAAATTGAAATCTATCTTTTACATGATAGATGAATGTGTATGCATGTACATACATACTAGTATATATGCATATATTTATATATGACAGATAATATAGATGATTGCCTAGTAAGGGCACTGAATTTAGCAATAATTTCTATTTCTGAGAATGCATTTCAAATCCACAGCAAATATTTCAGCTACTTCTTTTGAGGGTTTGTTGCACCTAAAGCAGGTATGCATTTTCTTTCCTCATGCAGTTAAGCAAGCACTTTAGATAGGCAAGAAGGATGCATACAAGATACATGTTATTTACCAAATGTCAGAATATGAGTTGTAGTAACTGTAAATACCATTATGGAAGAGTGTAAAGTATTTGTTCAGTTATAATATTATTATTCCGCAGAAGCCTTATAACTCTCTGCTACGTGTATGGGAAAGGATGTTACCAAAAACCCACCTTGGTTTCACATGCGGCGCTGTATAGTGTGTTTTCAGATTAGCTAATGTTCCTGGAGCTGCAGGTAGGCATGTAGTGTAGCCTTCAACATTGTATTTTTTACAATCAACCGCTTATTATATAACTAGCAACGACCTATTACTTCACATATCCAAAAAAAAAAACAAAAACATAAAAATAAAAAAACTAAACTAAACTAAAATAGCATGACTTTAAATTAAAAATGTTTAACATTAATATTGTGCCTTAGGAATCTGTGCCCCCTCCTGGAAACACACCTGAACTACACCCCCGAGCTGGGGTGGCTCCTTAACCCCAATGCAATGAAGACTGAACAGGTTTCACAAAAAGGTGAAATCCAACTAAGTGTTTTAAAACATTATTCTGTATAATGATGTCTTACTTTCTTTAGGAAAAAAAATGAAAGCCATATTTGTCACATTTGCACATTACTGTGAAGACATGAGAATATAATATGGCTCTATGTACATAATATGCTGTTACTGGTCCTTATAACAGTCTGTTATTCCTCACCTGTTTAATCCCAATTATTTACCCTGTATTTAGCATTGTAGACGTTGCATGAAACGTTTCTTATAGACTGCCATATGAAAAGTTAAAAAGCTCGACAGGTGTCAGCTTGACTTGTAGCTAGAAAATAGAACTAATAAAGCAAAATGTTTTGCTGGAAGCTAGTCTTAGAGTGGTTCATTTTATGTTATCTTGAAAAATCTTCTTTTCTCATATAAAATAGCATTTTTACATTATGTACATATATCTCTCCACCTCTTCTATATGAAGCTGCTTGCATCCTGCTGCATCCTGCTAATATAACCATCTTAGTATGGAAGCAAAGTCTCTTGTCAACAGACTCCTCTTCATTTCCCCGCTGCATTTAAACACATTGCTCCCAAGAAGAGGAAATGTTATATGATATAATCCTCAGATTTTATTCTCTCATTATTTCAAAAATGTCAATAAACTGCATGGAGGAATCTCTGATTATGCCAAAGCATTTTTTTATTCATATACTGAATACCTTGGGTGGGGCTTTAACCATGCAAGACAATGTACACTCACACAGAGGCACATTTCAGCAGTTATTTTAGCAAAGTTTTCAAATGTATGGTTTGGTTATGTTGCAGCTTCTTCATTCTGATTTTTATTTTCCTCTCTAAGCTATTTTGGAAAAAAAAAAACAAAAAACAAAAAACCCCAACCTGTTACTTTTAAGCCTGAATAATGGAAGATTATGCATCTGTTGTATATGTATTCATAAAATAAAAACAAAAGCAGAAATATTTCCTGTATGAGACTGCTATCTTGTTTCTGTACATGCATTACAGTTCTTGCTGTCAGTTTAGGAAAATGGTTTTCATCAACTTTTTTGAAAACAAAGCAAAACCAAAAAGCCACAACACTCTGAACTCGGAGCATAGGTACATTAAAAAAAATAGGTACGTTCGAAAATACCTTTGCCAGGGATGATTCTGACTATTAAAAAACCCTCTGGATGAATTTTGAGTAGTGAAACAAGCTACCTTTATTAATCATGCAACGAAGTACTTGGCATCTGAGCACATTGCTTGGACAACAGTTTCTTTTGCTCTTCCCGGAACTATTTCTGAAATGCGTGGGTTGCTAAGGGTAGGCTTGGGATCTGTGGTCTTCAGTGCAGTAGATACAAGAGACATTTTTGTTGGGCTGGAGGCTTTGGTAGCCCTGCGAGGGGAGGGCTGGCCATGGGCTAGCAGGAGGGGATGGCTGGCCACCAGCTGCCTATGATGTGATTGATGGATCTGATCTGCATGATGTGTCCTGCTCCTTGAACCCCCTCACTGCTCTGCCCCAGAGAAGGGGTGACAGGAGGGTGTCAGCTCAGTCAAAGCTGGGCTGAACACAGCTCTGGGCTTCTATCAGCTCATCAGGTGGTGCTTCTGTATGTACCAACATCTGACACCTGATGGGCCAAATCATGCAGAAATGCTGAGAAAACCTGAGCTACTTCTGTTTTTCAGGACCAAAGGCAAGTTGAAAAGTATGCAAGCATGCCTACCACAGCAGTCCAAGTTTACATAAGTACTTAAAAACCACTCAAAAACTCCTCAAGAAGAAAGAGACACAAGTATGCACTGAAGTCTTTGTTGAAAGAAGACCTTGCTCTGCCTTGGGCTTCCCTTCCTGTGTGAGGTGTCACTGCCTGCTCAGTCCATCACACCTGGCTTCCCTGGGGCTGGTACCCAACCCCTGGCCTTTTAAAGAGAGGCAGATTCTCCAAGCTCGTCAAAACCCCGATATGGCCCAGCTCTTCAGATATTAGTCAAAGGACTCTTTCTCTGCTTCCCACTCTGGAGGGCGGAAATAGTGATATTTAGGCCTCATGGACAGCATGAGCTGTATTGTTGGTGAGGTTCCTGGAAAAAGGAAAATACTGAAAACTCAGTCACAAATTCTCCTGGAGACCATGGCATTTTGTATCAAAGCAAAATGTCACAAACTGAATTCACCCAAGCATACTTCAGTCATTGTGTTACCTGCCCTCCTGTAAGCTTCCTTTCCCTCTCATTTCCACACATCCTTCACTCAAAGCACAGCAGACCCAAGTGCAGCTACATTAACTGCATCTTGACCAGACTTCTCCAGGCAAAAATAGCCTTCAGCAAACTCCTGACTACTTTCATTCATAACCAAAGCAGAAGGTGAATCCCACACATCCATCTGGTACTGTTTGACTAAATAGCCTTGCTGGAGTCATGCCTTTGAGACTTTTCCTTTCCAGCTGAAAATGGCGAATTTCGAGGAGTTAAGTTTCTTGGACAGAGTTGTACTGCCTTGAAACTAAGCTTTCCTTCACCATGTGTATAATTTTATTGCATTCATCACTGTAAATCTATTGAATTGTCTTAGTAAAAATAAAACAAAATCCCCCTCATCAAGTACATTACAGAGGAGTGTTAAGGTCAATGGCATAAAATCATCTTGGTTTCTGTAGCTCTTTTTCAAACATAGAGTCTAATTTTGTCATAAGCAGTGATTGGATTGTTCATCAAACTAAATTGAGTCCTCTCTTCTCCACCTTTACACACACTTGCCCAATATGGAGGTCAAGCTTTTGCCTATTTTAGTTTGCCCATACAATTTCCTCTTTCTCAACAACTTAATATTTTTCTTCTTTGTGGTTCTTTCCAAAAAAACAAAAATGTTTTGATTCTCTTCAGGTAGCCAAATAATTTGTTCTGAGCAGATTAGTTACAGATTCTCATACTGTTGGCTTTAATTACAGGTTGTCCTTGATTCCAAAACTAGCTTTTTTTTGGCCAAAGAGACTGTCTTTTTGTACTGTGCAAACTTGTAGAGCTTTCACAATTCAAACGTTTGTGTTTTCAGGATTTAAGACAACTGGTAGTGTACCTGGAACTTGCCATCACCCATGGGCACATTAGCAGTTGTCATTTTAACTGAAAAGTTGCTGACTGTAGTGCTTCCTTAGCTACTTTCAGGGACCGATAACCTACAAGCCACTCTTTGCAGATGTGGCAAATTCATTTTCAGTCATTTTAGGAAATCCCTTTTTTTTCAGCTTGGGGAAAGAGTTTCCAAAGATGCTGTCAGCATCAGTTTCCAGCACCTCTTCTGAATTAGTTTTGCACTCATAGCTCCTTTACCCATCCTGTTTCCAGTGATGCTGATGGAGAGCTTTTGGGTCCAGAGCAACAAAGCAAACACTGGCAGTGGGTACTGGTGGCAGAGCTGCAAAACCTCCAAGAACACACATGGTGTGGGGTCCCAAAACTTGGTGTGATGGTGTTCCCATCCAGCGTGGGACATTCCAATAACACCAGGTTCATGGTACTAGGGGGGAGGAGAGACTTCTGGGCCTCACCAGAAAATATTTCAGTGCATGTCAGGAACCTTTTAACTGCAAAATCTGGGAGTTTCTGGTCTGGTTTGTTTTGGTTTTTAATAGGAAAAAATACATTTCCTCCAACATGAAATCATTTGCTCTACTTACTTTTTTGGGGTCATTTTTTCTTTAATTTTCTACTTAGAAAATACCCCATATTGTTTTGGATCAGGTTGATCCAGACTGCACCTTCTTTCCCCTTCGCTCCCCTCCAAATCTCCAGGATGGGCTGCTTTCCCAGACAACGGCTCCCCCTCCACCCAAGCAGAGCTGCACAGGCGTCACATGTACACTGCCTCTGCCCAATTTCTTGAACAGTTTCTTTGCAGGAAACTCCTCATGGATCTTTCCTGCCTCCCTGGACCCTTTCCAGGGCTCCTGCCTGGGCTGAGCTGATCCAGCTCTCATCCTCGTGGCAATCTCTTCTTTTTATTATTTTTTTTACCACAAGTTTCTTGTATATTTTATTTTACAAAACAAATCAGCCCTGGTCAGATGACAACACTAAATTAAGCTAACACCTTTTGGTGTATATGAGTTACTCCTGTGCTTTTCTCCCACCCCATGCATGGAGAGCCACTCCCCTGGTGCTGAACCCCACGTGCCCTGCCGGCACACTGTGATGGCTCCGGCAGCTTCTTGAGAAGGCAGCAGGAGCCACAGCCTTTCCCTCCCAGTGCCGTCAGCCAGGCAGGCAGGGAGGGGAGACCCACCACAGCACAGCCCACGGGGCCCTGGCTGCACTGCCCCAGTGGGGCTGAGCGTGGGCTGGCCAGGCGTGGGCTGAGAACAGCCACAATTCAACACACCTGTGGAAACAAATCCAGTGCCAATGTGCCCCTGGGACGTGCCCCAGGGAGACCATGCTGGTCAGAGCAATTAAAGTGGGTTTATGGTGCCTTCTCCACCCAGGAGCAAGGGGAGAGATGGGAGAAGGGGCTCCAGGGCCAAGGGCCAAGGCTGAGCAGCAGAGGCGATGCGTGGGAGGGAGGGAGAACAAACTCTGCCTGACTTGCAGGATGAGTCTGCAGAGGTGGGTGTATGAAAACTCATCTATTTCCTTTAACTTTCCAATTGAGCAGTGTGGTCTGGGCAGAGGAGGTGTAGAGGGAGGGAACCCCAGCACTCTTTCCCTGTCCCTCCTTGTCTTCAAGAGCAAAGTCCTTTCATCAGGGAAGTGCCCCTGGGAGAAGGAGGCACTCGTTTTTTTCAGGGGTTCTCTGGTGCAGCCCATCCCATGACTGGTGACCCCAGCCATGCAAATGACAGCTACGCATCTACATGAACACTCAGACCAGCGTAGGAGTTTCTGGTTTGGTTTTCCCTGCAGTGCATGTTGCCACTGACGCTTTAGAAAGCCAGTTTCAACAGAGGCAAATGAGATGAAAAAACTCTCACTCACAAATTAGAAAGTCAGTAGTTTCAGGGTTTAATCCATATAATGCGAAGGAGTGTGTTGGAGGGATGAGACAGCACTTGGGGGCTGCTCCCCTTGAGCACTTTTAGCCTGCTGAAGCACAGTGGTGAAGCACCTGGCTCATCCCAGGGCCACCCTCAGGGCAGGTCATTGCTTGAACCTCCCTGTTATCAGGAGGAAATTCTTTGCTGTGAGGGTGGAGAGTTACCGGAACAGGTTGCCCAGAGAAGCTGTGGATGCCCCATCCATGGAAGTGTTCAAGGCCAGGTTGGATGGGGCTCTGAGCAATCTGGTCTAATGCAAGGTGTCCCTGCCCATGCCAGGGGGTTGTGACTAGATGAGCTTTAAGGTCCCTTCCAACCCAAGCCATTCTATAGTGACACTCTTCTTGCTTCAATGTAAACTGGCAGGCACCGGAGACCTCTGGCAAGGTTTGTAGGCACGGGGTGCCAGAGCATCTCTAGCAGTGATCCCAGCTTGCAGAGGGGGATGCTGCCTTTAGCAGACCAGCCCCTTGGTATTGCTGCCAGCGACCAAGAGGGCCAGGACCACTGCATTAGCAGGATGTGTCTGTGAAGCAGGTTGTCACGTAGTAAAGAGCATCATAAAGGCTTAGATCCAGAAAAAAATGCTTAGTCTACCCCACCCTTTCTAAAATATGTGCATGTACCAAACAGTAAATAAAGAAATAAAACTTGGTGCTAAAAATAATAATGGAAAATTATTGATATATTTGTGGTTCCAATGCACATGATCTCTATGAGCTTTATAGGTCTACAGAGTTACTTGATTGACGAATAATGTCAAATAACTTCTTATATAACACACTGTGTCCTTAAAACATTTTTGTGGCTGAAGGATGTGTATTTCTGGTGACTCAAGTGCACAATCTGAGCTCTAAAGCAGTGGTCAAGCCCAGGAACAGCACATCACTCATCACTGCTACCTACTGGTCCAGTGGTTGACCCCAAACCCCCATTTCCTCTCCTCACAGCCAGCGTTGTGAAGTGTGGGATAACAGACACAGTGCGTGTGTCTGCTGACGCACTTCGGTCCCGGTGCAGATTACCGCACCGTTTTGCAGAGTGTCACTCCCACCGGCCGGCCGTGCTGGGTGATGGAAAACACAGAAAGGCCTTTTCTTTCGAGGCAGATCTGTATCAGCTCAATGTGTCTGAACTGCTCAGCTTGAAAGGAAAGACACTGAAACAAACTGGCCCTGGGGGTTGTGGTTTACATCACGCTGGTGCTTTATTGGAACTCTTGCAGCTGCCTCAGTCAGGCCTCCCTGGTTTGAGGGCAGTTTTCAGAAGAGCAGAGGGTACCTGTGTTTGCCTCCCAGTGCCAGGGACCTCTTCTGCCACCAGCTTCTTCAAGCACACTCCTGATGCTGCTGAGCTCTTGCAGAACTGGTGTGGACCCAGCAGCTGGCATGGCATTTGGTCAAAACCCTTTGGGATCTTTTGATTCAAGAAATCAAGATTTTAGCCTCCTTGGGCCTCTTCTGTGCTTAAGAGGGCTAACTGCACATAAAGCCTCTAATTTGCTAAACTTAGTGAGTCATGCAATGCAGCACTGGACTGTACTATGTGAAGGCTCTGAATATCTTTGTTTCTAGTGTTTTTTGTGCTTCACAGACATGCTTCATAACCATGACGAGGAATGAGTTTAAGCCTCTGTGGTCACACATGCAGTTAATCTGGACTGATTCTCAGCTGGAAGATAAACCCAGTCAGTGCCTGGGGTTCCTCTCTCCTCCCGTCTTCGCCCAGCGTGGCTGCCTGTAGCTTGGCAGGCAGACACCCTTTGGCAAGGCACCACATCCACAGCTTCCCCTGTTCACTGGCTGTGCTGTCAGCACGTCGCGTGCTGTGCGTGCATCCCAGCGAGCTCCTGAGGATCCAGCCACCCCCGGCCGCCTCAGAGAGCAGAGGAGGTTTGAACCCCGGGGGTTCCCAGGTGCTGTTGGCATTGAAACGAGACCTGCAGGGGTGGCAGTCACAGCAGGACACTCACTGGTCCTTGGAGGGCTTTTTGAGCTCCCGGTTGCTTTGTAGCTGACTGATCATGGTAGCTCAGTAAGGCCTGCTTACACAAGTTTTGCCTGCTGGATGCTGTTCCTCAGCACTGACCTTACACATGAGGATGGGAAAAGAGCAGTGTTTTTTCAGCTCTGTTTTCTGAATATCCGCTTGACTTTGTTCAATGGGTTCAGTCAGTGCTCTGAAATGGGTGAAACCACACATCCCAGCAGTGCTGTATTCTGCCACTGGAGACAATATCAGAAGTCATTTCGTCTGATGGAAATTTTCCAGTTTTTGTTTTCTTCTATAAAATTTTGTATCATACAAAGAGCTAGCCAAAAAAATACTGAACTTCGAAGAGGAAAACACAATCTCCTTCTTCAGTTGGCTATATTGTTCACATCTTTGATTATTTTCTTCTTTCTGTGGACCAGTAATTTTTCCCAGTTAAAAGGAACTGGACTGATTTTGATCTTCTGCAAGTACGACTGTAGTTATTCCTGAATTATGCCAGAATAAGTGAGATCAGAGTTGGGCTCAAAATCCTGCTTCTCCAGAGCTTTATGATCAAAGTTATGTTGTGCAAGAAACAGAGAAAGGGTGAAGGGAATAGAAGACAATTAGCTTTATTGCAGTCCAGAGAAGGGTCAGTGCATCAGCTGTGCTACACACTTTGCCCTTTGGCTGCCTTGCAGAAGGGAAAAGCTCATGTGCCTCAGCCCCATCCTGGCTCTTTAAAGGAGGTAAAATTGCATCACTTTCATCCCAGCTGATTTCAGAGAAGGTAAAGTTGCATCACTTTCATCCCGACTGATTTCCAGGCTCGCTCTGGCCGCATTCTTGGGGCCAGAGATGCTGATTATCAGCAATGCAAGCGTCCTGACTGGGGACGTTTGGCTGAACTTGTGGGTCTGAGGTCATGCCTGCTCCCGCCAGTCTCCAATCGGTTCCTCTTCCTTCAGCAGGTCGGTGACTTAGCTGCATAGCACAGAGAGCACAGCAGCGACAATCCCATAATTTCCTGTTTCTGGCTTCTGCTGATTGGAATCCTACAGAGGCAAGTTTGGAGAGAGGAAAATGCTGTCTACACACCAGGTCTTGGAGGAGGTCTCCTTTTGGATGGTGCAAAGCACTGAGGGATGTGTGCAAGTGGGGAAACCAGAAGCATCTGGTGAAAGGCTTTAACACAGGCTGCCAGGGAGGCAATAGATGAGTGACCAGTGAGTCATCCAGCAGGCACTGAGTCAGGGAGACCTTACTGTACAGGCTCTTACTTGGCTGAAGAAGCTGCCCAGATGCACCAAACTGGTGAGGCCAAATCCTGTCCTTCTCTCATTGCAATGTCCCAGGCTGCAACCTGGAGGGGGCTGAACAGAGTGAAGAGAAAATCTCAGTGCAGGTGCGATGATCGTGTTTGGAAAAATTTGAGCAATAGTGTTAGTATAAATGCTGCTGTCTCTAGTCTTACAGTATTTCAAGTTCCTAGACCAGTATTGCAGTTCCTAGACCCAAAGCAGGTGTCCCTGCCACAGATGGATGCACCTCCTTGGGTGTGCATCTCCAACCAGAAGGAATTGGGCCATTACCTGCTGGTGCTGTCTGCAGGCTGTTGTGACAGAAACCCAGTCTCTGGTCAGTCTAATACTGTGGCCTTCAATAGTTTGATTCCTACTCTGCTAACGTGTGCAGCTTGTGTCTCATGGAGCTGGGATGCTTCACAACCTAGCAACGATATATATTTACATAGCCTCAGAGATGCCTAAAGAAACCCTTGTTGGGGCTTTACTCACAGATAGAGTAATGATAAAAGAATGAAAAAAATAGAAGGAAACATGCCCCAAAATAACTCATTTTGTTTTGTTTATACTTGAGGTTGGTTTTGCTCCTTTAGGAAGACATTTTTTGTTGAGTTTCATATGTATAACTTTTCAGTTATGCTGTGTAAAAATAGAATTCAGTGCTGACTATCAATATTTTTGCATGAAGCAATTATTTTAGAAGGCCTGTAGCTACAACACAATCTTTCCTCTGTACAGTTTCCATCATGATTTCAAATTGCAAAAGGGAAGCATCAGAAAGAGTGTTCTGTACAGAACTTTGGATAGGGAATGCATCCTGGTTCCCATATTTAAAAGCAAAGGTTGACAGCGTTTCAAGTGTCTGTGTGGTGACGACAATGGAAAAAATAGTATTTTAGCCTTGGTTGTGTACAATGTTTAGGCCAAGTTGGATGGGGCTTTGAGTAACCTGATCCAGTGGAAGGTGTCTCTGTCCGTGGTAGAGGGGTTGGAACAGGATGATCTCTAAGGACCCTTCCAACCCCAGCCAGTCTATGGTTGTATGAATGTTTACTGCCAAATTGCTGAACGTGGGATTTTGGGGTTACCCTCCTTTGCTCCTGTGTGGCTTTACAGACATTACTGAAGCTCGGAGAAGTGCCTTGTTTCCGGTGGTCTCACGTCCTCCTTGCTCAGCCGATGCAATTGAAGGATTCGAGCCTGCCCTGATGGAAATCCCTGTGGCTGCGGGGCCATAACCCAAGCTGGAGTTTGCCCAGCTCAGTTTGTGCTGCACAAGACATTAACAGAGGCCTCGCTGACGGAGCTTGTGCAGAGTCTCAGCCTCCAACAAAGATGCAACACCACCAACAACAGGAAGAGATTATACTCACACCAGGAGTTTTGCTTCACTTTTAATCACCACCAGTTCTTTCTTGGCAAAATTTTCAGTGTTGTGTTTTTGAACTTGGGTACGTGCATTATCTGTCTGGTCCTGCAGTTTATGGGCTCTGCAATGATATGCACTCACACTTCACCATTCACTTAAAGCCCTAAACAGAAGACCTGAATACTCTGCAAATTTGGCTCTCTGAGAAGAGGTTTAATAATGAAAAGGAAAAAGGAAAAAGGAAAAAGGAAAAAGGAAAAAGGAAAAAGGAAAAAGGAAAAAGGAAAAAGG
>VZTH01002417.1:315194-397216 GCA_013397815.1 Aleadryas rufinucha | reverse complement strand
AAAAAAAAAAAAAAAAGCCAAAAAAACCACACACACACAAAAAAACCTGTTAAAGATCACCATTTCCCTTCTCTCTCTTATGTGCCTCAAGAAAATATGCTGGCAGATCGCCAGCATAGCAAGTGAACGTGAACATTCTCATTAAATTGAGCCCAGGTTGTCACCAAAGCAGCCGTCCAGACTCTGCTGGGAATGTCTGGGGGCTTCCAGGGCAGCTGCAGCAGCAGCAGAAGAGTTGCAGGAGACCAAGCACCACCCCAAGGAGTTTTCCCAACAGGCGAAGGAGGCAGAGAGGGGAAGGAGCTCCTCCTGTCACTGATTAAAAAGACCTGGCAAGCCAGTCTCCACGCCTTGGGGCTCCTGTCCCTGCTTTTGAGGCTGGGAAGAGTAGAGCCAATTTCTCGCTCAGCCAGCTGTGAAATAGCAACACCAAGCCACGTTCCTCTTTCTCCAGGACCTTTCTCTTCTCCCTGGGAATAGCAGCAATCCTGCCCTCCCCTAAAATAGTTAACCCTGTGGCCTTAATTGTATCAGTCTATTCTGTGATGCTGAACAGACAATGGGTTTGGTGGTTGTTGGGCAGGGGTTTTATAACCACTGAAGGGAGGATAGTTGCCTTGGAAAATCTTCTGGTCCACAGATTGGAATGGGGCCAGCCCAGAAGACTGCACAGGAAGAGATGAGAGTGCAGGAGCCAGACTTACTAGGGAGGCAGCTTCCAAACAGTGATCAGGAAACAGAAATGGGACCATGTGCACAGAAATGAGCCTAGAGAGCTAAGGGGAGTGGAACGGGAAATGGGAAAATTTGGACATCATTTTGTGGGAGACCTGGTGAAGGCTTGGAAGATCTTAAGTAGCCAGCATAATCCACTCCTGGCAGAGGAGACTGTGTTATGAAAGTCAACATTGAGTGCAATATAGTGAGATGAGCACTAAAGCAGAAAGGAACATATAAATATATCATTTAGTGGTCCATCAGTCTAGTTTTGGGCCTCCACAAGACATGTTGGCATACAGAAGCTCTGCAGCCAGAAAATTCTTGCCAGTTGTGAAAATCCTACTGCAATCCTAAACAGCAAGAAAGTGACTTATGTCACAGAGTATCAAGTTTTATGAGTCTTCCCAAATTTGTTAATATTATCCAAAAATTGGATTGAAATTCCAATATCAGAATACACATCACAGAAGTTTGACTTCCCTGAGCAGATGTCTTCATTCCCATAGATGTGTAGCTGTCAAGAGAATCTAGCTGACTTCACAAGGGAGGTGCTTATCCAGGGAAAAGCTGTTAGTGCCCATTTGAGAAGTTTGGTGGTTTACCTGTGGACAAAAGAGACAGAAAAGCAAAAAGTTGCTTTAGTTCTGTTATCGTGCCCCTGCTCTGTTGGCTACATGTGCAAGGTTCGGGCATGATCTGACCCTTTGCCCCATCCGGAGAGGGGCACACTGAAAAGCTGCTAACCAGGCTCATCCCAAAGCTGAGCTTTGACAGGAGGTGTACCTTACTCCAGAGGGCAGAGTGGACAAGGGCTGTACAGCTTTTGGAGCCTGTGCTCCTCTGTGTGCAGAGCAGGGATGCAGGAGCTAATGGGCTGTCTCTACCTTATAGTTCTTTGCATGGTACTCCACTGTGCCAAGGAGATCAGTGGTAAATATGTTGGTAAAAAACAAAAGAAAGACTGAGTGGTAGTGAGAAAATAAGAGCTGGTACTTTCACCTCTGCTTGAGCATCTACTTTACCCTGAGGATGGGTTTCTAAGTTAAACGAGAGGTGGATGGCCAAAACTATGTCAAAACTTGGCTTTGCTTTGGTGCCACTTTAGAAATAAAACTTCTTTCTCACATTTGAATTCAGATCCAAATCTGTGCCCCTCAAGGGAAAGGGGCAGTTCAAAGATAGGTCTTGGTACCGATTCCAATTTAAATAGAAAAGGTTGTGTAATTTTCCCTTCAGCTGGATAGTGTATTAATTAGCACAGTAATTTCTGGAGTGCTACTAATAAACTATATATTCAACAATTTTGGCAGTAAAAGCCATCAAAGCAAGCATCAGCAATTCTTGAAGAGGGAATGTGACTATGAGTATCTGAAGACTCTTTCTTTGGATTGCAGGAGTGGGATAACTTGTCAGGAATGAGTAAATTGCAATCAAATATGTCTAGAATTCAGGCTAGCTAAAGACGGAATAATCAAAACCATCAAAGCTTGGTGCATAATGGGTTGAGACAAGTAGTCCGGCAAATATTGTTCTAATATCATCTTAACCACAAGGGCTGCTCAGATGTGTTTCTTGAAGATGTTTAAGTTAGCAAATAGTACTCATCATTAATCTTTTATAATGGCTTTGGGGAGCCACAGTTCATTTAAACATTTTACATTTTTATTACTTATGTATGCAGGGCAGCAATTAAAGCTGTCGCGGTCATATAATGAAGACTAATGAAAGCAAGGCAAAGGCAGGTTTTCATTTTCTGTCAACCTGAATATCCATCTGCTTCTGCCATCTCCCTGCCCCCCAACTTTTTTTGTGAGGGGGGAGAGGTCTGGGTTTTTTGGTTTGTTTTGTTTTCATCTGTTTTGTTTTGATGTTTGTCAGGTTTTTTGCTTGAAAGCAATCTCCGCAGCCGTGAGGCATTGAACCAAACACCTTTACAACTGTCCAGGATGAATTGTGAAGGCTAAATGGTCCTTTCTTTTTCTGGCATGGAAGAAGCATCTCTCTTGGTAATCAGACAAGTACTGTAAAAGGCTCAGTCTTTCTCAATGCAAATAAATGAGAGTGATGCAATAACAACATCTTTATGGTATGTTTTCTTGGCCACTGTGAAGTAATAGTTTTGGAGGGGAGACAGGGATTAGTCACCCCACAATTAGTCATTCTGCAGTGTAGTTTGATACTTGAGAGATCTGTGTTTCAGAAATGTGGTTCTGCAACCATAGGACCTATTTTCAAGTACTTTCTGCTTTCCTCTTCTTTTAATTGAGAAGAGTTTGTTAAAACAAAAAAAAGCATTCACTTTTTACTTTTCATGCTTCTGCACTCATGTCTCTATTTCATCTTCATACAAACTTTGCTTTCTCTTTCTTGGGAGCTTTGATCAAAACCTAAGTTTGGGAAGCACCTCCATCCTAGCTTTTCTAAGGCAGAGCCCATCCAGGCATCCTAAAACCAATGCTACAAAGAGGAGGGTGTGTGTGGGTGTGTGGGGGGGTGTGACACATGGAGCCACTGCCCCCTCACAAGTGTTTCCAGCATCCTGGGAGCCTGAGAGGGGCCGGTGCCCCGTTAGTTCTTGGCAGGGTGTGGGGAGATGTCTGGGCACAGAGCTGTGAGCTGGGGCACTGGAAGACATCTCATTTGCAAAGGCTGTTTACTGCCTTGGGGAAAGAACAGGGTAAGAGACAGCTGCTCTGGAAGACTTCTCTTTTGTAACAGTCAGAAACTTTGCTACAGAAAGTTTGTTCCCTTTAACTGGAATTCTTGTGAGTCAAAAAGGCAATGCAGATGTTTCAAAGTGTTAATCATAAATATCAGGGGAGAGGGAGCTTAATGGCAGAGCTCCCAATGAGTAACAGCGTTTGGCCTCAAATATTTCAGCTGGTAAGATGTCACATACTTCTCTGTACATGACAGCTCTGCAGTTGTCTTAACCATTTCATTTTTGGAGTGAGTAGTTGCAGTCCAGCCCATGAGTCACAGCCAGTGTGCTACGCACCAGGGTCTGCACTGGGCACATGGTTATCACTGGTCCAGGCATCTACACCAGACCTAGTCCTCTCCTAAAATGGCTTGTTTCATCGAATCTCCCCACCACAGCAAACGCCTGAATCTGCTTTCCAACCAACCTTCCTCCCAGCTCCTTGGTCTTTCCCTGTTGCCAAACTCTATAGTGTCCTGAATGTATTCCATGCATACCAAAGCCTTCTTGACATTTGGCTCTGTGAGTCTTTCATAATTCTTCTTGTGCTGGTATAAATAGAGTTAATTTATTCTTGTTTCAGACATGTTGTTGTCATTATTAACTTACCAACCCAAACTCCAAGCACAAAATTCAAATCTGGCAAAATACATACAGAGAAACTCATGGGCCATATTGATTTGACTTAGAACAGCATTGAAACAGATGAAATACTGTGTTTCATTTGGAAAAACAGCAGCTGTGTCTGTACAGTAACTACTGTGCTTCTCCAAAGAGTTTTTCCCACATACAGGGCCAAACTCAACCAAATGTAGCTTGGGATTAGAAGGTAAAGCTCCCATTAAATTTCTGGATCAAACTGTTTGAAGATGTAAGTAGGGTTACTAGGTTTGAAGTCAGATGAAGGGGGTATGCACTGCATCAGCTGTGGTGTTCAGTGTAACATCTCTGCTGATGGCAGGCAAAAACTGGGTAGGAAGACTCCAGCCCAGAGGACACAAGCTAAAGACAGAGCCTTGCTTCTCTACCCTTTCCTCTCTGGCTAGAAGCAGATGCCAAGGCAGAAGAGATGCCAAGGTCTGTACTCTGCAATCATCATAATTTGCAATGATCTAATATTAAAATGTCAGCACCGATGTGCAAGGAATTCTGTTTCTCCTCAGTCCCAGTGTGTGGTATCTCTACTCAGCTGGGAAATTCCCACAGCCCCAGCATGGTATAGACCTCCCGTACCCAAAGGAGCACAAACACACTCCAGTTACAAACTGAACTGCTTTCTGCTGTACTGGAGAGACGTTGGGCACAAGCCATCGTTTCATAAGTGATGGTATTTAAAAGTGAAGCTAACCAGGAACAAACCTTGCTGAGCAAACCTAGTAGAATTGGTGACTGCCTGTGTAGCTCAGCAGGAAACTGAGGTGTGTGGTACTGGCCCTGGAAGGAAAGTCTCCCAGAGAGGGTGTCCTTCAGAGCTGCTCTCAAGCACTTTGGTGCCATTGTAAAGGAAACACTATCTGAAGTGATTGTTGTCTTAAATGCAGTTTAACTTTTAAATCCTGATGGTTTCACTGAGAATTGGATAGCTAAAATAGATTTCAGAATCCAAAGATGAAGTTTCACTTCTTTTTGCTTAGCTGATGGTTTGCAGAAGACCTTGTAGGGAAAGGGAGAAGCCCGTTTTCTGGTGATACTCACAGATTTGCTTCACCTTACCCAATAGGGTGTGCATGGTACAACTGCCTTCTTGAAGTTGAACACTGCACTCCAGCTGTGTTGGAGTCAAAAAGGGAGGCATATCCTTGAGGCAGCTCCAGTCCTTTTACACAGGAATGATGTGGGGGAGAAAATCAAGGCAGATGCAATTAGCGAAAATCAGAACCTGCAGTGCAGCTTCTTTCTCCGGCTGCTTTTGTGCAGGGCTCAGCCAAAACAAAGCACCATCCCCTGAACCTTGGACTCCTTACAGCCTAACAGAAGGAAGATCACTACAAGCATCAGGTATTTCTGTTAGTGGGAAGCCTGGTAAATATTCCTTCCACGCCAGCAACACCTTCCGTTGGCAGGCTTACTTGGCAGGCTCCAGGCACTGAAGTAAACACGCTCTCTGTTTTGCGAGATTCACCAAAGTGGGGCTTATCCTTGTCCTGCCTCTCAAGAGAGTCTGAGGAGCCAGTTGTGGCCCTTTCATGTAAGGATATTAAGTGGCCAAAAAAATGGAGCTGCCTGAAACAGAGTTGTCCCTTAGTCATGACAAGCGATATGGAAATAATTTGAGAGTGGGTTGTGTTTCACTATTTTGTTTTCCCACAATTTCACTATATTTTAAGTCTATGTTTTTCAGCTTTGGGTTTTTTTCCATAATGTGACTATACATTAAAAGAACAGAGTCAGTAGTGTGTTAAGAGGGAAAGTGGGGAGCAGAAGACAGGATGCAAAAAGCCTGGAGAAGCAGCCAGTCTGAGCTGACCACTCAGAGGGACCACAGGATCATTCAGGGGAGGTTATTCCAGTGGCAGTACACAGCCTGGGATGGGTGGTCCCATGGCATAACATCTCTCCTCCACCTGGCCCAGATCCAGTCTGGCTCTCCTCCGCTTGACCTGCCCCTTTGCCAGCAGCTGCCCAAAGCCAACAGACCAGAGGAGTCACTCCAGCATCCAGAAATGGATTATCACTGAGAGACGCTAAACTTTGCCTTAGAGTTTGTTTGGGAAGGGTGGGGAACAGTCCATGCCAAAAAGAGATAGAGGAAAAAAAACCTAGAAAAATAAACTTCAGACAATATCTCATTGATATAGTGTCTGGGGCTGGCACTGTAATGCAAGCGACACTCAGAGGAGGGAGGGAAGCCCTGGTGCTCGCAGCAATCCATTATTTTCACTGCTATTGACCATGCTTCCCTGCCAAGTGTCTCCAGAGCTGGTGGGGGCAGCTTCAGAAGGGCCACCAGGGCATTTTTACTTCTGCTGCTTTGCCCACACTCTCCTTACGGTGAGACCTCACTGCCAACCCCACACCAATGCTGTCTGCCAGGATGCTGCTGGGGGAGGCTTGGGACCATGTGGGAAGCACATCCCTGTGTCCAGACCTTACCCAAAGGACTGTACCAGCAGCCATCACCGCCCGAACAAGGCCAGGGCCATACACACAGCTGACTCCTGCCCCTGTTGAGTCACCCCACTGGCTGCTTCTTTCTTGTTGCTTTAGCTAAATCAGGAGATCTGCCCTGCCCTTGCAGGGCTGCTGGGCAGCTGCTGAGGATCCCAGTCTGTGCCAGTCAGGGAGGGGCTCTGCTCGCTCTCAGGCTGGAGCTGCTGCAGGCAAGAGAAGGGGCAGAGCACACAGGAGGAGAACGGCAGCCTTGTATATCTGTCATATAAAACTCAGAGCCCCTGGTCTGGCTCTTTATCAATTATTAGCCTGCTGCTAAAATAAGAAAATAGATTTCATAAGTGTGTTTCTGTTCCACACACCAGACAGATAGTCTGGCTAAAATGATTTATTGGAGCGAGTTAGTGCATGTGTATGTGTAGATGTGCATATGGTTCAAATCCTATAAAGCAGAGTCCTGCCTGTGTGTGCATGTATTTAATGCTTTATATGGTACATCATTCCTTTTTCATGTGTGTCTGTCTGGTTTTCTTGGGCAGCACTAGTTAAATTTCTTCTTTCTTTTCTTTTTTTTATTTTTGCATTTCACATGAATTGTGCAGTGGAAGCCAAGAGTATCTGCCAACTTGGCTGTCCCAAAAATAAAAGTTGACACTCTTCTCCCAGAAACAGTTATCTCCTCATTGTAGTCATGGTCAGACACACCCACACCATCCCTTTCTTGAAACTGAGGCCGAATTTAATAATGCACTTGGCCACTCTCATTTCTGACTAAAAATGTCAAGTGAAAATACTTTTTCTTAAGAATGCAGAGGCAGAGAGCAATCCCAGGACATGGCACTTACTATTGTAAGTGTGCACAAAGGCACAGACTGCTCTCCTCCAGCTGGCAGCTTAGAACAGTGCTGCAGAAACCAAGGACAAAGGTGGAAGCAGTGATAGGAGAGTCCCCCCACCTTCTCTTCAACTTAAAATTCCTCTCTTCTCTCATCTGTGGTAAATGGACTGCTGCAATTTTCAACCTTCCTTGAATTCTTCATTTTGGTTTTTGAGGTTTGGGACTCCTCTTCTTTCCACACCCCTAGTTTAGTCAGAGACAGTAAACAAACATTGATTTCACCCCAATGATAAGTGCCACAGAGTCTGAGGAGGGAAAACTGCTTGGATGTGAAGCCAGTTCATGTCCCTGCCTACCGGAATAGCAGGCAAGGGTTGGTATGAATCATGCAAGACACGTTGTCTGCTCTTAAGTTATACTTGTCCCATGCAACTTATTTTCTAAGCCACTTGGCAGAAAAGTACCTATTCAGTGTTGCTGTCATAGGTATTTCAGAAGCTGTGCTTTTAGTTAGAGGTGGCAACAGCCCATGGAAATTTCTGGTTTAGATAGGAAAACATAACTTAGAAAATGAATGAACAATCTGTTTTCCCGAATCACGCCCATTTCCACCTGTACAATACCTAGAGAGCAAGTGAGGTTCTTTTAAAGCAACAGTAAGTCATGAATTAGAAGTGACTTTTACCACTGCTGTTGTAAAGAGCCATGACAAAATATATTCCCTCTTGGCTTTCTCTCAGTTTAGGTGCCGTAGCTCCCATAACACGGAGACTCTTAGGCTATGCTAAGCAGCTGATTCTAATTTTTCGCTCCGTGAGTACAAGCAATTGTAACAGCTTGAATTGGTTGGGTATTTTCAAGCTTCCATAGGTGAATATTTCTCTGTTGCAGGGGTTGCTCCATGTGGTCAGAGCTGTGAGTGGCTTGAAATCAATTATGAGATGGAGAATGGCTGACATGATGATTGAAGAACATTTCTGGTTTTCACTGTCAAGGTAATTGCCAACAAGGTGAGATCCATGCATACAGAAATCACTGACAACAGAGATTTGTCATTCTAAGTAGATGAGGAGGGTCTTGTGATCCTTCATGGTGGCTGTTCCAGTGATGTTGTATGGTCATTGTCTTTGGAGAAAAAGAGGTGGGTGTTTAAGCCCTTGGGGACAGCAGTTACTTCAGCATCAGTTTTGGGATTTTTTCACCCAGTGAGCAGGGGAGAACAAAGCTCCAGAGAAAAGGGTTACAGAATCACAAAATTATCAAGGTTGGAAGAGACCTTTAAGAACATCTTGTCCAGCCATGAATCCAGCACCACCATAGTCACCCCTAAACCATATCCCCAAGTGCCACATCCAGACAACTCTTGAACACATTCAGAGACAGTGACTCCACCATCTCCCGGGGAAACTTATTCCAGTGCCTACCACTCTTTCAGTGAAATAATTTTCTGGTATCTAATCTGAACCTCCCCTGGCACAACTGGAGAACATTTCCTCTTGTCTTTTCACTTGAGACATGGCAGAATAGCCCCACCTGTCTATAACCTCCTTTCAGACACTTTTAGAGAGTGATAAGGTCTCCCCTGAGCCTCCTTTTCTCCAGACTAAACAACTCCAGTTCCCTCAGCTGCTCCTCATAGGACTTGTTTTCTAGGCATTCACCAGCTCTGTTGCCCTTCTTTGGACACACTTCAGCACTTCAGTGTCTTTCTTGAAGTGAGGGACCCAGAATTGAACACAGTAGTCAAGGTGCAGCCTCATTTGTTACCCTACAAAGCAACATTTTCAGCACTGCAGATGCCATCAGAAGATGTGGCTCCTGTGCTCAGCCTTAGCAGAGAAAACATTAGACCTGTTGGATTGTTGTTACTTACATGACTTTGCAAACAGACAAGAATTTTGTTATGAATTTGTAAAAGTCAAATACCCAGTTAGTCTTGGCACACATAGAAACCTGGATAAATTCTGTTTCTCAGTCATGGGAGACTTGCATATTTTGCACAAGAAGCAGCTTTGATTCAAGGCAGATCCTGCCAAACTGCCTGTTTTGAGGACTGGGTTGAACTGATCCACCTAAGCTGTGAATTATCAGATCCCATATGTAAATTGTGAAAATCAAGAGAGATCCAAGCTGGGGTGAATCCTGCAGTTTGACTGCAGATCAAGTGTCTGTGCTTCTATGCTCTGAGCTGCTGGCTGAAATATCTTTCTTTTTTCCTTTGCAAAAAACCTGGACTTCTGACTGTGGGTTTGCATGGCACTCAGATGTCTGGAGGAAATGGTATGAGTAGTAGTCGGAATGTGTGACTCCACGTATGACTGTAGAGCACAGCATTTTGCCTGTACTGGGTAGTGGCTCCTCATCTCTCTCATTTCTTTAAAATCCTGTCCATCTTTCATAGACATTAACTATGCAGCACTTTTGAAGGGGGATCTTTTCTTCTTCAGAACATGCTTGGTTTTAATGAAAGTGTAAATGGGTCTGCTCATCATGGCTGGAGTGTACAACAGACATGGTTATGGAAACTGTGTGAGTATTTAGAGCGTGAGAATCAATAAGCAGAGTCTACTTTCACCCTTAGAGGTTTTATGCGGCATTTTCATGGGAAAACTGTCCAATACTGCTTTCATTTGGAGGTATGACTGTCTACATGCCAATCCCTGTGCATGTTGACATAGGAATATGGGCATCACATTTGAGTGCTAGCCCAACACCTAAAAGACTCCAGGTTGGTTTCCTGCTCTAGGAAATCTCTGGAAGTTTAATTACTGTCTCTGCACTCATCTGTTGATCAGAGGGCCACTGCATGAAATATGTTTAAGGCTGTGATTCTGAAGGTCAGTCAGGTTGTTTAACTTCTCAGCACAAAATGGTGAAGAGAGGGCAGGAAGGCATCTGAATGCGGCATCCCTATCTCTGAGGTGAATAGCTAGGACAGATAACCCAGTTATGCCAGGAAGTCACAGCAAAATAGAAATCAGTGACGTTATAAGCTTGAGTGTTGTGGAAGGAATAACCCTAGGCTAATACTGGAGCCATAGAAATAGGCTTGTACAGCGATTGGTAATAATTAGCTGCAGTACCTCTTCGGTGAAGACAGGCCTCTTGGACCAGCCATCCTGTCTTTCACTATGGGCTAGTGGTGAAAGATCATGAGTTAAGAGCTTGGCCTGAGCAGGAGAGTCCATGCTATCAGCACAGTGAATGAGCTTCCCTTTGAGAGCTATATCAGTCTGTGAGGTGGGTTCCCATTTTGAGAGTTACAGTGTTCCCCATTAACTCCAGGAAGCCTTTATCTAAGCAATCAGGGAAGGCCACAATAATCAAAGTAGAGGTAATGCACAGGGAAGCCCACAATACTTGGAACAGAACTTGTTTTAAAAGCAGTTTGAATAGCCTGGTGCTGAGCTAACCCTTCATGTCCATGCACTTTGGAGATTGCTGAGCCGCACGCTGCACCCAAGAAACGACACTGGCGGGTGAGGTGGTGCAGTGGGGAATTGCTGTGAGCTGGAGCTGAGCTCTGTCCTAGTGGTGCCATAAAGACTTGCCTGGAAAAACATGGAATTCAACTGCAGTGAGAGCCCAAGAGTTGACACAAAGGGTACTCGACTGCAGTGTACAATAAGGCGTTTTATTAATCCTGCAAAACTGAGGAGTTGTCTAGGATAGAAACCAACTGCTGCTGTCTCTCTCTTGGCATTTTATCTATTAATAACTATTTACTTCCAGAGTGGTATAAAGCAACGAAAATTCCCATAATGAAAACTGAGCAGCATGAAAGGAGAGATTGCTGCTGAGCTGTGATAGCATCTCCTCTAAGATGCTCCAATTTACAAATGTTAAAAATGCAAGCTTTCCAGGATGCATGCACACATATGACAAGCTGTTTATAGCTGAGATTCCCACTGAATGTGGTTTTTGAGATGGGCAGGTACTCACCATAGATGTAGCCTTGTGTCAGCTTCTCACAATGTCTCCTGAAGTGATTAGTGAACCTGAAATTTTAGATTCACTAACTAATCATGTAGTACATGGCTCTGGTGATCTAAGGGATGAGCAGTATAGGTATAAGAAATTGAAAAACGTGTCTCTTCACCACTGCAATACAGTGACTGGGAGAAAAGCCGCAAGTAAATGTTGAAGTCATGTTGAGACAAAGAAAGAGAGGAAATAGAAAGCTCTCCAAAAATGGCAGTACTTACACACTTATTGCACAAGGTGTCTATAGAAGCATAAATGTGTGTCTAAGCCTGTATATACCTTGGCAACAAATCTTTTTGTACATGAAGGGTCTGACTTGGAAACTATCAACTTTTTTTTTTTCTGGTGAGTATACCTAGAAAAAGTGAGAAATGCAAATTTTAAAAATTGGAAGAAATTGTGCATTCATCTAAGATTCTAAGGATGATTGTCCTCTACAGTTACTTATTTTAAGAGTTTGCACTGAGCTGCTGTGGAGTAAGAAGGATGCTTTCCTCCTCTTTTTAGGACTATTTTGTACTCAGATAAATACAAAGCCAGTCTGCAACTTAATGCAAAGCTGATGCAAGACAAAATACTAATAGAAAACAATCAGACTGATTTTCTTTATTTTAGTAAATATGCATGATACTTTGGGTTGCCATTTTTTATTTTTACTGCACAGTTACATCCAGCAAATGCTTCATTCACAGTCAGAATCACTTTCCAATGGGATTGAATGCTGTGGCCCCTGCAATTGCACAGCACCAGCTCATCTGGCATCCACATTCCTTGTCTCTAAGAGTGTGGACTACATGTGCAAGGCTGCAAGATAGACCTCCCTCTTAGTGACCTGTGTTTCAGCCATATTCAACATATTTTTCTTTCCAGTTTCAATATTTTAATGAACTTTTGACTCGCAGCAATAATCTTCATTTTAATAAAAAAAATTAAAAGTCAAAAAGTAGTACAGAAATCTAATCCTGGATTATCCCATCCATTGCTCAGTTGTGCTCTCAGGAGCTCACTGGGTGCTTTTTGCTAATCAAACAAATCTGAGACATAAGAGCTCCCACTCACCCTGTTGCTGCTTTTTCCTTCTAGTATCCCTAATATAAACAAGACAGCACCTAAGTAACAGCAGGGGATAAGTGCTGGGAGAGAACATCTCAGTAGAACAGGTATAGAAAAAGCACATGCCTTTTTCTGAAGACTTCTACTTTGGGATATGATCCCCGTGCCTCTTAAATCAGCATGAACTGAAAGAAGAGGCTCTTAGCATCCTAATGTTGTATGCTACTGCACGGAACTTCATGGCGATGAAAAAATCCCACACATCTATATATTTTTGTCTATATTGGACAAAAGGAGAGTGGCTGAGGGTATCTGGGAATTGTTACTTCCTTTCAGTGGGTTGCTAGGATGTATCAGGAATACAGCTTTCCAAAGTTCAAGTTAGCTTTGAGTCCCTGGGGATCCCATATGAGTTTTATAAGAGGAGGGAAGGTTTGTTTTCAGTAGAGAAAGGAAATAAGAGAATTTAAATAAAACCTAGATGAAGCTTGAAGTGACCTGCTAAATACAAGTGAGGTATCAAGGGCTATGGCCCAGACTGTGCCTACTCCTGCTGTGGAACTCTGCTCCAGGGAAGTGCCACAGGTTCAGGATGGCTGCTGTGTTGGAGACTGCAAGAGTCATGATTCACACCAAGGGAATGTGAAGCAAGTCAGTTATTTTTTTGAGAGTTTCACAATGGCAAAGAATGGGAACCAATTCACTGGCCAAGAAAACAGGCGACAATGGTTAAGGGTATAAACATGTAATGCAGACATATAGGGGGCAGGCAGCCAATTAAGAGGAAGGAAGAAACTAAAATAAGCCGATGAATGAATAGACAGGAAATATTTAACAGTGAAAGAGATAACGTGTGACTTAGAGGGAAATAAGAGGAAAGAGTTACAAGGTTAAATCTATAAAATAATACAGTGGTTATTTAGGGGAAATTTTGTCTTGCTGCAAACAGAAAGGACAGAACAACGTGTAGGGGAAGTGCTGCAGAAGTACCAGCAAACAGCTGGCGTCAGTGGCACCTTGCCCCAGCAAAGACTGGCCAACCCCTCTCGAAATCTGGCTTTTGTTGGGTGGTCACCCCACTGCTTTATGCCTTCTCTCATCCAGCTTGCAAAATGCGTGCGGTGTTTCCCAAGTCTTTTGAGCATTCTTTGCTGCCTTGAATCTAAATGTCCTTTTGACTATATTTTGTATAAGTCATAACCTGTGATCCATACTCTGATCTGTGGCTCTGGCAGGGAGGGCTGCCAGAGCTGGTAGATTTGTGTTCAGGTGATGTTCATATGGAGGAGTACAGAAACAACCAATCCAGCCTTAAAGAAGTTGAAAAGAGGTGAAAAAGCAGATGGGACAGGTGGGACTATCTGAGGGAAAATACTGACTGTTCCAAGTAGATTAGGCTATTTGCACTGCATTGGCAGAGCACATCCAAAACCAGTTTGGTATCTCTTCTGGGGCTGGGAAGAGGCAATGGCAACTCCTTGTCTCAGCCCCTGGCATGTCTCCAGTCTTGTGCCTTCTTCCTGTATGGATGCTACGGGCTGCTGGAAGCATCCTGTAGGCTGGATTCAGAGAGAAAAAGAATAACCTGAAAGGCCTGTTTTTACTGGTTAGTAAGTAAGGTAATGAACTTTTACAGTGGAATAGAACCACAATTCTAGGAAAAGCTGCATGTTACAAAACCCTGGTTTTTTAGACATCTTAATAGAAGAAACATCTGAGTCTACACAGAAGTCTATTATTTTAGCATAAGACGATTCCTGCAAATATGGGAGGGAGGGTGTCTCTGTATGATTGACCTCCCCTCTCTTCCTGCATTCCTTCACATTGACTTGAGTTCCAGATTTGAATAAACTGGAACTCATAAAATCTTTAAATGGTTAAGATATACATGTTGAATTTGTAGCATCCTGAAATTAAGCCAGTTTTACATTGTTCTAGTTTGTGTGGATGTGGCTTTTTTGGACTACTTTGAAATACATTTTGAGGGGATACAAGAAAATCATCAGCCTGAGAAAATTACTCATGTGTCAAAGAGGAACATACATTATGACCCTGAGAAACAGGGAATGAAGATGCTCCAGGATAGCTTCCTTATTCAAAATTAGAAATAAGGAAGTAGAAAGGGAAAAACTAACAACTTTGCTTTGCTCAGCACAATACCGTGATCTGAGTGCGGTGCCTGACTTTGCTCTCAGTTACCCTGAGAAATTCAAACTAATCACAGTGTAAAAGTGGTAGGATCAGAATAAGGCCTGTGCAGTTTTCACACATGTTCACATCTCACAGAGCCGTTTGGTGGGACTGGCACTGTGCTCTCTGTTACCCAAAATGCAAAGGCAGGAACTGATTTTTGGAGCTTACCATTTAAATGCAAGGAGCTCTTTCCAGATTCTGGATACTCTGTCTTAGATTAAAAAGAAAACCTTAGAGTAGAGTAGATAAGAATACATTAGATTAGAAAAGAATAGATAGCCTTAGGTTAAAAAGAATGTGCTTTCTGACTGCCTAGGGGCAGGAGAAACCCCTGGCCTTGCTGCACAGGGTGCAGGCAGCCTGACTACTGCCTGAAAGTGCTTATAGCTGGTCTGGGCATAAGACCACTGAAGACTACCCCACAACCCAGCAATCAAAAAATCAAGGTCTGTAGGGCTTTGTGGTCCTGAGGGAGGTTCTGTGTTGTAGGAAGGTGCTGATGCCTTTGCCAGCATGCCTTAACTGCTGCTGTCCTGCAGAGTTGCCAGACAAACACTATCACAGATAGGTCTATCCAGGCTGCAATCACACCTCCTTTTTGTTGTGAGGGCAAGTACTTGGACATCCTCTGTGAATGGTGGCAGTCTTCCAGCTAACAATGGTGTCTGGGGACCCTGCAGTATTACCTGCTGAGGTGTTTCCTACAACATGCCACTTCCTTTTTTACCCTCTCTCTTGGCTCTTTCCCTTTAGACAGAGCTTGGCAAGCAGCCCTGTGGCAATTTTCTGCACTGAACATATGCCAGAGGAAACTCGCTTGGATAAGAACTGGGACATTTTGATCGAAAGCAAGGTTGTGAGTCCCAGTGGATATTCTCTTTTTATGTGCTTGTTAGCATCATTGTTTTTCTGATTTTTGCTGTATGAAATAGTATTCTGTCCTTGACTAGTGCAGTGCTATATTATTCATTAGCTTTTCTTACAAGTCCCTACTTTGGTATGGAGAATGTCTAAATTCCCCTCATTAAACTTTCTTTGTTCATTGGAAAACAGCAAAAACTGTATAGCAAAGATTCGAATGTGTTTGAAGTAATGCTCTCTTACTTGCTTTCATTTCTAAAAGTTAATTGTTAAAAAATGGGACTTGATATCAAATGTGTTTTAATGATAACGTGCTTTGAAAAAAACAATACACAAGTGCCAGGCCAGCTTGGTCAACCCTTGCTTACTTGGACAGTACCTCATGTAGCGGTGTGCCAGAGATGCTCCTCTGAAATAAAAAGTGGAAAAGGTAGTTAGATGCAGCATAATAAAAAGGATGCCAATCACCCTTTTGATGAGTTACATATTGGTACCAAATATCAAAATTACTGATTTTTTCATTAAATGAATAGAAGAGTGTCCCAGTTTGGACCAAATTCAGGGAAACTTCCAAAAGGAACGTCTCCTCAAAGGAAGGCAGGTTATAGCCACCCCTCCTCCACCAGGTTCGGGAAAGAAATATTCCTTGGAGGAATGTGAAAGAGAAAAAAAAAACTATTTATTTAACAAAACACACAGGAAAAGAATAATAATGCTAAATAATAAAATCTCTCACTGTGGAGAGAAAACCTGAAAGTTTTAGAGTCCTTCTGTGAGTGTGGTCTCTCTCCTCCTCCTTGGAGCTGGGTCAGCGTGGGGGCCCCCCTCCAGGCCAGTGGAAGGTTCCCCAGTGGGATTCTGATGTTCTGGTGTTCTGAACAAGTCCAGGAAAGAAGGAAACAAAACCAAAGTCCCAGAAAAACAAGGTTTAACTCTCCGTCTCTCTCCGAAGAAAAAGAGCTGAAAAAACTGGCTGAAAAGCAGGAAGGGTGCTTCCTCCACTCTTCTCCCCACAGCAGAAGAACACAGAGGAGTAGTGACCTTGAGGCACAGACTGCTTTGAAAAGTTCATCTGGCCTTTTTTCTTTCTCTCTCCTCTCTCGGGGCTCAGTTTAAAGGCACAGAAAGGCACAGGAATCATGTCTGGGCATAGAGCGATGATAGGGGATACACCTGATAAAAGTCACCCCAAGACAAGGAGTTTCTGTTTCCATTTTCTTTTTTCAGATCATAGCTCTTCTCATAATCTCTGAGCCCACAATGTGCCCATTTTACCTTTCATTTTCTTGTTTTTAGCTAAAAGATTCAGCCAACAGACCTTTGGCAACATCATCCATGTTTATGGACAGCAATATTTGCTTTAGGAATAGTGTCACTGCTGTACCTTGTGAGGTGATGATAAACATCCTGAAATTGTACACAGAAAAAGGTCAAAGATCAAATAGATTTCCTCACCAGGGAATTGTCCTGTAAAACACAATGATCCTGTTGTTTGTATTGTAACAGGAGTTAGGGGCTGCAGAAAATGATGATGTGGACTGGATTGACAGACTTTGAAAGATGTGTGAGATGTTGGATCTTTCAAAGACAAGAAGGTTGTTTCCTTGGCAGTGCGGCGACTGGGTTTAGTCCTTTTCCTGACGATGGGGTGAAAAGTGGGAAATGAATACTTGCTACTGGCCTCTATCAGACAGGACAATTCAGCTGGGTGAAGTGTAGCCTAAATGAGGCTCTTCTCTGCCTCAGGGCATGACCCACTTGCAGACAACAGCAACTTGACCTCTAAGGAAGATGTCAATGACTACAGCCATTAAACAAACCAACTGCAAGTGCTGGGTTGTGTCTGTGTGCATTCACTTCAGCACTCACTTCCCTTCTGCTGACTCAATTGCCTACAGCTCGCTGTTGCTCAGACGGGGGAACACGTAAAGTGAGACCAGCTGAATATGCAGACAGCGTTGAGGCATTCCAGGGGAGCAGTTAATGTTAGTGTCTTCATAAGATTTCCAGGTTCCAGTCGGCCTGGAGTTTGCATTTATTTTTGGGATGGAGTCAGTATTTGGTTGGTTAGGCAATTTCATTGTCAAATCCAATGTTGAGCCAAAGAAACATTAATATTACTTACTTATTCCTACTACTCTGCTGACTGTTATGTAGGCCACAAAATCTTAGGTAGAAGCTGCCTTTGCCTGTATCAGGAACATTAGTTTTTCAAACAAGAGAAAAATGTTAATTTTGCTGTTAAAAAAAAAAAAAAAAGACACCGAGGTGTTTCTGTTTGGGTTTGCTTGCTCTTAGTGCTGATTTCTGCTGTTCTCTACCTAATGATTTTTCATCTGGCATTCTCATTATATCAAGGCACCATCCTACAGTGCTAGTTATCTCCTCTGGAGCTGAAAATCAAAATTATTATATGATGCAACAAGAAGATGTGATAAATGAGTAGAGGGAATGTAAGAGAAATGATGAGGCTACCAGTGACAGGAAACAGAGCTATATAGACTGGGTGTAAAATCTGTAACTTCACAGTATGTGTTAGGTTTTATTTCTCTAAGATATAAAAAGAGGAGAAAGATTGATGGTGTCAATAGTTCCTGCTGGCCACCTGCCTCCTGTTTATGTTGAAAAGATGAAAGTGCATCCCTTTCATACACCAGGGTACATTTTATGCTTTCTGTAACAAAGCATACCATGGTATTTTGCCCAATTGCATTTTCTGTTTAGTTATAAGAAAATAAATCTGAGAAAATGGAGAAGATCTTGAGAACTATGAGCCCGCTAATTTTGTAGTTAAAAAGTCTAGCATGTTGCTTTGTCTTTCCCTTACAAATATTTTCCAGAGGAGCACTATCTCTTGACTGGACCATCTTGTGACCATTAATAGGCAACAGAGGAAACAGCAATGAGTGCTGTGCTCGGACAAAAGTCTGCCAGAACAAGTAGTACAGCAACATGCAACAGTCCTGCTCAAACTTTAAAGCAAACATCAAACTAAATAATCCATTTCTTGTGGGTGGGATTGTGGTGCAATTTGACAGCTACATGACAGAAAATGACAGACATGTACACAAGTACAAATAATTGTGTGTGTGAGAGGGAGCTGAAACAGAGAGAGGGATCAGACTGCCATTTTCTCAGTGAAATCTAACCATACATCAGAATATAATTTTGCTTACATTTGCCATTTGCAGGGAACACAAGTCTTTCTTTCAAAAATAAAAAAAGAAAAAGAAGAGTGGGTCCTTGTTCTAAGAAGAGCAGAGAGTGGGAAGGAGGGATGTGGCAGGACCTCCTGAGGAAGGCCAGCATTACTGCACCCCAAGCAGGCAGCTCTTTTCAGCCAGCAGCTAAGATGAACTCACAAGTACATCATAGGTACTGCCAGCTATGCCGACAGGGGGACTCACCTGTGTCTGTGTAGATTGAAGTGCACAATCTCTGTTCCCACCAGGGAGAGTGCCCCGAAAGCAAAGGACCACAGCATCCACTCATCATTTTCAGTCAAGCAAAAAGGAGAAACAATAACACAATCTGGCCAGAAAAATGGCCTTGGAGAATTGCTATGAGAAAAGATGAAAGGAATGATTTCTAATGTGAGAAATCAGATCCAGTCTTACCCTGGTTTGGGTTAAGGCATTAAGGTTTGCTTTAGACACTTCTAAATTTGCATTGATGTAGGATTAGGGTTAGGGTTTAGGGTTAGGACATTTAGCATTATGGCTTCCTGTTAGGGTTATTAGGGTTAGGGCCATTAGAGTTAAGGTTGTGTTGGTTAGAGTAAGGCTTTGGGTTAAAATTTTTAGGTTAGGATTAAGTGTATGGTTAATGTTGAAGCTACAGTTTTTTCATGATTGTTAATGTGAGGGTTAGGTCTAGAAACTTCTAGATTTGCTTTCACTTTGGGCTGCTAATTTCTGATTACTCTTCACTATCTTCTATATTTTGCACCACTGGAATTCTTCAAATGCTTGTTTATCTGTCCTTCCAGACCTCTGTGATCTTCTCATCATGCCCATTATTGTCCCCTGTATTTTTAATGTGAACCACAGCCCAGGCTGCATGAGTGCTGTTTCGTACTTGCATGTTTATACCCAAAGAAGAGCTTCCTGCTCCATATACAGAGCATGGGTTGCCTGATGCTCCCCTTCAGGAGACCATTTTTTCAGGATCAGGGAAATTTTCCAGATTTCAGATGCTGTGGTGGCCTAACCATTTGTTCGAAGAAGAAACTTGTGCAGCTCCAGATGGAAGGAGTAACTATTTGTTACCAATGCAGGACCTGGATTCAGTGCAACGCTTTTCCTTATGTCCCTCCTGTTATTCTCTAGTTCATCACAAGATGTTAATTTCTTTTGCACTTGTATGAATTGTCCATGCATCACAGAAATATTTTTCTTCACCTTTGTTTTTTTAATATTTCTTAAGAATGAAACCTCTGTGGTGGAAACAATGTATTGTACGTAAGCAAATGGTTCAGAAGATGAAATATTTGCCCCTGGGATATTCTCCACACACACTGCAGAACACATCCTCCTCAGGACGGTTTCTCCTGGCACTCCACCTGAGAGGCTCTCCATTTCCTGATCAAACACCACATGGAAAATTAAAGTTCACAGAAAATATATATAAAATCCAACACCTCTCTATAACAAGCTATATGGAGAGGCCAGATATTAAGTTGTTAATTCTTACCACTGTTTAATACACAGTGCATAATTACCACTACATAATACTGTACAGCACACAATACTATTAATGTGCTGATTGAATTGCAATTAATTTCACTTCTTTTTTCTAATTCCCTCCTATTTCCTTCTGACAGTAGCTCTCTTTTCTCTCTCTCACACTTGCTTTCTGCTCAGTAACATATGTGTTGCACAACCCTGTCCCCAAGGTGCGTACAAGACTTCCTTAAGCTTACCAGAACATGTACCTGGGACAACTTAACTCAGAAACACCAATACTTTCAGTTTCAGACCACTGCCCATGGCAGCCTTCCTAGCTTCAGCCTAAGCACAGCCCTAAATCTTGCTCTGTGGTAAGAGAGGAATGGGCAATGTGGAACAAAATATTAAAAAAATAAAAGTTTCTGCTTCAGATTATTTTTGTTGTAAAAATCTATTCACCTTTACAAGCTTGTGCATCACCACATCTGGGGTCCTCAGCACAAGAACGACATGGACCTCTTAGAGCAGGTCCAGAGTAGGGACACAAAAATTGATCAGAGGGAATGAGCACCTCTCCTACGAGGATAAGTTGAGAGAGTTGAGGTTATTCAGCTTGGAGAAGAAAACGTTCTGGGGAGACCTTACAGCACCTTTCAGTACTTAAAGGGGGCCTCCAAAAAGGAGGGGGAGAGAATTTTTACAAGAGCAGATAGTGACAGAACAAGGGGGGAATAGTTTTAAACTAAAAGATGAGAGATTTAGATTAAATTCTTGGAAGAAGTTCTTTTCTCAGAGGGTGGTGAGGCACTAGAACATGTTTCCCAGAATGGTGCTCCATCCCTGGAAGTATTCAAGGCCAGACTGGACAGGGCTCTGAGCAATGTGGTCTAGCGGAAGGTGTCCTTGCCCATGGCAGAGGAGTTGGACCAAGATGGTCTTCAAGGTCCCTTCCAACCCAAGGCACTCTACGGTTCTGTGATCTGTATGTATACAAATGCATGTATGCACACATGTGCACACACGTATGTAGAGAGAGCTGCATACTTCTGTACCACAGAAGCTACTACTGAATCAGAGACTATTCTGAGTTACACCTACATACTACACAGTTTTTTAAGGGCTACTGAGTACTGAGTCAATGTCTCCTCCCTCGTTCCCTGTTTTTATTGCCATTTTTTTTATTCTTTTGGAATCTGACCGTGCTGATAAATGACGCATCACTTTGTTTATTTTCTGCTGTGATGGGAGGATGGAAGCCTTTTTGTGTAGGGCTACTTCTGGAAAACAAAGGAAAACAAAAGGAAAACAATTTCTTCCAGGAGAAGAAAATGGGAACCTGGAGCAGAAGGACCTCCATGACATGCTGGTGCTGCTGGCTCCAGGCGGGCAGCACCTGGGGTTCTGGGAAAAGGGGTGTAGCTAGCCCCAGGCCCCCAGAAGATGGCAGCTGCTGCAGGCTCCAGTGCCACCATCTTTCATTCCTCTTTTGCCCCAGACTCTCTCCAGCCTCCCTATTTTACAATTTTATGTAAACTCTGGGGTCCTGCCGGATGAAAGTGCTCTCTGTTTCGCAGCGGAGCTGTGGCTTTTGGATTTTACAGCCCCAAAATTACTTCACGATGATCCAAAGCACACATCATAGCCCAGAAACCACACGGGAGCCGTGCTGGTAAAGGAAGCCGAGAGTTGCTGAAGTAGCCAGACTGAAATTTATAACCGTGACCTGGGCCTTGTCAGGCCTTTACGACACCATGTAAAGGGAATTGCTGCTTAGTCACCAATTTGCTTGGCAAGATTGGCTGGATTAGGAAATACATAAAAGGTCAGACAGTAGGAGTTTGTCTAGACATCCTATTTTGGATTATATGCTCTACAAGTTTCTGTGGCAACCCCTGCAAAACATTCATATTTTAGCAATATTTTTGAAGGCTCCATTTCTGTAATGAGCCACCGAAGCTTTTGTGAGCAAAATTAACTTGTTTCTCTGCCACCCGCTACACCCTTTTGGGAAGCGGAGCGAGCCACCTCAGCCGGGAGCTGATGGAGAAACCGCCTTATTCCCCAAGGCAGAAGCTGTGCCTGAGGGGGCAGCCGGTGACCCAGGGAGGCCTGTGGACCTGCCAGGGTGGAGGAGCTGAGACGGGGACTGCATGCTTCCCTGTGGCTGCCAGACCACACTCTGTTGTCCTTCGCCAGCCCAGGCTCCACATGGAACTTTCCAGTGGCAGAGGGATGGATGGGAGGAGCCAGAAGAAACAGGTGCTGCCCCAGGTTCCCTGCTTGTGAGCAGCACACTGAGGTCTGTGGGTAAAAGCAGCAGTGCCATGGTTTGCCACGTGCATCTGAGTCCACTGGGATTTGAGATGGGCTGCTCAGGAGTTTTAACAGAAATAAAGGCAGTATTGTAGTGAGAGAAGAAAACCAACTACCCAGCCAGGCATACATGGGCTACATAGATGGGTTTTTTTTTTTACTTCTCATAGAATCATAGACTGATTTGAATTGGAAGAGACCTTAAAGTCCATCTAGTTCCAACCCCGCTGCCATGGGTAGGAACATCTTCGCTAGAACAGATTGCTCAAAGCCCTGTCCATCCTGGCCTTATACTTCTGACATTATTATTGTTTACTCCCCTCCATCTCATCCCTTGTGCAGGAGAGAAATGGGAACAGTTTCAAATTTTGGTCTCTAGAATTCTTTTTCTGGGTTGTTAAAGTGAGGATAAAGAAGAGAAAAAGTGAACTCCATGAGTTTCAATGACACTAATTGGATTTGGCTGGGCTTTCCATGTCGAATCAAATAGATGCCAACTTAAACTCAATAAAATGTAGCAAGAAAGATTTTATGAAAACCAAAGGTAGATTTACTTTGTCTACTCAAGTAAAAATGAATGAATAAATAAACACTCCAGACAGCACTTTTGACCAGGTTCATTAAAGTAAGCTCATGCTTAACTGTATGATTCCTATCATCTGATACCTAGAAAACTAGCTTTCAAATTCATTCCTGAAAGGGCTGGTATTTATTAGGACTGGTCAGTTTTCTTTCCTTTTCCTCATAATTATCTTCTGGATAAATATTACTATGAAAGGGGTTTTGCAATGCTGGCTGCTGACATAGCCAGCACCTGGAGCCACGGTGGTGCCAATCCAGCGGTGCAGCAGATGTTCCTCTGATGGTACCACACACCTTCCTTGGGCAGAGCTCTTCCCCATCCACCTCCAAGCCCTTACCCCGAGTGGGTACCATTATCCCATTATCCACACTCTGCAGCTGAGGAACAGCTGGAGGGAAGTTGGGCTTAGAGGAATCAGCCGACAGTTTTGAGAAGGTGTGGGCTACTTGCAGCTTCCCTGAAACTCCTGGGGTGAGAGTGATGTTTCTGTCACTGCTGGCTTTTCATACGTCTATTGAGAAGGTGTGTAATTAGTTTACTTTGTAAATTAAACTGCAAAATACTGTACTGAGTTACAGCTGGGTTAGGCTGAGTTGCTGAAATGAGCAAGATTTCTGAAGTAAGAGCAGAGAATAATAGCTGCTCTGCTGATACCCTTTGAATTTGAAACCTAATGCTCTGGCACTTCCCAGGCAAAGTGAGTCAACCCTCATTTGTAGCTGTCTCTGGCACAGGCAGAGGGATTGCACATGAATTTGAGGAGTGTAGCTACACCCCAATGGCTGAGGGAGTGCACTGGTGTATGTATTTACGTGAATCTATTCTGTGCTCTAAACCATCCACAGGCAGATGCATATTTCACGGCCTGCCTGTTCAACAGGGCTCCCAAATGACAGCCTATGAGTCAAATAATGTGAAACTGAAATGTGTGGTGGAAGGGAAATTCCATGCTGGACCAAGCAAACACCTCTCTGATTCTAAATTGTTTTCAGCCAGCTTCCTTTGGTCATACTTCCTGGGTGATTTGCCTATAAAATGAGCTTTTATTTAATGCTTTGAAATGCTGCGTTAATAAGAAGGCTACAGAACCACATCAGATATTTCTGAATTCCAGCACAAATCTGTTATCTATTATTATTATTATTATTACGCAAGCAGCCCTGTTTGGGCAAAGGAGCTTTGCAATACAATTTGCCAAATGAGTAACAGGTCTCTGCCCTAAGGAGC
The DNA here is from genome assembly GCA_013397815.1 of Aleadryas rufinucha. Lineage (NCBI taxonomy): Eukaryota > Metazoa > Chordata > Aves > Passeriformes > Aleadryas > Aleadryas rufinucha. The sequence goes on along the minus strand of VZTH01002417.1, from coordinate 372,965 downwards.
TTACAGTCTAAAGGCAATTTTGGCAAAGTTTTCAAAGGTGCTGTGTACCCACAGTTTACAGTGACTTCAATGAGAACCTGTGAGTCCAATGACAACTTTGAAAATCATGCCAAATATAAATAATTACTTTTTTTTCCTTCTTTGATATCTGGAAGTCACTCATAACTTTTTAATTACAAACATATTATCAAATTTCATTGTTTGACTTGTTTAGTTCCATCTCCCCCTTTCAGGACTGATCTTCATTTAGTTGATAGACATCTGTCATTTCCTCCTCTACACTGTTAGAGGAGCCTAATAGGCTCCTAGGAATGGCTAGCCACCACTAGGGAAAATCCTACCAAATGTAGCATCTATTGGGCTGAGCTACACTCCTATTTTTATAGGTGAATATAACTGGAAGGTGGTGGCTTGTACTGGATAAATTGAGGGGACTAACAATTTCACTAATGCTTACAAATATAAGGGGCAAGTAGGTGGGATATTTTAGATTTCTGACAGTGTGTAGAAGCCTCAGGGTACAACGAAAGGAGGTTCTCATAGCTGCTTGTGCATAGTGGGGAGGATATTTTAAAATAGTTTTTAAAAATAGGTTTCCTGGAAAAGGTGATACTTTCAAAATGCCAGGGCAATATAATCTGTAGGAAAATATATAATTAATATATAATTATATATACTTTTAATTTAAGATTTAAACAAGTTATACACAGCTCGTGATGTTTTCCACTGTTCATACAGATAGCTGGATGTGGGATGTGGAATGTGTATTGTGTAGGGCCTCTGACCTCTCCATGCTCCCTAATGAACACTGAAACTCAGTGTCTATTTCCAAAGCAGGGCAAAGGGATTTAGCAGATTATACCTGGATTAAGAGGAAAGGGTTTTTTATTTTTCTGGGGTCTTTCATGACATTACTATTACTCTTCTACTTCCTATTCTTCACTCTTTTACTTTAGAACTCAGCTATGAAATAGCTACAGTTTTATGAAGAAGAAAAGCAAGAGAGAAGATAAATTTATTGATGTGATCAACGTACTAAGCAGAACAGAAAAGCAATGTAGACCACATGAAAGGCTTGAAAATGAAGAAGAAAATTAATTCTCTGTGCATAATGGGAAAGGGTAAGTTTAGTCACACCCAGATCTTATTTAGTGCTTTTCTCTTGTGGATCTCAAAGTGCCTTTGCGAACCAGTGAGTACCACTACCTGATTTATGGATGGGGAAACTAAGGAACAGACAGGGACTTTCACATGCTTAAGGCTGCCCAGTATACCAGCTAGGAATAAGAAAAATATCTTGCTGCCTGCAAAGCTGAATCCACTAGATCATATTAACTGTGAATGATGAGTCAGCTGCAAAAGCACTGTTGAATTGCCACCAAGATTGGAATGCAGCCTACAAAAGAAATTGGGTTTCTCTGACCCAAAATATGCTGTGAAAATGGTCTGTTCCACCTGAGTGTGGCATCCTCACCCAAACCTGACATGAGACTGGAAAAGGCAGCAGGCCGTTCTGATGACTTGCTCAGCCCTTCCTCCTCCAGAGGTGAGCAGAGGCAACAGGCCTTTGCTCCAAACTTTCTACCCAGGTTACCCTAGACAATTTCCATTCCCTTCTGCATGGTTCTCCCGTGAGTTTCCCTGGTCCTGGCATCCTGCCAGAGCTACGTTCTTTGACAATCTCCTCTTCACCTTCACATTGTCCACATACATGTATTAATAATGGTGATTATAGTTGAGTAATATCGTATTTTGGCAGCAATTTTTTGGAATATAAAATAAGAAATCTACTGCTTTTGTTGACGTCGCTTATCTCCCCTGCCAAGTCCTCACCTCCTTCTCTTCTCCTTTCTTGGGTCTTTTCCAACGTCTGTTTTCCCTCCACATAATTTTCCTTCTTGTTGAATATTGTACTGTATTAATACTTTTTCTTCCTATTTCCCTCGCCTTTTTCTCCTCTCCCACATTTTTATTCTGTTCATGACCTCCATCCTTCTTCTTCTATGTCTTTTTCCCACATTCCTCCTTTTCTATCTGGTTTGTCCCAGTCTCCTCAGCCAGAAACAGATCGATCATGTCAGGTGGTTTGGGGAGTTTCAGAGCAAGTTCATGAACAGGAGATGGCCAGGCCAAGCAAAGCATCTGGATTCAGCAGTTTCTCAGCTGTTTTGCATCTACCTTCTGCATAGTCTGAGCACATGGAAGGAGGCAAGCTGACATATCTGCTGAAGAGGTGCTCTGCAGTCATCAGGGATGACAATGTGATACAGCTATCCAGAAAACTAGAGTGCCCATGCCTTTTCACCCTGTTTGACCAGCAGGAGCTCACCCTTGCTTGCCTTAGAGATTTAGGAAAAGGTTTGGACATAAGCTAAGGCAGGGGTAACCCATTAAATATTTGCAGCAATCCTCGAATCAGTTCACTTCTGTGGCCAAAAGACAGCAAGGTCAGCAATGTTATTTAATATAGTAAAGCAGACAAGCTGATTGAAAGTTGTCTGTGTTTAAAGCCAGCTTTGGTCTTCTGTGTACTTAGAGATACTGTTCAGTCAGTATCACAAAACATATTACATAATTAAGAGTGTTAGTCACAGAGGGTACACTTGAGTTTGTAGTTGCTCAGTCTGATTCAAAGATATTGAGAACAAAATGTGTACCATTGCCTGCCTTCATACCTAGCTGTCAGCCCTCGCAGAAGGGTGTGTAGGGCAGGTATCTCACATCGTACAAGAGAATGACTACACCAGCATTGGAAAAAACATTCAAAAAATAGAAACCCCACAAAGTGTGCTAGTTTTGTAGGCAGAGCCGGTATATCCAGAGGATTCACCTGCTCCACAGGACTGATGCCTCGAGTCCTGAGGCTCATTTCCCCCCAGGCCTGGCCCTCTGCCTGCTGAAGCAGCAGCCGTGAGAAGGACGGGGAGGCAGATGGTGCTTTGTGAGCCGCTGGCCTTTCCAGCACTGTCCTGTGCAGATGTGCTCTCAGCAGAGACAGATGCTTAAATTGCCTGGGGCCCTGCCTACTCTGGCTCTCATCATTGCTACTGCCAGTGGAAAATTGCAGACCAAAAAAAGCTTAATGTAAATAGATTCTTGTTTAAAAGCTTAGTGCCTTCAGCTGTTTCTAACTGAAGCATGTCAAGGTGTAGGAGGGAAGCCCTAATGGCTTATGGGGAGCTGGGAAACACCGACTTCTGTGAAATGCCTGTGGCCAGCTTTAAATGTTCTTAGAGGTTTTATTTTTAACTATTTCAGTAAGTAAGAGATCTCCAGTGGTTGTTTTGAGGATGAGTAAATGAAGTGTTGGTAATTTAATATCAACTATGTGCTTGGCCTCATAATTTTTGTTCTCTCTGACAGTTCTTCATGAAGCCACAGAAACCAAACTTTAATTGTTGTCTCTTCCTCAAAACAACACGATTGCTTTTGCAGTTCTCTCTTTGACAAACTGCCAGCAGTGCATTATCATATACTCAGGATCTCGCAAGACACTTAAAAGCTGCATATCATCACAAGCTGTCTTCTTGGTAAGAAATAGTGTAGTGTTTGCTCCACTGAAACAGTAGTTAGCTGTGAGGTGTAAATTGCTAGATGATGACTGCAGAGTTTGGATGGTGATGTAAGGGCTGCAGAGAAGGCAGTAACTCTCTGAGAATGCCTGCCCAGGACTCCTCATCACTGTGGAGTGCCTAAATATACCATAAATTGCAGGCTGATTGGCTGGAGGAGACTTCAGCTCCTAAATATCTTCTGCTAACGCACACACTGGAATGAGACATCTAGCTGAGTTACTATGATGCCTGGGCTATCCTCCAACCCACTCACTCCCCAACATTTTTACATTCTGTTCTTTAATAAAAATGCTTACTGTTTTTCTCCTTTTTTCAAATTTGCCTTTTTTCATTATCCTCTCTACCACTCTTTGGAATGGGTTCACCTGCTGTCTACATCGAGTCACTAAACAGATCATTTCAAAGAAAGTCTCCAAAGGGAAATTGCCCCTTCCCTTCATCTGACTGGTGAGGTGAAAATTTGGTCTCTGACACTTTGTTCAAGCCAATAATACATCCATCCCCCAACACATATACAGATTTATTATCTGCTTCTTACTGATGTCTTGCTGAGATGTGGGTCATCTGGACTGCTGCTTCTGCCGATACACTTGTGTAGGGTTGAGGTGTCTGCAGTGTCCTCAAGGGTGGCTTCTGCAAATCTCAGTGCAGTAGAAACATAATTTTATACAAGGTTTTTTTCTTAAAGTGGTTCCATCAGTGGAATTATAGAGAACTCCTCAGGTTTGCTGGATTTAGCTGTTACAAATCAAGGTAATTTGTCTCTTAGAATCCAGCAGGATAACTCCTTTGTAGTTATGTTACTTTTGGTAGTTCAAAAAACTCTGAGTAGTTAACTATTGCTTTCAATAGAACAGACATTTGCTTGCTTTTATTTCTGAAATCTTGCCAGTTAAGGTTTCTACTTAACAGTTAATCCCATTCATGATAAGGCTCAACAAAACCCTGGTATATCTTTTCTAATCATAACACCAAAGTCATAGATTGGGACCCAGAAGGTAAATAGAAACAGGCTAGGTAGGTAATGTATAATCACAGATAACTATGGTGCAGAGAAAAGAGAAAGTGCATGGACAAGCTGTCTTTGGAGCAGTGGATATCCCAGTCACTGTATGATGCGGAGTGTCAGCTGTGCACACTTTGTCCGTCCCATGATGGGGAGCTACCCACTCCATCAATTTTGTGCTGCTCAATTCAAGATTAAGCAGATGAAAGTCAGCTGGTCACAGCATTAACTCCAGGGATGGCCTTGCAGACCACAGAGGCTTGCAGACTGCAGAGGACAGGGTTCTCCGCAGCTCAGACACTGAGGGAGTCATTCAAAGCTCCACAGTTGGGATGCCCACTTTGCAATGCTGAAATGAATCATACTGCACAGCTTGCCCTCTTTAAGAATGGCTCTGTTATTCAGTAAGAACACAGACTAAAACAATGTATAAAGTGTGGTGCCTAATATTTAGTCAGTTAAAATAAATTATCTAAATTCTGCACCAGTTTCAAATATTCCTTGTTTAACATGCTTAGGAGAGTAAACCTCGTTGCACTGTCTGGAAATGTTATATCCAACCATATTTATTACCAAGCCAAGAGCTAAGAAGATAGTGCTGCTATCTCTTCATTTTCTGAAATCTCTCTATGTATACATTTATTCTGTCACTGTTGGAATATGTCAACATATGTTAACTAGTGAACCTGAGAAAGAATCAATTATATCAATAATTTCATGCATAAATAATTTTTCATCAAAATCAAGTTAATAGGTAATGAAATGTTGCCTCAGTCATGACCACTCAGGCCTTAAGTCATGAGCTGGATCATTTACTTCACCCACATTTGGAATTGGCATAAATGATACAAACTGATTAAGAAGTAGCATGAGATGACTCTAGTGTCTTCAAGTGCCAGTTTAGTACCTATTTCCAGTAATGGAAACATATGGTCGGCTGGGATGGAGCTATCCTTACAGTTAAAGCACAGTCTCCAGGACAGTTTTCTGTCTTTTCTGCCTTCAAGCCTTTCCCATAACCCTGCTGGTTTGCTTCAAAAGTAATGCCTCAAAGGTCCTGAAGACATCAAGCAACAAAAATATTCCTGAGGTGAACGATGCTGGCTGAGAAAAGCCTGTTTTCTTTTGGTGGCAGCTGACTGGCTCCATTAGCACTCACCACAGAAACACAGAATGGTTTGGATTGGAAGGTACCTTAAAGACCACCTAGCTCCATTTCCCCTGCCCACAGCAGGGACATCTTCCACTAGACCAGGTTGCTCAGAGCCCCATCCAAGCTGGCCTTGAACACTGCCAGGGATGGAAACAACTTCACTAGGCAACCTGTTCCAGTGCCTCACCACCCTCACTGTCATGAATTTCTTCCTAAAGTCTATTCTAAACCTACTCTCTTTCAGTCTGAAGCCATTCCCCCTTGTCCTGTCACTACATGCCCTTGTAAAAAGCCTCTCTCCATCCTTCATGTTGGTTCCCTTCAGGTACTGGAAGGCCACAATTCGGTCACCTCAAACACTTCTCTGAGCTAAACAATCCCAATTCTCTCAGCCTTTCTTCATAGGAAAGGTGCTCCATCCCTATAATCATCTTGGTGGCCTCCTCTGGACTCTGTCCAACAGGTCAGTGTCCTTCCTGTGCTGTGGACCCCAGAGCTGGATGGAGCACTCCAGGTGGGGTCTCACCAGTGCAGAGCAGAGGCGTAGAATCCCCTCCCTCATCCTTCTGACCATGTTACTTTTGGTGCAGCCCAGGATGGGATTGGCTTTCTGCCTTAACATTTTTTGTTTTGCTGTTGTTTAAAAGGAATGTATAAGCCAAGAATCAATTTAGCATGCAGCTGGAGCTGTGATTTCCAGGTGTAAGGTGCAGTCATGGCTGTTCAACACGTTCTAGCTCTAAAGAGCTTCGCTCACGTGAGCTGCTGCTCTTAATTGGCATTCGCGGGATCAAGGTCTTCATAAGTCCCCCAGCTGTTCTTCTCAAGTTTCACAAGTAAGCAGGGGCATTTTCTTTTAGAATAGGAAAATACTGGTAATACTGGAAAGTGCCAAAAAACTACTTGGACAGCAGGGCTTTACCACCCAAAATGGCCTTGCTATTTCTTCTTTTTTTTAATATACTTCATTTTTATCATTGACTTTCCACAGAAATTTTCTGCCTTGTTTCACGTTTCATGTTTTTATCTGTGATTTTGAATGAGTGAAGGAGCAGGGGTTAAAAAATGTGCTTTGGGTTTGAGGAGGATATAAGGCTAAATGTTGTTACAAAGTTTTTGCCAGATGTCTGCGTTCAGTGATTTTTTTAACAGAGTAGGTAAGTTTTCTTGAAAAGTATGTAGTTCTACTAAAATCTTTACACTAAAATATTTCAAACTCATTTTACCTAAGAATTCACTGGTTGGGACAAAAGGAATGGGCTCTGATTTGTGGTAGATTGGATTTGAGTCCTAGCTGTGACACGGGTAATGCTACAGGAAGGACTGAGTTCGTCTTCCAAGACAACATGATACAACAGCTTTTGGCATTGCTGCCTCCCAGTTATTCACCTGTGACCTGGTGAGCATGGCTAAGATGGCACACATAGTGGGAGGAGAGGAGACATTCTTGCTTCATTCCTCTTAAATCAAGAAGCGAGGTGGGAGAGATTTCAAGTTGTTATCACCAAGGCATAATTTTCAGGGAAAACATTTTTATCCATGATATAAACTCCAAGCCAAAATTAAAAACTTCTAAGGTAAAGAACAAAAAAATCCCTTGGGATCCTATCAAATGTTTTCTTGGAACCAAGACTGCGAATTAGGCTTCTATTTTGTTCCACTGAAGGTAATGAATAATATTTAACAACCTCCTTATGTTATTCTTGGCTTGCCTCTGGAGGGGTTACCCTGTCTGGTCAGCGTGGATAATGGATGTCAGAAAAGGTGCTAGGCTATTTGTATATACCTTGGCAAAGATTTTACCAACCCCATTCAAGAGTGATATGGGTCTTTATGAAGTGTACAATTTTACAGCTTCTTTGGAAAAAATAGTCCTTGCTGCATTTAGATAGAAGAAATAATTTTGAAGGCTATCTATGAGGTGCACAGAGGGGATAAGCCATTTCTTTAACTGTCAGCGTAGTCTAATCTGGATACATTTCCCTTATTAAGATGGCATGCCATATCAGAGGGGTTGGCCACCGCCTGACCAACAGGGCTGCAAAGCCTCAGCCTACTCTTCAGCACTTCCTCTCATCTCCTGTTTCCCCGCACCACATCCACTGACCATTGGTCCTTCAGGAGCTGGTGGGGAGAGTTGTGGTTGTATAGGAGATCATTTGCTGAGTACTCAGTCCCAGACAGTGGGAAATCACTCACTCAGCAGCTGAGAAACCAAAACTCTTGAAGGTCCCTCTCTCTGAACAAATAAATATAACCAGTGTCGAGTACCCCACTGCTGCTGTTGAAGTGGTTGCCTGTAACCTCACCAAATGGCAACGTAAACCTCTCAGCAGATTTCAACCTCAGTTGCCCCTCTTCTGAAATTTTATTTTTAATCACAGAAAATTGAATTAAAGCTGCTCAAGTTGCAACAAAACATCATGATGATTAGCTGGCATAGCCCATATTTTTCTTCTTCTGTTTTCTGCAAGTGGGCAAATGCATGGGTTCTTTGGATTGCCTAAATGGTGTTTCTTGTCTCACTATGGAGTTTTGGGCAGCACATGTGAGGATACAGACAGTTCCTATTCCTTTGAACAGTTTTATCCTTTGATTTAGGGTTCCTTTCTGATTTTTCTTCTATCAGTAGTTGGTGAAAAATGATAACTACCTGTAACTGTATTGCCCTCATTTAGAAGGAACTTCTTACTGCTACACTGAAGCCTGATAATCAGTTGTCATATCCCCGCAAGTCTGAAACTTTTATTTTTCATCTAAATCCTCTAGAAGTTTCCCTGCATTTCATCATGCTATGTTTTACTTACATTGACATTAAAAAAAAATCTGCTGCTTCAGCTCCTCAGGTTTTGTTGCTGATCCCATTTTTACAAAAAAGAAGGAAGCCCTGTTCCAAGCCTCACTTCAGCCAGTGTTTCCACATATTCCCTTCCAAGAGTCACCCAGCCTTGCAGCTAAACAAGGAATTTGTCTGAGATCACAATTTTTGTTCTTTTTATCCTAAGTGGAATTTACACCAAATTTTGCTAGTTTTGCTGTTCAGCAGCTGGAACTTTTTAGAGCAGTCCTCACCATCCCACTTGCAGTAGGTCACTCAGATGCCATAGGCTCTGAAGCCAAAATGACCAAAGCTTCTGCCTTCTCTAAAACATTCGTTTTGATTGGTTTGGCCAGGTAGTCAGTGAGAGCTAAGAACCTTCCCAGCAAGTATTGAGGGTCCTGCAGTTACAGGATTTGAGACCTGGGAAGTGCAGCTATCCTTGTACATCACAAATCACATGTACAAGTTTGCTGTTGCTCCAGATATCACTGGGGACTGTACAGAAAGTGTATAGAAAGCTCCAGCTGGGCCCAGGGCTTTACAGCCTGTTTAGTACCTGGCCCTTTTATGCCCATCTAGGTAGATTGGGTAGATAGGAATACAGCACTTTTGGAATTTTATCCAGGAAGAAAAGCCTTTTTCTGAGTGCTCGCTGGCCATGTTGCCAAAGCCAACTGTGTTTACAGGCAGCTCCCCTGTCTCTCCGGATCCCAGGGCTGCTTTCACTCCACGTCACCTCCTGCCTCCCTCCATGGCCTTACCACAGCCCTTGCACTGTAGCCAGCAGGAAGCCAACAGGTCTTTCCTGAACACATCAACCCCTTTTTGATGCTCACAGCTCCCTGCTCCCTGTGAGGGGTGATTCCATTGCCCCACTGGCTGTGGGGCTCCTTCCAGCCTGCCACCCACTGCTGCCTGTGCCTGCCTGCCTCCCTCACCTCCCTTCAGGGGGAAAAGGAAAATAAGAGGGTGTGAATGATTGGACTGGTAATAACATTAGAAATTCCATTCTGGCAGTGCACTAAATCTTCCTTAAAAGCTTTGAAGAGCTTCCTGAAAATATGAGCACTGAACAGTGTGGCAGGTATATCAGGCCTCAGGCCTGAGAGCTGCCACAGATCCCCCAGGCCATTGAGTCTATCTCTCTCTCCCACGCTGGGAGCAGTCCATACAGGGAGCACCCTTCCCTGCTCAAAGACACTGCCCTTCCGTCTTGGTTTAAGCACTGTCCCCTCCTCTGCTGCCCTTCCTTTTCTGTTCTCTGGAAAACTGTCTTGGCTCAGTGTTAAGTAACACTGAGTCAGCCCTCGGCTTCCCAGATGTACACAGGGACTGTGCACCTGAGTTTGTTACACAGCCCATGGACGGCACCGCCTGGGAGACCTAATTCATAGTGGTTCTTTGGTCACACCCTTATGCTCAAAACACATGAGTCAGGTCTTGAAAAATCATGGAACTCACTTAATGATCATGAGATTTAATAAAAATAAACACAGGTTTCTTTTTACTTGATTTAAACATTATTATACTTTTATACTTTTAGGTGGCTCTCAGATCAATGTTTAAAGCTCTTCTCAATATCCACGAGGTCAGCAAGAAGAAGTAAATCCAGGACTTGGAGTTTTAATTAAGAAATTGAATGCTGGGAGATTTGTGGTTAAATCAGGAGCACTGTCACCCTTGAAATCACAACCATTTACATTGCTTCACAGCAATTGCTTCATTTACAGCTTCACAGCATTGCTACCTAGTGCCATCTTCAGTGGGAGCAGAGGAGCTGGGAAAAGAAAGCTAGGCTGGAATCGGGACCTTTGCTTGAGGTCCTTGTTGAAGAGTGAAAGTCAGATAACACCACTCACAGATACCCTGAATGTGTGATGCTGGCAAGTCTTATTTTCTGGCACAATACTTATTGTCTCTACTATGTGAACAAACCACCTAATATCTAAAATGCGATAAACACAGTTGTGATTCTAGGAGAGCTTATTCCAAATAGGCTGTGGGACAAGAAGAATCAATTTGCTTCTGTAGCTTTGGAGGCAGAGAAGAGCAAATGTTGTAGTAAAATGACAATAGAAAAAAATTTAAAGGGAAGATCCCCCCCTCTCTTTGGATGGATGTCTCTACCCAGAGAAACTGAGAGCACTGAAGTCTCAGTGATCTGGATTCATTACAGGCGTAAGACAGGCTGGCTTGTGAGCCTTACTCCTCAGGTTTTGTGCAAGTGAAAATTCAACCAGGCCTTCAAATACAGCTTAATTGGAAGGTGGAATTTATGTAAAGCATATGAATTTGGTCAGACAAGTTTCCTGGAAATTAGTTCAAACTGTACCACTGCAAGCCAACTTTTAAATAGTTCAAACTCTAGTCTAGTTGATTATCTTTTCTTCACTCTTCCTGCCATCCATTAAAGACTTGGCCTCTGCATGTACATTATTAAAGATAGAAGAAAACTGCAAAATGCATATTTGGAACCAGTTTTGGCTTTTGGAAACCCCTGATGTCCTGAAATACTTAAACTTTCCTTCCTAAATACTCTTCATGAACCTGAGGTTTCTGATGTTGGTTTGAGTCTGGAGTTTGGTGACAAAAAAAAAAAAGGAGACATTAGCTTCATTCAGTCTTTGCTGTTAAAGCCTTTTGAACAATGGGCAGAGCCTGAACTCATGCCCCTAAAATTGCAAAGTTTGTATATTTTGAAGTTTGTGGAGTGATGCAGAAACTATAGGTGAAAGAATTATTTTTTAGTACAGTCCTAATGGGAGTACAAAGACTGTGATTAATTAATATGAGGAAAGCAACATCATTTGAAGTATGTTGTTGGTTTTTTTCCTGTGGTCATTTCCATAACTGGTTAGAAAATCAGCTCTGATCAAGGAATTTTTTTATTTATTTTAACTATGTCCCACTTAATGGAGATGTAATAATCCGAAACAATTATATTAAGGCAATTATGTTTCAATAAACATAAACTTGGCACTTCAGACTAGAAGTGGAACCTGTACCTTGAGCCAATTAGGAGCAGTGAAATGAACAGGAGACAGTTGATTGTAGTTTGTGGAGTGCATTTTTTAAACCAGTAACAAATAATCTATTAAATCTTTCTCTACACATCAACAACATAAAAGAGTTCCTCACCTCAAAGTCAGTTGCATTAAACAATTTCACACAAACAAAATGAGACACCAGAAGTTTTGCATGTCAGGATATGATTTATAGCATGAATTAACTGCTTTTGTGTGATGAAGGGTGTAATTAAACTCCAGTGGCAGCATGTGGCCACAGCAAATGGCTTGGCAGAGAGCAGATCTCTGGAAGCCAGCTCACCAGGAAAAGGGTTTGTGTTGCTGGTGGCACCGGCAGGTCAGCGGGAAAGCCTGTTCCCCGGGCAGGCTCCTTCCTACCTTTGTCATGCACAAACGAAAACTTGTGAGCTTACCAGGAGCAGGCAGGCCAGAAGGTACAGTATCAGTGAGCAAAACATAAATGCCTTTGTCAAAACAGAAACATTTCACTAAAGCCTTCTGACCGAGACTAGGAATATCACAGGGGAAACTGTAAAGGGAAGCAGTCAGCTCACAATGGGAATTACTTTCTGAGTATGCTTTACCTCTGGTGCTGGTGTTGCCAAACCAAATGATCTAGGGACAGGCTTGTGTATTTTTCCTTGGCTTCCTTTCCTTCTCAACCCTCTTTCTACAGCCAGGTCTCTTGGTTCTCTCTGTTGCTTGGATTTCTGATGCAGCAAAGGAGAGAGAAGCATTTATAAAGCTGTAATATTGTGAAGATTACACAGAGAAATGGGAAAGGCAGTTGGTATAGGTGGAATTTCAAAAACTGCTTCTCATGTTCCCTTTCTGTTAGGCAGAACCTCTAAATAGCCAGGGGTCATCTAATAGGGTCCCATTCTAAAACCCTCAGAGTCTGCCAGAGCAACAGGATGCACAGGTAGCCAGGGCTTCTACATAAAGCTATTAAATGGGCTTACTTGCAATCTGTCTGCGCAAGCAGATGATGTCTTCATTCATTTAACACCATGCAAGGACACACTGCTGCTGTTGCCGCTGGCATTTTCAAGACTTTATATAAATTGCTTTTAGTTTATTAAGACAGGTGATCTCTTTCAGATGGCAGGCAAAACCACCTTAAGTCTGTTGGTAGTAAATCATAACCTTCTGATTTATTGAGAAAAAAATGAAGCAATCTAATATTTTATCAGTCTGAAGTAGCAATAGAATAATGTCTGTGTCTATATTTGCAAGCCAATACATTTTCAGTGTTATTGCAAGTGATGGAGTTAAACTTCAAACTCCCTCTGTAATTAACTCTCCTGCTTACACAGGTTCTTCCTCTTCACTTTTTCTTTCTCTAAATCCACACACTTTTTCCTGTTTGTTATTCTTTTACTCTCTGTAATGCCACATGGTTTTTAATGTCTTCATTAATCTTAGCATCTTCTTAGGATCTCATATATGTATTATCCAAAGCAGTCTCTCAGCTAATATAAAGCTGATTCGTAATAATCAACATTATGGATGATAATTTATGTGATTTATCTATGAACTGGATTTGGTATATCTTAGAGGTTATCAGTGAATGCAGTATCTCCAAAGGCACAAACAGCATGTAAGGCTTGAGAGGGGAATAAGCAAAGCTGGAGATCAGGGGTTTTTGACTCTAGTAAAAAAAAATGACATGTATTGCTAACTTGAAAACCTAGATTTTGAAAGATCACTGGATACTTAGAAAACCTCTTTTGTGAGCAGAAGCCTAATGAGGAGCAGCTGAGGGAGCTGGGGGAGTTTAGTCTGGAGAAAAGGAGGCTCAGGGGAGGCCTCATCACGCTCTACAACTGCCTGAAACGAGGCTGTAGCCAGGTAGATGTTGGTCCCCCAGGTAAGAAGTGATGGAACAAGAAGAAACAGCCTTAAGCTGAACCAAGGGAGGTTTATATTGGATCTTTGGAAAAATTTCTTCACTGAGAAGTGTGGGCAGGCATTAGGAGAGGCTTCCCAGGGAAGTGGTGGAATCACCATCCTTGAAAGTGTTCAGAAGGCATATGAATGTGGCACTTGGGGACATGGTTTAGTGGTGAACACAGTGGGGCTGGGTTAACAGTTGGAGTCAGTGATCTCAGAAGTCTTTTCCAAAATTAATGATTCTATGATTCTACGAGATGGTGGTTGAGACAGCTGCTGAGGAGCTTTGGAGGAACATCTTGCAGAGAGATTTGTAACATACTGCTCTTCTCTCTCAAGTTTCTGGTTTTTAAAATCTCTAGTTTGGAAAGTCAGTTTGATTTCCTGACTGCCATTGTCACAGCACCTAAACACACAGATGCTGAAGGCAACTCAGGCTGCTGAGACAGTCACACTTAGTGAGAAAGGGGCACAAGCTGTGCCTGACACCACCTCAAGGGAGCAGCTGCAGGTTAAGATCTGAGCAGATGCAGCTGGAAGGCGGGAAGGAAGGACAAGAGCTGCGCTTGGCCCAGGAGCTCTGACCAGGACTCTCTTAATCATAGCCTCAAGTTAGCAGCTGAATGGCTCCTGGTATGAGCTGCTGTGCCTCATGTGAGGAAATGGTTTTGTTAAAAATGGTGGGTTTGAATAGGTAGCCAGAAACTCCATAACACAGTGTCCAAAAGAGCTGATCCGAGAGCAAGAGAGAGAAGGGCTCATTATCAAGATTGTTGTGTGTGGTTTCCATTCCTCTCTTTTCAGTATCTGTCATCATTTATTGGTTAAGACTTAATAACTAAAAGAGAGTGTAACTTGGCTCTCATTGCCAGAACTCCAAAAGCAAACATTACTGCTATTTTTTTAACCACAGGGAGCAAATCTTTTAGAACAGCAGCCTGACCCCAACTCTCCTCTTCCCAGCAACTCTTCTGCAGCCCATGATCAGCCAGGCCAGGGGCAGCAATGCTTTAGCCCATGAACCCTTAAAACATAAGGTATGAGTGATTTTAAAAATATGCCTTTAAAGATTGGGGCTTTTTTTCCTTCACAGAGGTTTTAATGTATTTTAATCAGACAGTTACACGGACACTTTAGCTAGCCCAACAAAATTTTGAATGGGAGGGTAAGGCTGTAGGCAATCAGATCTTTATTTCTAGGTCTTTGCAACCAGTGGTAAGGAACTTACTGCAGCTTGATTTTAAATGGACCCCAGTCCTCTCTGACTGCAGTATGAGCTAAACACAAGTCCACTTGTAGTTTCTGCTATCCTGCAAGTTCAAACCATGTGGTCAGGAGCTCTGGAGTCTCATTTGGGTTTTAGTATATCTTGTGAGTTCCTTCCAGAAACCAATAGAGGAATTCTTAGAACCCAAAACTGCTAATATCATACCAAAAAAGCATCAAACTACCCCAGAGACAACCTGAATCAATGGCTGCTTTCCCAGATATAGCCCTTTTTTTCTCAGCAGCTTAAGTTTGTCATAGTGATACGGAATAAAATTGTCGCTCTGCCTTCTGGGATGTTGAATGGTAAATAATTTGTTGCAAGACTCTGTAGTGACAAATACAATAATTGGCCATACCTTTTTAATGTTAGTATTGTGCTGCATCTCATTTTGGTTCCAGAAATTCTGACACTTTATCTTAATTTGACTGGTCTTTGTTTGCCAATTCACTACTCTTATTATTTACATCAAGGGGATGCTATGCTCTGTCCCTGCAATTTTGTCAATTAGTACAGTGGTAGATATTTTGCATTTAATTGAATTTCATATACTTCTAACAAGGATGCTGATCTCATCCCAGTGCAGTAACTGCCTTGATATGAAATTTCATTGGAAGAATGTTTTCTGCCTGAGAGCCATTCATATATATGAGCTGCTGCAACCAATTAAAACATTAAGGAACCTACAGTTGAATAAATATCAGTGAAAATTTAAGAACAGAGTGGTAGTTTCCAGCCAGTTTTATGTAAAGTCAATAGGTATCCGGAGGTCCAATTACAGGAAATGTTTTTGCAGTATGAAATAAAATTAGAAGAAATAGAGAAGCAAATGAGAATGTTACAGGCACCTAGCATGCTTTTGGTCTTGGCATAATGAATTAATTAAGAAGAATCAGTATTAAATAGTAAAGATGAAATTCTGCTGTGCACTGCACCTCTTTAATTCTGGCATAATTTCATAGACTTCACAGAAATCACATTGGATATAAAACTGAGAAACACACACCCTGTCAAGCCAAAATGTACCATCCCTTTTGGGCAAATGTCCCCTTTCCTCTGCCTATTTAGTGCAGTTCAGAGGCTGGTTTGGAAGCCAATGCCCCCTGTTAATAGGGAGCAGCAAGATAAAGGGCTGCATTTTATTTCCGCTCAGGTACTTGGGGGTGTCTGAGCAATGGGGTACCTTCTTTCTTTGGCTGTGTTGGTCAGAGCATGGTGCTAATAATGCCAAGGTCATGGGTTCAATGCCTGTATGGGCCATTCACTAAAAGGTTGGACTAGATGACCCTTGTGGGTCCCTTCCAACTCAGAATATTCTGTGGTTCTGTGAGGAGGAAGTCTGCTCTTCCTCTTCTAGATTCATTTTGGGCCATTTAGCTTCCCTGGCTTTCTGCTTCTGTGATTTCCTCCATTTCCTTGCAGACAACCTGCCAGCAAGCCCTGCCTGCAGCACGCATGGGACAGCATTGTCACTCTGCCCCATCTACCTGCTGTTTGCCTCAACAGCCCCTGCAAGCTCTGTTTGCTGTTTAGACACCGAGCTGTGCACCTCTAGGGCTGCCAAGTGTGCTTGGTAAAATCTACTCAGCCATTCATTTAAATACTTGTTAAACAGGAAGCTGCTGCTGGAAAGTTGAGTGCTGGTTTATATTTAAACAAACAGTGGGAACAAGCATGAGTGTCATTTTCTGATGTAGTGGAAAATTTGAATGCATTATCCCACAAGTATCCCCTTGAAAACAAACCTGAGAGGCTGTTAAGGACCCTGCTCAAACCTGTAAGCTTTTGCAGGGATAGCAGCTGTGAAAGGGTTAACTTGCACAGTTCTTTCACTGCAAACGTAGGCGTTAAAGGAAAAGTGATGCACACGGTGTAGCATTGGTGTTTCCCTTGTGATTGAAGGAAAGCAGTTATTAAGGTCAGCTATGCTTATTTTTGGCTGATGTGGAGCCCCTTTCAGCCTGAACACTCCTAAGGAGTGTACTTAAGGTCAAGAAAGTTGCATATTTTGTGAGTGAAGTAAACAAGGGAAGCAAATGTTGGTGTGTTGAGTACCTCCTTTTGGTAGCTGTGGACTATCAAGACTTATGATTTTGATCTAGCCTCTGTCTCCTGTGAAGTTTAACATTGGTAGTGTCAGGGATGACAGTGAGGTCAGATGCAGCTGCGGGGTCTCCACAAAGTTTGAGGCATTCAGGGGGATGCCAGGATGCAGAGATGTGGGAAGCCCAAAGAAGCCAAAGGGCACATAGGTCAGAGCATTTGGGTCCTTAGATGTTCTGTGAGGGCCTAGCTTTGCACTCATGGGGTTTTGCCAGCTCCTTCTGTTCTGCAGGAGATTTTTGACTCCTCTGGTCTCCCTGCATACGTTTGATAGGCCGTCCATGGGCAGAAAGTGCATGAACTCTCAGAAGGCAGACCTCTCCACCCCTGTCACCTAGCGACACGTGATAGCCACCACAGCGTCACAGTGTCTGTTTTACTCACTGCAGGGTTACTCCTCGACAGAGACAGTCACGGTTGTTTACACATCATGGTTGTTTACATGGCTGATGGTTCCTGCCAAACTTCACAGCATAACCAGGAGAGTTTTCGTGAGAATGCATTTGGAGACATGCATTGGGCTGTCACAGAGACAACGTAGTAAGGCGAAAGCGGGAGAGAGCCTTACAGTTTTCCTGAGTGACCAAAATGGTTAGCAGCTCTAGTCAGCTTCCCAGACATATCATCATATTTTTCGAGTCATCATCAGACTTCATTCTTCAAGCTCTCTATTTTCCTCTCTCACTTCATGGTGACAAGTGCCACATAAACAATCCTATTATTAATAGAAATAATACATTATATTTATATATTTTTATTTTCATATATTGTAAAATTTATATCATTACCATTTAAATCCCTTTTTCTAGTTCATGCTCCACAAATGAAGGTGGTTATTGATGATCCAATGCCAAGAAAATACTTTCAATTCTAATCATTTTCTCATGACTTATTCTAATAAAGTTTCTTATGCTTAGACATGCACAGGCATTACAGTATTTTGAAAGGATGCACTTTTTCTTCAGTGTTAAAAGTCCTCTTCATTTAACATTTAATATATTCCTGTCTGCTGGCATGTTAGAGCTCAAAAATGCATTGCAAACTACAGGCCAAGCTATTTTCTCCTGTGAATGCTTTAAATTACAAAAATAATTTTCTGGTCTTGGAAATGTGGCCTGAAAAGAATGCAAAGTGACTCTCCGCACAGTGGGTAAGATGCTGCTAAAACTCCTCCATGGCCAGCCAGCATCTGTGGCTGCACATGACGTGCTTCCTCCCAGCATCCCGAGCAAGCACTGATCCCTTTTCCCTCCAGAGCCCACCCTGATCCCAAGATAGGTGGGTGAGGTAATGCAGCTGCCTTTCATGACTGTGACCCAAGAGGGTGGTGGTGAGTTTGGGTTTTTTTGTAAGATTTTGCCAAAACAGAAAGTCAGAATTAGCGTGTGCAAAACACATCTAAACAATGGAACACATACAAATTAGAGTACCCACCCACAACGCCTAATACATAACCAGTGAGTCATGCCCAGGGCCCAGTGTGAGAAATCTGTGTAGGTGGGTTTTATTTGGCTTTCTTTTTGATTGCAGTTGTGCTTCTCTCTAGCTGATAATTATTGCACTCTGAACTAATAAACAAAAGGATCTGAGCTTTCCAAGATGTCCTAGTGGTACAACATGTCATTTGTTAGACTTAAAATTTGATCCCTGTGGAAATGCAAATGAGTTATGTCTTAGGACCCTAAACTCTTTGGTGCTCATTTGAATCCAGATATTAAACCGAGATACTGAAGCAGTGGGATGAACCGAGTTCAAGGTAGTAGTGACCAAAACAGTCGCCATTAGCAAGTTATTCAATCACCTAAGGAAAATGTGAAAAGGAATTAACAACTATAGTCTCCCGGGAATAAAAGGACACATCACAGACATCACTGGCAGTACTGGCTGCTTTCTCATGTGTCTCAGCAGAGATGCCAAAGGTTTCAAAGGTGTGGAGCCTGAGCCGCCTTCTCACGCCCAGTGATGGTCCCTCCAGGTCAGGGCTGGGGCTTGCTGGCTGGGCAGCGCCGGGAAGCACATGGTGCCACTCCCTCCTCTCTGATCAACCTCTGATAAACAGGGAGAAGCCCAGTCCACAGAGACATAAACTTGGCACTTTTCCTGAGTGCTACACTTCTGAAACACGAATAATGAAAGGGCGCATAGAAGCCTAAGCAGTTTGTAAATGCAGTTTGTCTTTCAGGGTTTTCATTTTAATTATCCTGAGAAACAGATTTTTCTATGCTCCACAATAATGAATATTTTTACATTATTTAAAGTAAGTGAGTTTCTCAACCAGCCTCTGAGGGCCTCAAAAAGTTCCTGTGTGGTAATTGCTGCTGGGTGTCTTAATGCCACAGACATTTGAGGTTTCCCAGAATATCTAAGTGGACACTGGCTGTAATTTAGTAGCCATGAGTATTGTTTGATGCCATTGTTGCAGGCAGAAGTTGTAAGAAAGCAACAAAATTCTAAGCTGAGGTTTTTTTTAAAGTGCTCATTGCTGGCCTGACATTGCCACCTCTACTTATTTTTGTTGCCAGCATCAACGGGAAAGTAATTACAACTTTTTAGCACGGTGAGGCACTTTTGAAAATCCTGTCCTTAATTTACTGCTTCTGCAGTGCTTCCATTTCATTTTCCCCCTTTCTTCTTTATTTCTAATGTTTACACATTCACTCCCTCCATCTCAACTTTGGTATCATGCCTGCCTTTGATTTTAATGCCTTCTCTTTTTTCTTACTGTCTCTTGGGGTATTCTCCAAGGGTTGTTTTCCTATTACACTCATAATTGTCCATAGATGAGGTGACTGTGACCCATCCTCACGTTGTGACAAGCCACAAAAATCAATACATCCCCCTACCTCAGTTGGAGCCTCCTTTTTTTCACAACCTCACTTAACCTTACATTTCTGATTTTATTTAATTGTTCATCTGACCATTAACACAGCCATAAACAGCAGTGCATAACAAAGATTTAGTTCTAAAGTAACTCTAGAAGTGCAGTTGTGTTCTCAACCAGCACTTATTCCAGGAAACGTAACAGTGAATGGATAGACTTGCTCCTGTCTACTGTTGCAGCAATTCAGTATTCAGTGAGATCAGGCTAAGTTCAATGTTTTCTGACCTGTGGAAATGCAAGACACACAGACAGTGTTTAGGACCCCTGCAGTTCATGTTCACATTTAAGGTCGTGGTGACAACAGCCCAGCCTGTCTAGTGGCATGGCAAATGCTAAACGGTATGAGTCACTTAGACCCCCAAAACACTGCAAAAATGCCCATTAGAGGGAAACCCTTATTCAGTCTCTTGGGCTTGTGCAGCTTTCCTTTCTTCCATCCCGAATAGGAGCACAGCCAGGGCTGACTATTCTTTCCACACAGTCTCCTTAAGTCATGGTCTAGACTCAGCAGTTTTGGAATGGATTGTAAATTATCCTCTGCTACCCAAACCAGCAGATACCACAGCAAGGAACTTGCTGTGTCTTTTAGCTCCTAATGAGATTTTGGTATTCCAGATGGATTAAAATTCTTCTGAAGTCATAGCTCTGTACATCCTCAAACATTTATTCAGAGCATGTAAGTTTAAAGGAAATCTGGTAACTCATTACAAGCTATGGAAGCTCCCTTTCATTTGGACATGTTTCACAGCCATGCATTTCCTTTCCTCATTCAGCTCTATGTGTTGTATGTTTTTTAGTCTTTTCTTGGAAAGAAGAGTCACTTGAAGGAAGATAAGTACTTGGCAGCTTTCTCTCAACCATGCAAGTTGTTTACTTGTGACCTGCTATACTTCACATATTCAGAACTCTGTCTATTGTAAAAGCAGAAATCTGAGAGGTCTGTTGTACGAAAAACTTTCAATTTTTTTTTCTTTTTAACTACTATTTGCTTGGAGAGGAGAAAACAGTATTGCTGTCTGGAAATCAGAAAGGCATAGGAAAAAAACCTCACATGTGTAGCTACATGTGCCAGATGCAGTCCACAAGTAGCTCCATTATTCTTGGTTGTCCTCTCAGTAACCTCTACCTCTTGTGCATATAAGCACCTGCTTCTCTGACAACAGCAGGCAATTTAGCCTCCAGAGGGGTTATAAGAAGCTCCTCAGCCACTAAGTGGGGACTTAGAGTCCCAAGAGCCATTTTCATCTGGAGCACAGTTCCCCTTAAAATAAGGTGATAAGTTTAATGCAATGGTGTATTAGACAGAAGAAAAGGAAAAACTACCTTTTTCCCTGCATTTGAGGTTTTCCAACTGACCACGGGAGCAAATGCAGGGAATAGAGCTCAGTGAAATTATGGAGTGCTACCAAACTATTCCAGTGAAGTGTTTTCCAGATGTGCTGAGTAAGACTTTCATTACCATGAACTGATTACGCAGAGTTCAGCAGATTGTAAAGGTTCAGGTACTACAAATACAGAAGTTAAAGGCAGTTTTGACAGTGAGGTACAAAGAAAATGAGCAGGTCCCACATTTGCAAACCACATTCTGCTTTTAGTCTACCCAGCAACATTATCAGGGTTTGGAAGTGGTATGTCACCTGAAAAATGCTCGGTCTGGGTTTAATTTCGCACATGTAAACTCCAGCGAGGCCCAGAGCACCCAGCCCAGCAGAGTGGGTCTCTCTGATGTGGCACAGCTCCCCAAAAGAGCAGCCAGCTAAAAGGAAATAAGCAGCACCACATGCCTGTCTGGGCTGCAGTGTCTGCAAATGAGGTGTGCAGAAAAGGACCCGTGGTTTTAGTAATGTCACTAGGGATGTGTGATTGAATACCTCACTCTGGACAAATACAGCTGGACCATCCAGTCAGAATTGCAGGCTATCTTCTCCCAAAACATCCTCCAAACTTCTTGGCCTTTCTTGGCTATTCATTCCTGTTGTTACCTGTTATTCTGACCTTCCCCGAACCTGCTTGGAGCCAATTGTTACCACTGTGATAACTTCTGGAGGGACCAGCACAGCTTTCTTGACATCTCTCTACTGATGCCCATTTTTGTCCCTCCCAGCAGGCAGGCTTGGCTACATGCATTGCTGAAGTGTGGAACCACCAAATACTTTCCACGCTGGTTCACTGGAACCAGAATAGATGTCACTCAAGTGTTTCAGCCACTTTAACATTGGAAATCCTGTATTCTGCCGCTGTAGTCTGTCGCCATCTGAAACAGCTGGATGTAACTTGTATTTTGATAGTTTTTTAAATCACATGAGCTCTCCCAACTAAAGAATTATTATTTAACTGAAGTAGATTTCCAAAAGGCAGGGACATAAAGTCTGAAGTCAAGTAATGTTACTTTGCAGTCCATCACAGTTTAGACTTTATGGCTTCTTGGTAGCACACTAAGTACTACTTAGTCCAGCAGGGGTATTCAGTTTGTGTCTCTCTGGGGTTGCTTTCAGAAGGAGCTGAGCCAAAGCCCTGATCACAGGATCAGGGCAGCAATCTGTCATTCCTGACATTCAAGGTCAACATCTGAGCTGGATAACTGGCATCATCAGCTACAAGAATACTTCTGTAAACCAAGATGATGCTGTTATTCTGGTAGGGAGAGGATATGTTGTGCTGCTTCCTGCCATCCTGCAGAAGCCTTTCATCCTACCAGTGTCAGGACATAGTCTCAGCTCCAAAACATTAGCAAAGGTTAGTAAACAGAGGTTCACCACAATGCTCAAGCACATTATTTCAGCAAGGTCACACCTTTGGAACCTCCAAACCTGTTGCGTCTCCTGAAGAGAAAACCATACGGAAATTTTGAAATAAATGTCTTTGATTTTTCAGTCTGCTACCCTTACCTGAGAGCAACTGCTCTCCCTTACTTACCCATGATGGAAGAAAACTGGAGTTAGGCCTCAGGACTTAGTATGCACCTGTGCAAGTCTACCAAAAAATTTAGAGCCTCTTATAACGTTCCTCCAGCTGTCAGCCCTCGGGCTCACACTTGGCTAGTCCTGCACAGAGGAACCTCCTATTTCCCTGATTTTCTTCCTTCCTGGGTCCAGCCAGAAGATATTTATTATGAGATGCAGAGAGTGTTGGGATGAGATGGAGTCTCTTGTTTCACATCTATATGAAGACTGAGGCAGCTAAACTCATAAGGGGGAAGGATTTACAGTTCCCATCCTTAGGGCAAGAATAGAACTGAATAAGGAAAAGGCCCATACTGAAGTAGGATTGCTCAGTGAAAAGGTTTCTTGTCCTCTGTCAGTCAAGTGCAGACTAAGAGAAAAACCCTGTCAGCTTTGTGCTCACAAATCAACATTGAACTGCCTCAATCAGCTACAATTACCCCTATCACCACAGCATGAGGTGTCTCACCTTGGTTTGTTCCTTGTCTATTATGACAACTCAGAATTTTCAGAAAATCCAGTATCTTCTAGGTTCTTTACTCTTCTCCTGTTGCAAATTAATTAAACTTCCTGCTATCTCTCCTACAACCCAAGTTAAAATATGAAACAAATCTTAGACACTTCCCGGAAATTTTTAGCTCATAATTTTCTCAGAATTCATTGTTCTGAGTTGCACTTTTCTCTCCACTGGCTACTTCAATGTCATTTCTTGCAGACCATGGCTCTCAGGTGGTGGTGAAACATCTTCGATAAAGCACCATGACAGTTGTATTCTCACCTATTTTAACAGTTTGATTGTTTGTTTGCTTGTTTGCTTGCTTCTTTTCATGGCTGCTGCTTTCCAAAATGAATATTCATCTAAAATGATGGGGAGAAGTGACACTTTGGGTGACCACTGAGGACAGGAAGCTTCCTATTTGGACAGAGCTCCCATTCAGTGGAATTTTATTTAATCATGAAATACAGTCTCAGATGTGCAAAGAAATGTAAATACCAGCATGATTCTGCAATTAGGGCAAAACTCACATTGACCTGAGATGAATTTTTACCTTCAGAGAAGCTGTAGGGTTTTAGTCTGTCTGCAAAACACAGCAGCCCTTTCTTCTTCCCATTTAATTAAACTAACACAGTGGTCTGAATTCCTTTTATCTGCCTCTTCCTACACTTGAATTCAGAATTTTATACATTTTTCAATGTAAATGCTTTAGATTACCCTACACAGACCTCTAATATTTTATTGTTCCTATAAAAAATATCTATCTCAGAGATGTTTAGGTTTTTAGAACTATGATCAGATAAAGCAGCATTGTTCAGAAATTGTTGCTAAATAAAAAAGAATGGGTGGTGCCCTGTTTGGCATCTATGGAGCAAGTGATGTGTGATTTATTATTAGCGAGCCAAGTATAAGAGAAGATTATCATATGAAGGAGTCCCAGGCTATGGGCTCTGTTATGCATTTTACTTGCTGCTGCTCCCACATTCTGGAGGGATGTGCAATCCAAGTCCTGGAGGAATTTTGCTTACGCTATGATGAAGTGACCAAAGTGCCCCAGGAATGTGGAGCAGAGAATTTCTTCCTGCCACAGCCCTGCTCGGGCTGTTTTTCTCTCAGAAATTGGTAACCAGCCCTTCATGTTGTGCAAGTGCATGCAAGGAGAAGCATGGAAGTGGTCTTTATATGATAGTTTATTTCCATCTGTGCACCATATAGCAGAACTCAGTCCATCCCCACATTAGCTAAAGCGGGCTTATTAAAATTCCTGTTAACATTTATGGTAAACTTCCTACTGATTTCAATGGGATGTGGATCAAGCACAGGGGCCACCAGGATCCAGAGCCAGCAGTAACGCAACGATACATTTTTAGTCTGAGTTTGTGTGCACGCATGTAAACATGAGCCAGCAGAGAGGGCTGCTAGTGGCATGTGATTAACGCAAGCTTTACTGATGGATGAAATATGGAAGCAGTGTCCTGTGGTGAGGAGTGTTATTGAAAACTCTAAGACAGGCAGAATGAAAGAAAACACAAACGTAGAAAAACAAGGTCTCGGTCTGTGTGATTACTGAATGCGTGTTAAGAACAACCACAGAGCACTGGAGACCAGAGCTGACCCAAAGCCGAGGAGGAAAACACGGAGGCACGGATAAGCGCCATAAATCACTCTGACAGGCCTATCATTAGACCTGAAGGAAAGACCACCTAGAAGGCCAGAGAGGGGGACTCACCACGGCTGTGTCTTCTGCTGGAAAGCATTACAGCTGGAGATGCTCCTTGCAGCTTTTTTGAACAGTTAATAACAGCGCTTCTTTCCAGCTAGTATAAAGCAGTAATTGTTTCCCATGTGACAGAACTATTCAATTTTGTTGACTGGCCTGTCATAACCCAAGACCAAAAAGTTATGAGATCATTTCATTATCACTTCAGTATTTAACTATCCTGATGAGCTACTAAAAAATTATTAGATGTATTTTCTCACAGCTTGGAAACATAGTGCCTATTTTCCTTTCAAGGAGTGGTTATGACCTCCAGTACAGATAAGGGTTTTCCCTGATGAGGATAAAACAACTTTGTTATATCATGTATCTGAACAGCATTTAAACAGGGCATTTTGTCAGAGAGAGAGTGAAAGACAGAGATTCTGCCTTTTGTCCCAGTGGCAAAAAGTGTCTCTAAAAAAATGTAATTCTCTTTTACTGTCTGTGTTTCTAAAAGACATCTATCGTATGCTCAGTTGGTTTTTTTATTTTTTCACTGGGAGGAGGAAGCATTTATTAAAAACTTCACTTGGGAAAATTGAAACTATTGTAACTTGTTTACAGATGGTCTGTTGACAACTGGCCAGGCTTAAATTTCATGATTCATCCATAAATGACACACTAGAGTGTGCAAGCAGACTATCAAATATGGGCTACTCTTGGTCTTTCTTCTTGAGGTGGTTGATAAACCTGGTGTTGGTTTCTCATGGTTCTTGAAGGTGAACTATGCCTACTTACTTACTTCTTGCCTCTTTCTAAAGAAAACAAACTGCAAAATGCAGCCAAGAAGTGTCAAAACAAATGTTAATCTGAAGTTTGAGAAGTTTAATGAGTTTCCTTGTGCATGGGCCAATCCTGTTGCTGGGCAATAAAGTACTCCAGGCTGGGCTCTATATGGCTAAGCTGAGTGACAACACGGGTGCACAGCAAATGATGAGGCAGAGCTGAGTATTTCCAACTTCCTCATGTGTACATTACCCAGCAATGGCTTGTCCTAGAGTCTTGTACTAATTATGACCTGAAAGGAAGGGTGAGGCGGTGTGTGCTGGCTTTCTGAAGCATCAGACCATCAGTTCCTTGGCCAGTTTTTCACTGTACTAACTTCTCTATTTCCAGACTCAAAAAGGAAGTGCATGTGACATGCATCCAGTTTTATCTAGCCGTACCAAGTATAATGAGATTTTAAGGACAGCATTTTATAAAACAGATATTAATTGTATGCTTTCACCACAAGTATTGAGGGCTCCACTCCATGCCAAACATAAGCTTCCCAGCCAATGCTGCACCTTGTGCTGCTGCAGTGCATGTGCTAATGCCATCACACTCAGCTAATTTGAAGCTAGCTCAGGTGTTGCTGTGCTACACCAGACACCCACAGAGAGATTAAGTGACTGGCAGTTTTTCATGCAGGAATAGAACTGCATCCTGTAATCTATAACACTCCATTTAACATCAGTATTGCTTTTACCACTAGTTTCTGCTAAAACTGGGACACTGGATTAGCTGAAAAACTTTGTCAATAGGCAAAAAAAGACCCAAGCAACAGACATTCCGAAGAGTTAACTAAAACAACTTCCAGTTTAAAGAGACAAATCAGTATGTGAAGTAACATTGGTTTCCTCAGTTCTTAGTATACTGTTGGAGAAAAATGGGCAAAATGCACTAGCTAGGGGGCTATAAGATCACAAAAAAATGAATAGTAAAGGTGGTTTAGGCCGCCTAAGTGAACTGAGATGCTGTTTCTGCTGTCTGTCTTTGACACTAATCTGTTGTGTGACCCTAAAAAAGTCACATCTCTGATCTACCAGCTTGAAAAAAAATTGATAAAGCCTCATTTCAGAGATATAAAAACACATTTAAAGGACCTCTACTGCCAACAATGATAATGTGCTTGAAGTATTTTAAAACTGCTGCCCAGTTTTCTGCTGTGCAAGCTTAGTTGTGTCTGTCTCAAGCACTGAAAAGCACCATTTCTGTTTGATCAAGGATGAAACTATTTACTCATTATGACAGTCCTTGAATTTCATCGGGAGTTACTTTTTCCATTTCATATTAGCATTCCTTTAAAGTAGATGGCAGGGTTTGTTCCATGGTTTTGTACCCATGCCTCTTTATCAAAGCAACAACTTGAGCTAAAGATGGACTGCTCTGTCTTGGACAACCTATAATGCTTTTCCATAGCACATGATGCCTTGAATCAGATTAAATCCTCCTGTTGTTCCATGAAAGTTGTACCTTAAGTCTGTGCATGACAAATCTCCTGTCATATGGATGATGGTTCCGTTTTCCCTCTGAGTTTCCAGATGCTGGGAAAATAGGACTTTTCTATTTGGAGTGTTTGAGGGCAACAGGATCTCCATGTCTGCCCTTCTGTCTGCAGTGGTCCTCACAGCTGAGCACACCCGACCTGTTCAGCAATAGTACTTCTCCACTGACAGTGGGCCTGTATCTGTCTGGAAAGGAGATCCTTGGACACCAAGTCAAACCGCTCCTCATTGTAGTAGCTACTTCCCTTAATCCCTTTAATAAATTAATAATTCCAAAATCATCTTCATCAGCTGCAAAATGGGACTGTCTGGGCTGTAACTCTGGAACAAAGCAAGGGGGAGTGCTATTAAGCTGAGTGCCCATCAGTTTTAACAGCAGGGAAGCAGTTAAAACACCAGACTTTTACTTCAGGGGGGCAGTTATTGCAGGGGTTTTGTACCCCAGAGAATATCTGTTGCCAGCTACCACTTCTCACATGTAGAAAGTTATGCAGAAACTATCCACAGCTGTGAAACTCTGTGTTAGTGTCAACAGGTAAAACAAGATGAAAAGAAAAAAAAAACAAAAAACATCAAACACCAAAGAAAGACAGAGAGCTGGCCCAGAAATACTGGTTCTGGCTGCAGAGGCCATCTGAGTTGCCAGCTACAGGGCAGCTTGGGCAAACTGAATTCAGCATGTGCTCCTCACCACGTCACCTGCATACAGCCCATCAAGTTCCTCTTCTGCTGGACCACGCAGACTTCAAAAAAGGACCAAACAGCAAGCTCTTTTTTCCTCCAATCAACCTGTTGCAAGAAGTGTTGTGCTTTTAACTAGATTCAAAATCTTCCTCCTCAAAATAATAGCAACTTGAGATTTGGGCAGGACAGTATTGACACTGGGAGAAGAATGACAAAGCTAAGACCTGCCATCTAGAAGTGAATACTAAACAGTGAGAAGTATCTCTAGTATGTCTAGCGAGGACATAGCAAAGCTCCTCTTTCCTCATAAACATGAAGCATTTTATTCTATTTGTAGACTACAATATCAGAGAGAGGAGAAAAAAA
Source organism: Aleadryas rufinucha (assembly GCA_013397815.1). Classification (NCBI taxonomy): domain Eukaryota; kingdom Metazoa; phylum Chordata; class Aves; order Passeriformes; genus Aleadryas; species Aleadryas rufinucha. Next base: position 344,726 of record VZTH01002417.1, on the reverse strand, counting down.
AATCTTTTTTTCCTCTTTTGCCCTCAGAGGGTCAGCTTTATAGCATTTGTGACACTTTTCCTTCCTGGACATTTGACACATCACATTAATCCTAAAGCTCAATTTTCAGCTCCAAGAAGCCAAAGAGACTCACAGTGATGTGGCATTTGGGCACAGTCGGCTCTTGTGCGTAGCCTATTTGTGGTTCTAGCATTCTTGAACCACGTGGGCTTTCCCAAGCTTCTGCCAGGAGACTTTGCACCATCCCTTCCTGGATTTGTACACACCACTTCTGTTCCCTTCCCTCACACGCACCCCTCTGTCATTTATATACGTTGTAGGGCTGGCAGCTGCAAGTGTTTATTGCTGATGTTTATCTTTGTGTACTGATTGTTGCTCTCTCCTCATGTAATTTTATTGTTTTTCTATCCTTAATGACCGCTATTTGTTGGCAAAGGAAAGCTACTGAAAGAGCAACAAAAAGTGTTCCAGAGCAGAGAAGCATGCAGTGAAAAGAGAGATTGGATGGAGCCTCTTGTTTCCACTCCATGGACAGCAGCTTGCAGTCATTTGAAGTGGGGTGTTTTTCCCATAGCTCTTTTTCAAAAGCACATCTCATCAAGGAGCCAGGCAGGGATGCGGTGGCCACTCCAGGCTGGGGGGTGAGTGGAGACCCTGGTGGCAGTGACACTCAGTGGGAGAGGGTGGCTGGTGGCAGCAACACCCCCCAGCACACCTAATGCATGGTATTTTCTTAGCACTTTAACGTGGGAGGTTGTTCTCTGAATGGCTGGATTCAGAAATCAACTCCCATCAAATCAACAATTTTTTGTGAAGTCTCACCTCCAGAAAGTCATCAATGCCAAAAAGGAGAGAAACTGAGGGCAAAGAATAGCACATCACCTCACAGAATGGGAAATGTACTGCCACACAGCTGAGACTGGTGCTTCTGATAAGGAGTGACAGACACACCACCTCATCACAGGTTTTCTCTGGAATAGCCCTAGGTTACGTTTGACCTCAAGCCTGGTCTTTTTTGACATTTAGAGGCAATGTGTTCAAGACCGTCTTTGATGTCTAAAGCTTCATTGATGTTTTCGTCAATGATGTGTTCAAAAATTTTGCTTTCATCTCATCACTGCTGATCACTCTGGCCATAACCAGTAAACTGCCTCAGAGTATGTGTGCTTAACTGCAAACACATACACCAACCCACAGCTCGCAGCAAGAGCATCTGATTGCGTTGCAGGTTTGACACATTGGTAGATCAGAGAGTTTATTGCAGAAATGGTGGAAGGCAGAAAAAGAAAGTTAGAAAAGGGTACTGGAAATTAATATGCAGTGACAGACAGTGTTAATCTACTATATTTCCTGTTCATAACGTGAGATTTAGCTTGATGCTAAAGGAAACTTTTGAGCACATCTTTAGGTAATGGACACAAAGGGATGGAAATCAGGCAGTCTATACCAATGAAGATGATACACTTTCAGTAAAATTCCCAATCTCACTTTCTGTTCAACAGAAAGCAAATTTCAGTATGAGTGGTAACACCACAGCAGAGAGTGCTGAACTCTGAAGTTGTCAATAGCAGCATAGTTGTCTAGAAAACTCTTGCCCCAGCTCATTCCACAATTTCCTGTTCTGGTTAGGCTTTATGTTTTCTAACATTTTTATTCACTGACTTTATTCTGGATCCCTGATTCAGCCAGATGCTCTTTCAGAGGATGAACCAGAAGCCCTGAAAAAGTCTATTCCCCTTTAACAATGCATTTAAGCATGCGGTTAATATTGAGCGTATTAGTAATTTCATGGGTAACAGTACATCAGCTTAAAAAGTCTTGGCCATGGTTCAGCAACATATCCCTATTCAGCAAAACACTTAAGCACTTTAAATTCTATGGACTTCAATAAGATTTAAGCCTGTACTTAGGAACCTAAACATTTACATAGGGATTTTTTCCTTCTTTTCACAGCAGGAATGACTTACTTAACCTCTTAGTAATTTAAGATGGGAAAGACTGTGTAGTTCATCATAGTCCATCCCCATGCAGCCATGAGAGATTAAATGGGTAGGCGACACAGAGCTGGGATCTAAGTGCACTCACCTTTATTTCACTGTGCTCCAGGGGCAGGAGTCTGAAGCGTCTCTTCTTCAGTCTTCAAGTCATCTCTTCATCATCCAAACACCCCATTTGTCACAAAGCTTCATGTGTCTCCCAAGACCTTGATATAAGCAGAATTTTATTGTCAAAGCCATTTGAAGTTGAGGAGAAGCCATTTCTCACTTTTTTAATAAATAGAGATACTGTTTATATGAATAAAAGTGAAAAGTACTTTCTCTGGATACTTTCGAAGCTTCCAAAAATAGTCCTAACTCTCAGCCAAAGTTACTGCTGCTGAGCTTCCCCAGGAGAGCATCAGTACATGGTACTGCTGTGTGAAATATTCTTGCTGCCAGTTAAATTGGTGAGAAATCACGTTTTGGTGGTTTTGTAATAAAACAGAATATTTTGTGGCCTGGCCCCTAATTCTTGGCTTATTTCTAAAGAAACAAAAGCCTGTTTCCATAGCTACAAAAACAGGGAAACATCTCTGTAAAAAATTAGGCTGCAGTCTAGAACTGAGAAATTTCACAGTTTTGCCCATAGCTGAGTAGTGATTCCATCTGCAAACAGAGAAACTCGTTCTGTTTGCATAAAAACACTTCACTATTTGACAGATGTGTTTTCCTCTTGATCAGGTTTGAGATGTGTTGGTGGGGAGTTCTCACACAAGTTCCTCTTACTGCAGAAGCACTCTCTATCACAGGACCTAATCCTGCAAGGTGCAGAGTGGTCTCAGTTCCCAGCAGTCACACAGAACAGGTCTTTTTACTTCTTTTGTTCCTTTGTATCAGAAAGAGCTAGGTTTTGGACATGCTGCTGCATTCCTTACCTACTTGAATAATCCCATAGGACAACCAGACAAGACAGTAAAAACTGTGGTAATGTTTCTTTTACTTTTGACAGAGTGATAACTGGGAATAAGAAAGCCATTCGGACGAGCACTAAGGACCAGGGGATGCAGTCACTGATTCCTGCTTATTATTTTCTGCAATGGAGAGACTATTTACACACAGTCTTTAAGGCTGCGTATGTATAATATGGAAAAATATTAAGTAGATCAATATAGCAAAGTAGAAGGAGATCTGCAAAGCACCAGTGTCACTGCCACCAATTTGCTTAGAATGACAAAATTTCTAATAGTGGATAGTCATTGAAAAAACTACCTCTGTGTGGCATTATTTTCAAGTATCATATTTATCCATTCTCTCTGAAAAAACAGCTTAATGAATGCATACTCAGGTGGCAATATATAACTACTTATTGAGCAAGAATTTTAAAAATTATTAATCCATTCTAGTGTTTTAAATTTTGTCTGAAACATAGAAATGTGTGCTTCTATGAATGGCTAAGAGGCACAAAAGTTATCAAATAACAGCACCTTCATGAAGCCTCAGAGCACTGCAAAGAACAGTGGTGATTCCCCTGTAGAGAGAATCCACGATTACTTCTTCACAGCCATGATGGTCACTTAGGGCAGAACAGGAGTCGCATACTTGAGCCTTCACAAAAGGCAGCCTGAGATGATGGGAACCATCTCCTCCAAACCATCCAAAGAGCTTATGAAATAATTTCACACTTCAATTCTGCTTCATTACAAATGGGATTTTGTTACAGCTGCATCACCATAAGTCAGTCCCTGTGCGTGCTTTGGCACGCGACTGCCACTGCACTTGTCACTCAAGAGAAGCCCCTTTCAGGGAGAAGAAGCCTTCATTATTGCTATCAGTTCCTGCATTGTACAATGGCCTGAGGATTGTTTCTAACTCTATTGCTACTTCATATTCAGGACTCTCCTTCACTAATATGCATCAGTGCATTTTCTATTAGCATTGTGGATGGTAAAATCCGGTGTTATAGCCAGGGTCACTTACACAATTCATTTACTGCCAACATACAGATTGCTTGAACGTTCAGCTGTTTCTAGCACCCAAGAGAAAACACTGGGCTATAACTGGACTTTACGTTAACTAGCTTAGGTCCTGTTTTTCCACAGGCCAGGTTTGGAACCAGCACTCAACGCCTGTCTCTTGTGTCCCATTGACGTGATACAGACATTTCTCATTGAAGCACAGTAATTAGATTTGCTCTTTAGTGCTTTGTAAGGTAAGAGGTTCCACTTAGATGGGTATGTCAAGCCTGCAAGTACAGTAGGCCTGCATCTCAGGTGCTAACTGCAAGCGCATTTTAATCTGATTCAGGGTTATTTATAAGGTACACCTATACTACCCTTTGGAATCAGCTCATAAAAGAGAAATACAGTCCATCCCTTAGATGATCTTTTTCTAAATTCTTAAAATTAAAAAAAAAGAGCTCAAGCAGCATGTCTGGCAGTTTAGTGCAGTGAGTTGAAGAGCCAAGGTGGCTTTGGCAAACGTTGCCCTGCTGACAGTCCTTGCTATCAAGCAGAGCTGCCTCCCAAATGCCTCCACTGATGGCTGTCTAGTTGTGTGTTTTGAGGAGAGAGCCCGTATCCAGAGTTTTAAAGGTCAGCACCAATACCTTGAATCCTGCTGGCAGCCAAGGCAGCTCAGAGCACGCTGGTGTGACATGCTGCAAATTTAAGATCTGATTAATATGTGACTCCTGCATTCCTGACTTCCTTCAGGCTCTGAATGATCTCAAGCAACAGCCAAAAGGAAAGAATATTACAGGAGGCTAATCTTGAGGTGACAAGACTCAAGACAAGACTATGTGAAGAAGCATATCAAGTTCCATTTAGGGGAATTTTTTGTTATTCCAGGTAGATCACAAATTGTGGAATGGAAATTAAAATGCGTATGCACCTTCTGAACTGCAGCACATGTGAGCTACGGCTGCTAAGTGCATTGAAATGATTTGATGTTAGGTATTCTGGGGATGGAATAAGTAGCATTTCATTTTTCTACAGCTGCTAGGAGTTTGCTCTGACTGCCTGTATGTACCTTCACACCATCCAAGGGATTCTGATTTCTGCCCTGGACTGGAAGTGAATATTCTGTTTCATCTCTCCTGTCTGCAAGATGGATGCAGAGAGATTTTATTTGGGTCTTGATTGCAGATTGCTGCTATTGTTCCAGCCAGGTAGAATAGATACTCAGAAAATAATATATTATGCTAACAGACTTGTGTGTTGCCCACAGCAGTAGATGAGTTTTGTATAGAAAGGGGCACCTTAGGTGACATGCAGCTTTTTTAGAATATAATGTCCCACTAATGGCTCAACTCACATATTCTTCAAAGGCCGTGACTTTTACAAGATAAATGAGGATTTAAATTCTAGGAAGTAATTTGCTGTGTTGCATGAAAATTAATGAAAATCTTGCTGCTCCAATAGAGGTAGACAGAATAGTGGAAAAATATTTAGGTCTGGGACTAATTAATAAACCAAGGGATTTTAATGCATTGGATAGAACTGAGCCAAAGATTAATTTAGTCCACATTGCACATACTTTGTGTAACAAAGGATATTAAGCTCCCTTATAATGCAGTGTTGTAGGATTCCTACACATCCAATGCAGGGTTGCAGCAGTTTCCACTTACCCAAAACGGAGACTTCGACAGAGACAGTAGCAGAGTTATGGTGTGTCTCTTTCGCTTTGTATTGAATTTTGCCTGTGGTTTTATTTTCCTCTATAACATAACATTTTATGGCTACAATCTCCTATCCTTCCTAACAATGAGCAGCATCTTGCCTTATTGCTTTCAACAGAAGATTGCACGCAGGTGCTGCTTCAAGACTGTACAGGTGACAGAATCCAGTCCTTACACAGGAACGCCAGTTGATCAAAAGTTAAATGTTGGTAGAAACATCTGCAAAATGCCAAATTGTTGCCAAGGCTCTCTGAGCAGTTAGAAGTAAGCCTGTGGGAAAGAAGTACGCTTGTCTGCTCTGGAGACCTGCCCCCCAGTGGCAACACACCCTAGCCAGGCTGGAAGAGGAGAGCAATGGAGGCAGAGGCAAAAGTCAGAATTCACAGAAGCAAAAGATGACGCCAAAATTAAGTACAGCAATATAGCTGTTGCATGGTACTAGGTAAAATCCTTTGGTTAGGTCTGTACTCACCAACCATGGGCCAGCGCGCACTGAGAAATTATCTGTAGCACATTTTGACCTGAGCAAGCTAACACTCTCCTAGACTTGCAGACGTGTTTTTCAGATATAAACACAGACTAGGAATCATTCCTGGTAGGCAATTTGAAAGTGGCCAACCTATTTTGACTGAAGTGTTTCACCATCATATGGACATGAAATATGTTGCATCAGTCATGTTGGTGTCAGGGAATTGGAAATAACCCATTTTATTATCATTTTATATTAATATAGAATTATTGTATATTAATTATTCTATGCCTGTATTAATAGGATGATTGTATAGATGTATCAACAGAGACCTGTCTGCCTCACTTAATTAATTCCATAATATAAGGATAATAATATTTGTCTCCCCTGCAGCCTAACAAGGATGCTGCAAAAAAATTATGTCCTATAAATGGTAAAGCTTTGAGGATTTGGGTAAAGGATAATGGGACACACATTAAATAGCACTTATACTTTTAATCTAACTTTTTCATTCCTTCTAAGCATGCTAGCAGCTGCCTTTCCTACCTAGTAATTTATGTTTTCTGATATGGGGTGAAGAGGAAGAGTCCTGGTTAAACTTATTATGCCATTTAAGTGAAAAGTAATTAATTTAGGATTTCGTCTTTTTATTCCAATGGACAGCTGCTATAGAACCAACTGTCTTCAAAGGAAGGACATGGTATACCATTTGCCTTTATGCAAGATTTAACACGGGCAGAGGGAAAGGTGCACACATATAAAATATATATATACATACATATATATATATATACACATACACATATATACAGTAAGACCTGCTCATGTAAAGGTCACATAAAAACTATCAGCTATACAAAATAACAAGTTGCCTATCAACTGTCCCCAGGGTCAACATTCTCCAAGATCTAATGAAATCAAGTTGGCAGGATATGAAAGGTATGTTGTTGCTCCCACACATCTCATGCAAAACTTCAGGAAATTGCATTCATGTTTCTTACACCAACACTCGCAAATGAGATACACTTTTTCAGTGCAAGGACACTCAGAAAGACATATTAAAGAACTGCTATCCTCATCTACTCCAAAATTTCACTATATTAAGTACTGTCTGGAACAGCGGAACCAAGAATATTGGAAAAACACCAGGAAGGTGAAGGAGAGGAGAGAGTAGTTTGTTTGCTGATGTTGAGAAAAATAGGAGAGAGGCAGCAGGTCAATCTGTACAGACAGGCCCAGGAGAAAAGCCCTGGTGTTGCCCTGTGTCAGAGGACAGGGCTTCTCCAGGGAAAAGAAGGCAGAAGGAGCTCCAACAGGAGTGTGGTCTGTGCCCATTCTGTGTGTACTGGGGGAAGAAATATGAGATATTAACACTCTAGAACAGGCACCTCCATTTTCTAGCATTGTTGGAATGCTTAAATGTGCTGTGGGCTTTGCTTTCTTTTTTTTTTCTTTACAAAATCTCTTATCTAGCTCTACGAGGACTTAAAGGAAGAGCAAGTTGAACAATCCCCCTTCCCAGACTCCACAGATACCTCAAAGGAAGAGTACCTTGTGCAGAGGAGATTATGTAGAGTAGAAGAGTCAGGCAATCTGTTGTGTGTCCCTTCGTTCATCAGTTCAGCAAATTAACACTTTCATTAATTCCACAATCACAATTTAACAAATCCCCTTAATGCTGATGCTGCCTTTCTTGTGTTTTTATTTTATTCTTTTAATCTGAACTCTTCAGGCAACTTTGATGATCCAGAGGGTGAGTTATGCCACGGGAAAGCACTGTCTGGAAATTATTAGTGGTATGATCCTGTTCAGCCTTGATGGTTTTCTCCCTTGCAGACACAGAGTCCTCATATTGCCAGTGATGATACTCAGATAAGGAGCAGTAACAAATCAGTGAAGCAGAGAGAAGAGACCAAATTAAATTGCACCAGCTTTGTCGGTGATGCACATCCAGTTTCCACTGCATGGAAAAGGGGTCTTTGCCATGTGAAGCTAGCTTAGCACATGGTTAGCATATGGTTAGAATATACCCCACTGAAACCTCTCTCCCAGTCCAAGGGCTACTTATACATGGGAGAAATTTAAGTCTGGAACTTTAATGTTTAAGGTCGTGATGGCACAGAGGCAGCAGCTGAGCGCTCCTGCCTCTTCTGCAGATGCCTGTAGTCTTTAAGTGTTACAGACAAAGTCTCAGCAGTCTAAACAAACACTCAAGTTCCCCTTCAGTGACATGGTCCAACAGAGTATAGGTGAAAACTGGCTTAGAGGCCACATGAGATGATGATACTTGTTCAATTTACCCTTCAAAAATTTATTAACTGTAAAATGTTTGTGACCCTAGAAATGCTTCAGGAGATTGACTTTTCATGAAGACTCTGCCTAACACACATGAAGTAACCTGCACCTCTTGTTGCTGCCATACGTCGATAGCTCAGCTCATGCCTCTGTCCTAATGGAGTGCTCTCTTTTACCAGAGCATGTGAGGTGGGATAGTCAGGCTCAGAAGTTTTGTGTTCTATGGCTGAGGTTTTGGGGTTTGGGGATTTTTTAGGAATGCTAATTTAGAAAAAAAATCTTACTGATTCAAATACTAGGTTTCCAGTCTCGGGCAAGCACCTGAAGAACAAGCTAAAAAAGCTGGTTTATAATTGTCATTTACTGATGTCAAAGCTGTGAAACAAAGTGACAGTGCTTGGTGTTCAGCCAACTGCTAACTACAGCCATGCTGAAAAGAGGCTGAACCACAAGAGCCATGCTTAATTTGCACACTGAAGGAGGCCACTGAGAATGGACTGGGGGAAACTCGAGAAAACAAAACACTATGATTTCATTTCACAGCTCCATTGTAAAAGAAACCTAAAAAGTCACTGCTGAAAGTCAGCTTTGCCTGGTGATTTGTTGAACTGAGGGTGATGTAGCACAGGGCCTAAGTGACAGGAAGAGGAAGGTTTGGAAGGTGACTCACTACCTTTTTCACAAGCAGAGGCGAACACTTGGTAATTATGGGGAATATGAAATTAATACCTACACAGCCTTGTAGCTGCCTTTTAATAACAAGTAAGAGTACTTCCTCTGGTGGCATAACACTGTATATTTGAATGAGCTGTCCTATGAGGAGACTGTGCATTTTCCCCAGGATTGAAAAGACACTGAGTAGTCATCACACAGCAATATGTGTTCTGAGCTTCTGTGCTTCTTGCTAATAACAGACAGGAAAAGGAACGATCAGGGCTAATTACAAGCTAGTAAAGAAGGGATTCCTGCCTTAAGGCCTCTGAGGGCTTAGCTCAAATATAATTAAAAGCAAGGGTTTAAAGGGAAAAAAACCAGCCTTGTCCAGTAAGCAGAATGATCATAAATTTATCCTGTCCGTCTAGGTAGATATAACCTCTCCAGAGTACCTGAATGTGCTTAAAGCAAACACCTAGCAACACTACACACACTTAAATACCCTTGGTCACTAGCTCCAAGCAGTTCATACGGCCGGAGAAAGGAATCTGGGCTGCTTGAACATGTATGTGGAAAATTTTCACGTGTATGTGGAAACCGTTAAAAATCACTGGAAGTCAACATCCATGTTCTCAGGATGACACCATGCCAGTGTTAACTCTTCTTTCAACTCATCTGATCTTAATCACCACAATAATGGGTAGGTCAGCAAGCAACACTACAGATTTGCCTGATACTTTTTCAGTTTTGCATGCTACAATGGTTCTGTGTTTGCTGTCAGCCCTATCAGAGGCAAGCAGTGAGCACAGCTCTCCAAGCGGTGTGGCACTGGTGATTCACAGCTGGAGAGCTGCATGCTGTCATCCTGCCATGCTAGGCACAACCTGCACGCCGCAGCTCCCGCAGCCCCACCTGCAGGGCGCTACAGCAGTCTACTGGTTGCCTGGAGAAGTTGTGGACTCCCCATCGGTGGAAGTGTTCAAGGCCAGGTTGGATGGGGCCCTGAGAAACCTGATCTAGTGGGTGGCATCCCTGATTGTGACAGGGGGTTGGAACTAAATGGTGCCTAAGGACCCTTCCAACCCAAAGCATTCTATGATTCCACGATTCCATGATTTACAGTAATGCTAGATGTGAACTCCCGTATTGAGATGTGAAGGCTATATCTTCCAACATTTTCAAGTTGAAGGAAGTAATTTCTGACCATGCATTAAATTCGTTCCCGTATTCAATTGCTAGATAGGGGAAGGAAGACAAAGACAACTTTTTGGAACCCTGGAAACCCCCTTGCATCAAACAAGTTGCAACAGGATGGATGCCATCATACAGGTGACAGCCTTTAGAAATGTTTTAGCTATTCCTCAGATTCTTCTGATTGACAACTGCTTGATGCCCACTGCTGGGTACCAGGCAAGTGGCAGAACACTACAGAGAGGAACTGATCCTGCACAGCCTGGCTAATTGATGCAGTCAGGTCATCAATATCTCATAGTCATCAAAAACTATGTAATAGATATGGTATTACATCTATTGAAATTTGGGTCTCAAAGTTATTCCAGTCATTAGTTTTTCTCTGCTAGACTGGTCTGGTAACAAAGAAGCCCACAAGACACTGTTTTGTTCCCACACCTATGCGAATTCATAGAATCATGGAATGGTTTAGGCTTGAAAAGACCTTTAAGACCATTGTGTCCAAACATTAACTCAGCACTGCCAGGTACCCCACTAAACCATGTCCCTAAGCATCACACCTGCACATTCTTTGAACAGTACCAGGGGCAGCTATTCCACCACTTGCCTGGGAAGCCTGTTCCAGTGCTTGACAACCTTTTCTGTGAAGAAATTTTTCCTCATATCCAATCTAAATCTCTGCTGGCACAATTTGAGGTAATTTCCTTTTGTCCTATAGCTTGTTATTTGGGGAAGAGACCAACCCCTACCTGGCTACACTCTCCTTCCAGGTAATTGTAGAGAGTCATAAGGTCTCCCCTGAGTCTCCTTTTCTCCAGGTTAGACACCCCCAGCTCCCTCAGCCACTCCTTATCAGACTTATGCTCAAGGCCCTTCCCCATCTCCATTGTTCTTCCCTGGACATCCTCCAATACCATATATGCCTTCTTCCTGATTTATAAAGTAATTCAGAGTTACCACCTGTGAACCTGGTTGTGATTTGTATAGTAAAAAGTGACAACTGGCATCGTTTAGATAATCTGACTTCCTGTCCTGTCTGAAGGAAACATGGCTTGATGGAGTTCATCCACCCACTGGAAGATGTATTTAAATTTACAAAATGAACACTAGAGGTTCTGTAAAGATGTGTAAATGTGATCTTTAATGTGTGTGTCTAGTCTGTCAGGGTCTTTGTCTACCATCACCAACATCTTGAGGTCCTTCCCAATATTATGGAGGGTTTGGTACAGTACTGCAAATGCATTTCATAGGGAAAAATCTCTTTTCTGGTTCTTCCAAAGTTCTTTTCAAGGATCTGCCAAAAATTCTTGAGAATAATACATAGTGATATAGAGAAATCGTCATATAGTGTTATCTATGTTGTACCTACCTGTACTGGGCATGAACTAAATCTATGTCTTCAGAGCTGTCAGTTTTAATCATTAGAAGATTATTTAGAGAAAACTGAGGTACAAGGAGAAAATATTTGGGAGAAAGGAAGGAGAAAACATTTGAAAGAAAGGCCTATGTTTCTTGCAGATAATAAATTAATTTTCTGGTGTTGCTGTATGTGTGTATCTTCATTTCCTGTGTTAACTGTGTACATTAAACAATTCAAAGTCACACACCTAAATGCACATCTGCATGGCTGATCTCCTTGCCTAATCAATACACTTTCAGACCTAACTTCTCTGCATATAAAAATGTTTTCTACAGAATGTACCTTCCCAAACTACTTTAGATACCACCATAGACAACCCATGGCATAGATGTCATTTTTGTTACTCTTCATAAAACTTAAACAGTAGTCATGATGATAAGGGGTTTCTATGGCTGGTGTGCTTCTTAGATCTTCCTTTTTAAAATTAAAAAATCTTAATAAAAATGATGCTTAAAAACCACCAGGGACTTTCCTTGTATGAGTATTGTAGCTTTTCTTACAAAGATGTTTCAGCAACCACATAAAAAACTATTTAGGGAAAAAAAGGAAACAGCACGTTTAAAGCAAGATTAAAATAAGTGTGATTGATCTGAACTTCTCTCTTTTTTTTTTTTTTTAATTCAAAAGTTTGTTCTTCCCATATTGTTCAGGAAAATGTGCCCATGTGCAAAAGTATATGATGCCTAATTGGTTCTGAAAGAAGAGTTCATCTGTAAATACTTGGTGTGAGAAGACAACGACAAATCTCCCCCATTACTCATCAGGATAGAGCTCTTGCTGATTGTCAGTGCAGCTTCCTGAGCTATCACAATCCTGTTGCTCAAAGCCATATTTCCAGAGTACCATGTATCTGTTTCTGTACTTATTTTAGTACAGGATATTTAGAGCTAGCAGCTGAGTTAAGTCTGAGAATGCATTTTCTCCTGCTGGCATTTAGGCTAGACCAGAAGAGGTGGGGGGAGGAAAGCATAAAAAAGAAACCTTAACCTTTTAATATTTAATTCCGTATTTTAAAAGCAAAACTAGGGAAACACAGCTCACAGAAATAACTAGGGGAATATAACATTTAAAATGAACTAAAGAAAGCGGATTTAGTAATATCTTTCAAAGACACTGTAAAGTCAACAGAGTTGCAGTATGTATCTCAGTATTGCATTTTTTAAAAAATATTTTAATAGGTTTTCTCATAGCTCAGTCTCTCTCATTTTCCCCCAAATTCACCATATGGGGAAGAGTCAGGGCAGTATAAGGTTGCTGACAGATAAAAATTAAACCCAAAAAGTATTAAGTTCAACTCAATCAAAAAATTGTGTTTGATCCAAACTCTTGTCTGTCTAAAGGTAGTTCTTGCATCCAAACACTTTCTCCCAAATCTCTCCTTAGAGGCATAACTTGGGGATGATATAGCTACCAAGGGGTTGGTTTCTTTCCATCTTTACTGTTGGAAATGTTCCATTTCATATAAATTATCAACTACCACTGGTCTAGAAATCGAAGTAGAGGGAAGATAGCAGGCAGAGAGAAGACACCTTGACTCTCTAGCCCACTAGTCGGGAAACACAGCAAAGTTCAGAGTTCAAAGACCTTCTCAAATAAGTATTTAATTATTGATATTAAGTGGAGCACCCCTCACTGGAGAGGATGAGAGATTCTTCCCATATTAGCCAGTAGACTGGTCACTCAGGCAGTCACCCAGAATACAAGAGACTAAGTTCAACTCCTAAGTTAGGACTAAATTAGAAACACCTAGGTTAGAAAGTACCCTTGAGAAGCTCATGTGTTGGCCTATATTAAGATGGATCTTGGTGTTTTCTTGTTAACTACGAAAAGGTTACTTAGACAAATTGTGCGGTACTAGAAACCCACTTTTTAAAACATGTATCTCATGAAATATACACAACATTAAAAATGTTTAAATAAATAGCAATCCTCTACTCTGCAAAACATAAAGGTTCAATGGGTCAGACAATTTTCCTGCAACGGACATCTATTAATGCTGTTCTGGGTATTCCCCTGGCATGAGGAAGTAACTGTCATCTGGCCACTGAGGATGTATTCATCATACTCACTGACCACAAGGAATGAGTGCAAGATATCACTTGGGTACCTATATGAGGAATCTTTATCTGGAACTACAGCTTGATATAGATATATGCATATATATAGATACATATATCTAGATAGATATATACATCCACTAAGAATTAGAAACTCACCGAAGTACTTCCATGACATCATACTGAGCATATGCAATGGGTGTAGACGTTAATTCAGCCTACTGCATGCAGATTTGAACTTGTGAATATTTATCAGGAAGGTCTGCTCACTGGCTAATTGTGTCCTGCCAAATGCTGTTAGAACATTTTCTATAATATATGTAAAGCATAAAAGTGGGGGATGTAATGAAGTTATGTTTAGATCCCAATACTGAAACAAATCATAGGTATAGAAGCCTCTTACCTTTCTCCTCAACATGTTTTAAATTTAAGGTTAATGTAAAGAATCAAATTGCTATTGGAAGGAGACAAGAAATATACATGTTTCAGCTGATCTACACTTCCACATAAGAAGAAAGATGAGCCAATGATAGGGAAGGGAATGAAGCTATTAGTGGATTGTCAAAGAAAAGGAAGTGCTGGAGAAGAGGGTTTGGAATTAGGAGACTGATAAACATAAGTTCTGGTCAGAAAATCTGGAGAATAGATTTTCCACTGGAAAACTGACATCTTTCAGCAGAGGAGCAATAACTTCAAAACTGTGGTCTATAAATGTGACTTCAGTATCTCATTTTGGGCGAGAAGTCCCATCTGCCTGAGGAAGTCTCCCCATCAGCCCCCACCTCCTGTGGCACATACAGCTGTCCCCAGCATGATCATGGCTCCCCCAGCACTATGGGAGCTGAAGCCAGGATGGGAAACTTGCTCATAGAACAGGGAAACCAAGTCACTGTGTTGCATTTTCTAAGAGAGACCACTGTGCCACATTCAAATGATTTTGTCTTGAATATACTGGCTGAAATATTGCATTCCATTATATTTTCAGGTATATTTCCTTATTTTTTCAGGCATATTTCCTTATTTTTTCAGGCATTCTTTACAGTCAACATTTTCCATGGTAATAAACAGATACTCTTGTCAGGTCTACACTGCACATGCACAAAACAAAAAACTCAGACTTCCCCTGCAAACAGATTTGAAAAAAATCAAGCAACAATCAGACAAAAACTATACTCGATAGTAAATAATTAAGCACTTCAATTTTTGACATAATTTCTAAATTTTGGTTAAGGAGATAGCAGGCTTCCTGGGCAGTTGAATCAATGACATTTCTTGACTTTGTAAAAAGCTGCAATCTCCATGATGGATCCTTAAGGTTAATCAGTGAAACCAACTTTCTCCCTGATTATCTATCTACCTGCCTGGCACTGACAGAGAGAAGACAATCCAGAATGTGGCCTCTGAATGTCTTCAGTAAATCGTGTGCTTAACCCTTAGGCATCACTCTACCTACTTTGGAACAATCTTGAAAAAACAGTACAGAAAAGGCAAACCTACCTTTGTTCCATTGACTCAAGCATTTGTACATATGTTGCCTCAGAACTGAATATTGCAAATTTGTCATTAGATCATTTCATTTGATACTTGTTTTTCATTGGTTGGAGCTGAAAGTCTCAGTAAGAAAAAGCTTTCTTGCAGAAGTGAGCCTTGCCATTCGATCAGCACATGCTGCATGGTGTGTTTAGCAAACATGTGGCTAATGTGCAGGTGGCAGGAAGGGGAAGCAAAGCTGATATTTGTTTCTTTAATTTCTTACTCAGTTCCATCAGAGAAGCCATCTTGCTCAAAGGCTTTCCCTGGTGTTAATCTCCTAGTAGCTCGGTTTTCGTCCATGCCACTGATTCATTGGTCCAATCTTTCTTCAAATTTCAACAAAGAGAAAAAAAAGAAAAAAAAATTGTTTTCCCATTTCCAATAGAAATCCCTGTACTAGTTCTCTGCCTTTTCCTGTCAGAGGCCTATGGGTTAATACTTGATAAAAGGAAAGACGTAGGTATTTGTCTCCTGCCTGGAGAGAAATTCTTTGCCTCTTTGCCAGGGAAAACATCTGATCCTGTTGCAATGATTTTTCTTTTAATTGGAATGCAAAGATCTTATCTTTTTATTACTCTTTTATTGTTGATAACCACTCCACTTGCTCACTCTCTACAAATGTCCAGCTTATATATACAACCAGGGAAGCAGTTCATTTTTCCTCCTTTTTAGCTTTAATCATTTGCCTAACAACTGAATTGTGCCAGAGTGGTTCATATATCCCTTCCTGCACCACCATCTCTTTCTCAGATGCCTGGTCTGTGTCTGTCGCTCTCTAATTTTCAGGCACACATTGGCCCAGTGACTGCCTCCTGCTCTATCAACTGCCTGAGGTGTGGGAGACCACTTTATGGGAATTCAGTCACACAGGTCAACACAAAAATAACAGCAAATGAGAAATTTGCAGTGAAAGGGAAACACTGCATGCAAGTCATACGCCTACTACTCTCCTAATTTAGTTTCTTTGTGGCTTTGCGTCGCCATACGTTCTGTAATGTCAGATTAGTGCGTGGGGAAGTGACGGCCTCATGGATGGAGCTGAGGCACAGGAAATCTGGGGTTTATTCTCAGCTCTGCCCAGCTCCCACAGAAGCACGGCTTGACCCATCTGCTTGCCAGCACACAGGGAGAGCCTTGCTGCCAGCTGCCCACCTGCCCTGCTGCTCAGCTGAAGGATGCCCTCGGAGACATGCTCTAGCAGAGCAGCTGTGGGCACCGCCAGAGCCTCAGGGTTTCCACAGCAGCTCCACTGCATGCAGAGCAGGAGGTGTTTGGGGACTTCTTGTAACCAGAACAGCCACAGATGTCTTAACCCTGCCTTTTTCTGTGTGAGACAGTCCTCCTCCTCCTAATACCAATTTTCTGTCAGTTCTGACATATGTGTGAGCATGTGTTTGTGTACAAGCTATACCACCACGTCTGTTGCTCTCTGATTACTGTTGTTCTTTTAAGAACCTCTCCCACAATTGTAGGTCCTCAGCTGGTACCTGAAGTCTCTTAATGCCCTCTGTGTTTCCTGCCCTCCTCCCTTTTTTCTTCCTCCTTCCTATATTCCTCTTCCCTTAGCACATTTTCAGTTCTGGTTTTGACCATCTCTTCTCCTCCCCTCTCCAGCCCCAAAGTGCCCCTGACAAAGGAATGTGTTCAGAGTGCAGCACTGTGAAGTGCATGCACATGGATGAACATGCCAGTACAGGATCAGTGCTCCTGATAACCGTGCTGCAGCCGTGCTACTAGCGTGGTCTCTTCATGTTGCAAACTCTCCTGAAGAAAAAATTACTACTCTTACATGGCCTCATAGGACAACAAGCCTACTGGGACTCCCATCCTAGTGGTGATTACAGGGATGCTGTCCCATTTGCCTTCTGCCCCTAATTCCTCTGCCACACAGCACATCATAACAGCCCACAGCTCATACCAAGGCTGCGGCTGGACCTACCCACTGCCTGCCATGGAAATAGATATCATCACCATCCCTGTGCCACAGGGGTGTGGCAAAGTTTAATTCCTTAATTAAGGAATGTGTGTGTGTGACATGCTCAAGGTCAATGCAGTTGTGAACTTGCAGAGTCTCTGGTTTGGGATACTGCATCTGGAAACATACAAGAATATCAGCTGAATATTAGCTGCAGTGCTAAAGGTTTGTTCTGGAAGAGTTACTGCAGTTACTGTACACACACATTTACTATGTATTATTGTTTCTATCTGTGCAAGAAGAAAACCCAGATTATATGTCTGGAAAAGAAGATAGAGCTTTTGTACTGTTCTGAGTGAACAGGTAGATGTTTTTTCTCAGTTCAATTTAGACAACGTAGCCACATCTCATACTAAATAGGTATTTCTGACCACTTTTCAGTTACCGCTATATCACTAGAACAGATGGAGAGAAAGATGTGCTCTGAAAGAATTAAAAAAGAAAAATAATCTTCTCTTCAGATAAAATGGATAATTTCCTGAAGTTACACTGCAAAGAAAAATACCAGGTTTCAGAAATGTTACAGATATAGGCTGAAGTCTAACACTCAGTGTAAGAGTAGCACTTCTCTCAGATATGGCTAAGAGTGCTAGGTGCTAACTATAGAAAATGCATTTTTCCTCCATTAAGTCTTCCAGTGCAGGCTGGTTCTGTATCAGATCATATTAGTCATCCCAGAAACCTTCTGAAACATAAAACTGCCCTTTATTGGGAAGGGGAGAAAACAGAACTGCTGCTCTGCTGCATTTATGTGGAGCCTTTATCACACCTCCAGCAGCACTGCTGAACTCTACTTTTTGTTTATCTGTCAGTGGACTACTGGGACTACTAAACACATGTACATAAGCTTTAAAAAAGTGGCATCACTAACTGATAGATACTACTTGGAGAACCCTTTAGCTTTTGTTTATCAAGCTATCTGTCTCCAGCAGCAGTCTGAGCAGGTAGGTGAACATTACCCATGGTTATGCCTCTCGAAGCTTCCGTTTTATGAGGGCAGGGGTGGCAGAGTTCAAAGCTGAGTGCCCAGCATTCACTTCTCTGCATTCAGACCAAGACCAGAACACCCCTTCTTGCTCACCCACTGGGATGATGTGGAAGGGAAGAAACAACAAGAATTACAAATCATAAATTATGTCCTCAGCATTCAAAGGATCACCCTAATGGATTTATTAATTAAGAGTGTCATCATGTTTTTGAGATAGAAAAATCATATTTTCAACTCTTCTGCTGAACTGTAAAGTTCTCAGCGACCAAGAATCACAGTAGCTGTGAAATTAAGTGACCACTTAATATGGCATTCAGTCTCCTGGAGCTCACCTGCATGATCTTTGTACAGATTTAGCCATGCAGTCAGTGCAATGCACTAGCACGGAAATTACAAGTATCAGTAAGATGCTGAGTGTGCGGGTGTGTATCAGCAGCAGTTCAAAGCAGGATGTATTGTTTAAAACTTGAATTGTCTGTGGCAATGATATATACCTGATGAGACTTTACTGTATTGCATCCTCACAAAAATGTCATGGAGCAAGAAACACCATCAGCATCTCACTGTGAAGGCCAAACCAGAAAATAGCACCAGTGATGTCAAGTCAGTTGAATCAACAACCAGCAGAGTCCAGGCCCAAGAGTTTTCTTCAACTTTGCCATAACATAAAACAGCCTGGGCATGAGGTGCAGCCGGAACGATGATCCCAGGCTCCCTGCTGCCTCCTCTTGCCTATGCTGGCACTCAAGCCACAAGCCAGACAGGGGACCTAATTAACAACTGTTTGGTTTTGTCAGGTACATTTTCAGATGAAACAAATGTCCTGATTTGACATGCAAAAAGAAAATGGGAAGGTGAAACTGGAGAGAGAGGACGAAGGGTGAACTGACCTTCTGACAATCGCTCGCAGCTCTGTTGGCAAGACATGTTCTGGGACCACACCAGCAGGGAGTGTGCCTTAGCACATAGGCCAAAGATATAATGTCAGGACAAAAGCTCCCTAAATTCAAAAGCCACTTAGAAAACATCATGTAAAAAATCTTTGCAATACAGACTTTATACTGAGGAAGGAGGTGTAAATTAATTAAATGCATAGTCAGCATACAAAGAAAGCTGAGGTGCATTTCTGAAATATGGCAGCACCTCACGTGCAGCAGCGGCATTGTTTTCTCATGGGTTCCGTGTTTTCACAATCCGCTCTGTTTCAAAGGAAACTAGTATATCTTTGTTTTCAAAATGGAAAAAAGCACTACTGGTTTTAATTTTCTGTCTAACTATGCTGTCACACGCACAAGGCACATACACATACAATTCCGACTGACAATTAAAATCTTGCACTGCCATCCTGTGGTGAATGTTAGTATAACATGAGGTTTTTCTGCTCACAGATCCGGGGATGATCTTCTGGGAAACGCGGAGGCTACGCAGCAGAGCCAGCAACAGCTCAAGGACCAAGAGTTACGCTGTGTGTTACCCCGGGAAGCAGAGTAGAATCTCCAATGACATTATTTCTCACTATTCCTCCAGCAGTGCAGTATCTTCTAGAGACCTTTCAGAAGACACACAGTCCATCCCCAAGAATATAGGTTCTTTTAAAGGAAAATATTCTGGATCAGCAGTGAACAGCACCTATGACACAGCAGGCCAGGTGAGGTAAGCACAGATAGGCTGGAGGAGAAACCTCAGATGTCACTGAGAACTTGACAGGGCTTTAACAGGCAGTCTGGGGAGTACTTTGGGGCTTGACTTGGACCTGTGAAAAGTATAGTGAAGTTCACTTGTAAATAGGTCAGAAATTCCTGCTCACTGGCTAAATGAATTTTTTTCCAGTGAATCACCACTAGGCTTAAGAAGAAAAAAAAGAGGGGACAAGCCAAAAGGGCACAAAGTCAGCCAACAAGGGAAAGAGAGAAAAGGAGATGTCATGCAAATAGTGTGCAAAGTATGCAGTTGAAAAGTAAAATGTTTACCACATCTTGACCACAATTAAATTCTGTGTGAGGATGGTTCTGACTTGTGCTGTCACACCTGATGCCAGTTTTTCTACTAGACTTTGATTTTTCTAGTACAAAAATGTGCATTTAGTATACTGAACATTGACCCAGACACATACCCTGTTCACCTACTTTTCTAAGATAGAAGCATTTTTGTCAAACTGAGAAGAACAGAACATATATATTTCTCCAAGAACCAGTGATGGAGTACGCCAGTATAGTGTGGCTTCTTAGTTCTTACTATGTCTCCATCAGGGGACCAACCTTGTAAACAATTTCACAGTCTAGGACTGTGCACAACAAGAGCTGGCCTCTCCACCTGTGTGATGCATCAAAAGCTATAAAAAGCTGGCACCTGGAGTAGAGAGGATGCTGATTGAGTATCATCGCTAACAGGTTCTCTCCTCTGTTTTAAAAGTGCCCATCAGCAGGATCAGGGGGAGTCCAAATTTTGCCTTCCTGAGAACAGAATATAAAAATGTCTCCTGGAAAATCTCCCTGAATGAGAAAAAAAACCACCCAGTACCACCCATACAACAAGTTTTCAGATGAAGTAAAAGGGGAAAAAAGATTTAGCTCTCAGCTTGTGCAGACACCCACATTGTTTCTGCATGTTTCAATATATGATTATGGGTTTATTAGTAATGTGTATGGAACCCCACTTTTCTCAGTTCAGAGGCTCACAACTAATGCTACTGCCATAATTTATGGTTTGTAAAATCAGCTTATGAAGCTGCCATGCTTGTCTCTTACATAATATATGCTATGTCTTCTTTGATCATTTATTGTCCTGTCTTTCCCCTTCTTCTTCAGATGTTCTTCTTTTCATCCCTGCTTTNAATAAAAAAAAAAAAAAAATAAAAAAAAAGTGGTGCTTGCCTCACTCTGTCCTCACCTGGTAATGACTTCTGTCTCCAGTACGCCTTTCCGCAGCAAGCCACCAGACCAAATGACTTTTTTGTTGCCCCTTCTATCACCAGCTCCATGATGGATCACTTTTGATTCTGTTTATCTTCTTTGCAGTGCTATGACTTTTGTCTTTGCTTAAAAATCACAGTTGACAGCTTCTTTCTTCCCCCCCTACATAACTGCTTGGTTTTCTGAACTTTTCCTGATCCACAATGAGCAGGCAAGTATTACCTTCAATGCTCTTCTTAACTTTGAATCTTATCTGTCCCATTTTGCCTCTGTAGAGGAACAACACAACTTTTATTTCCCAGTTAAGTAGACTTTTTTTTCTCTATTGCTCTAAATAGACTTTTTTTTCTTGTTCAAGTAAGAGTTATCTTATTCGGTATTTTCAGTACTCATTTGTCCTTAAGAACCACCCTATGGCACTCTGCTAGAACAAGACAGTGGAGAAAGGCAAGTCCTCCTGGGCTGGGGGGAGCACTTCAGCCCCACCACCTGCCAGGGACAGTGCAAAAATTCAGATCTGATAAAAACTTTTCTTCTTTTCTTTTTCTTTTCTTTTCTTTTCTTTTCTTTTTCTTTTCTTTTCTTTTCTTTTCTTTTCTTTTCTTTTCTTTTCTTTTCTTTTCTTTTCTTTTCTTTTCTTTTTCCTTTCCTTTCCTTTCCTTTCCTTTCCTTTCCTTTCCTTTCCTTTCCTTTCCTTTCCTTTCCTTTCCTTTCCTTTCCTTTCCTTTCCTTTCCTTTCTTCTTCTCTCTTCTTTCTCCTTTCCTTCTCTTTTTCTTCTTTTTTCCTTCTCTTTTTCTTTTCCCAATTTTGGCCTTCCATAAAAGGAGGGGCAGGGTGAAAGTTGAAAATTTTGGGCTCAATAAACCTTTCACACAAACCTGATAAGAAGAGCAGATGTTTCAGTATGGCAGGGCTTTTTGGCTGGTTTTCATCTCTACACATTTTCCAGTGGATGTGAGGAGGGAAAAATTTTTCCCAGCTGTAGACTACTAGACAGAAAAGTGTCTTTCTTAATCACCATCCGTGGACTCACCAGTCCCAAAAGCCTGCAGAGCACAGGCTGGAAATCAGAGCACTGGCTGCTCTAACGTTTTGCAATCACAAACAGCCCAGGTTATAAAAATTCCCCATCCTGTCTGGTCGATGGCCCAGTCTAGCACTTGAATGAACTTCTGTTGCAATGGCACAGGAAACTGTCATCAGCTTCTCCTCTGAAATGAAAATGTTTAGACATGTCCCTTTTCTGCAGAGGAGGGAAGGGATGTTAAGTTGTATGCATCCCTGTTAAGGAAAGGGAGAAGTGTTGATTCATGCTTCCGAGTCATGTATTTCAAAATTATATGGGCTTCAAGATGTGAAGCGTGACTGTGAAGGCATCATGGGAGTAGCTCTAACCTAAGTAAATAATGGTTTACTTTATGACTGAAGACAACAATCTGTAGGGTTTTCAAGGGCGGGACCAAAAGGATGTGTCTGTGCTGGGGTATGTATGAGTAGACAGCCACATACATGATGATGTACATGCAGTAATCTCCTGTGCAGCTGATCGGGCATGAGCCAGTCTGGATGCTGCTATACAGAAAAATTTCCATGCACAAGTATTTGCACTGCTGAACACACACCTGTGCAGATCCCTCAGTGCAATACTAACCCCAGAAAAGGAACTGCAGGGAAAATGCAACACTAACGTTCAGTAATGGTTTATTTTTTATATTTTTTTCTTTCAGGTTGCCCAAGAAAAACAAAAATTGAGAACCTAAATTAGTCTCTGCTCTCTTTCCACTGAGGAGCACAGAGCTTTGCCAAAGATATTTTCTGGAAAAATAGAGTATGAAGATTGCATATTCAGACACAAAGAGAAAAGCTGGTAACAGCACAATTTAAACTGCCTGCTAATTGATTATTGCAATGCTAAGAATTTGCATTGTCTCCTTTTGAAGGCAATTGACAACATTTCCGATAGTTCAGTGGGAGTGGGATCAAGCCGCAGATACGCTTTTTATTGTGTTCTGTGTGTTAAAGTCATTGCCTGGGTTGCTTCTGTAAAAGCCAGAAGAAACTCTGGCAGAACGTCCTTGGCTAAGAAGTCAAGAATCTAGAGTCAGGAAAGGATTGCCACAATGGAAACTACCCAAACCTCTTTTACACGGGTGCTCACATACAGCACAAGCTGCCTTAATTTCTGATACTAAGCTCTGCCAGCTTTTGAGGAGGGTAAAGCTTCCCTTCCTACTGGAATTGTTCAGAAAACAGGATGAGGTTATTTTGCTTCCCCAACTGGAATCTGTCACTGGTTATCACAGTGGATACAATGAGGTGCCTGGGCACAGAAGAGCTGTGAGACCTTTTGAATGTCTCCATATTTTCTCATAATATTTAAATGTGATACCACCTTGCAGACTTCTCGCACTGAGGAATTATATGTGAACAGCTAGAAACTCCCTGCCATAGGGACTGGCCAATCTGTGACTCCTGAACATCTTCTGCATCACTTCTGAGTAGTTCAGCAACAGCTCTCATAATAACATTACATCATGTAATTGGCAACGGGGCTGTCTACCACCAGGACAGCTGGTTCATTCAAATCCCCAGCCACAGGGGAAGCCAAGAGTGACTTTGCCCAGACACCCTCCGCCGCAGCTGCACGCCCGGGCTTTGGGCTGGAGCGGGGTCTGTGGGTCGCCAGTAAGCTGCTGTCACGCCCTGTCTGCAAACCACCCCACAGCACCCCCGGGAGCAGTGAGGTATGGAGCGAGAGCTTTGTGGCTCTCGCCCATCTGCAGATCTCCATAAGCCACTTGGAGATTTGGGGAGGTTGACCACCCTGTGCTCTACACACTCCCAAGAATTACTATGGAACAGGTATTAGTGAGGATTAAATATGCTGTGACAGGCTTATAGCATCAGTCATCAGTCTGAATAGGAAAATACTCAGCCAAGTCATCTTTGAGAGGCATTATATAATGCACTTTGAATTTTTATTAAAGCTACAACACATAAAGCAGGGTAACATGTCTTTTATTTTAAAAGAAGTTTTAGCTAAGCATGTTTCAAGCTTAAGTAACTGCACTGCAGATTATCTTGTTTATCTTCTTGGAAGTCAGCTGTATTTTTACAATGCATGTATTTTTAAAAATCTATCATTTTCAAGAAATGCTTTCCCACAAAGCTATATCTACCACCCCAGTGCTTTCACCCAACACTTCTATGAAGCTGATATCTACACCATATGCTTTTGTTCATGCTATGTATTCAAATACAAAGGCGTGGTTAAATTCTGATGTCCTTTTTGAGGGGAAGGCTGGGGAAAACATCTGCCTCTTGATGGAAGCCATCTGGTATAACCAGACATGAAGTCAAGCATCCTAACACGGTGTGCTCCTTAGGATTCTACTAGCTTAATAGAATTACAGATTCTTCCCCTAATGTTCTCATCACACGCCATCTCAGGGATTTTCCCTTGCACCTACCTAGGATTGATTGGTGCAATTATTTTGTAAAGTTTTGTCTCCGTGCAATCAAAGAAACCAGAAACAATAATAATTATTATGTAGATTTCTGTTGTTATTCTCCCATCTGAGCAGTTCATCTGCACAACTACACGTGCAGAGAAAATCACAAAATAGTTCCTGTGGAAGGAGGGGCTGCAGAGGCTTCCTGAGGTCAGCAGTACTGCAGAAGCTGCAGCATACCTTTAGTTTGTTCCAGAGATAAGAGTTAACATATCAGGATTGCTAAGGGGACGTGAGCTCTTCTCACTTCATCCCTTACTTGAAGCGTCAGACTTCAGTCACTCCATCAAACCCACCAGCAAGGGATCAAATACTGTCTGTCCTTACCCATCCAAGGAGGTCTGGTAGGACAGACATGACATTGAAACATAAAAGGCCAGCTTTCAAGAAAACGGCCGGAGTTAAAGCTGCATGAACTTAAATGTGTGTCTTTGAGTGAGGAAGATTAGCAGGCAAAAGGAAAACAGAGTAACCATCAGTTTGAGATATGTGTAGGGCAAACAAAGCCAGATCATTTTTGTGCCATGGCTCTGCTCTGTTGCCAAGACTATCTTCTCCATATACAACAAGGGGATATTCAGTACCAACAAAGTTTGTTTACCTGAGCTAATCTTCAAACATAAGGCATTCTTACACTCAAGGAATATGAATATGAAGCCTGTCCCTGGTGCTTCATGCTGTGCTAGGAGTGTCCTGTCACTAGTTACCCATTCACTGGTGCTTTACCCAGAGGACAATACCAGGAACAATACTGTTTAACATCCTCATTAATGACCTTGACCATGGTGAAGACAGGCTAAATGGCTGTGCTGCTGTTCAGAGGTACTTTGACACCCTGGAGAAATGGGCAGAGAGGAACCTCATGAAGTTCAAGGAAAGGAAATACCAAGTCCTGCTTGTGGGGAGGAACAACCCCAGGCACCAGGACAGGCTGGAGGCCAAGTGTCTTGAAAGCAGCTCAGCAGTGAAGGCCCTGGGGACACTGACAGACACCAAGCTCCCCTTGAACCAGCAAAGATAAACCTTGCAGCAAAGAAGGCAACAGCATCCCACGCTGCACTAGGAAGAGCACCGCCAACAGGTTTGAGGTTTGAGGTTTGAGCTTCTTCCCCTACACTCAGCACTAGTGACACCACACTGGGTGTGCTGGCTCCAGTACAAGACAAGCATGGACATACTGGAACAAAAGGAGCAAAGGGGCGCAACGTTATTAAAATGCTCAGAGCATCTGTCATGTGAGAAGAGGCTGAGAGAGCTGGGACGGTTCAGCCTGGAGAAAAGAAGGCTCCAGAAGAATTTTACCAATGTGTAAAAACATTTGATGGAGGTAGGGGAGGGTTGACAAAGAAGACAAGGACAGACTCTTGTCAGTGGTGCCCTGTAAAAAGACAAGAGGCAACTGGCACAAACTGAAACACACAAAATTCCACTTAAACACAAGAAAAAGCTTTTTTCACTGTAAGGTTGGTTGAACACCGGCACAGGTTGCTCAGAGAGGCTGTAGAGTCTCCATCCTTGGAGACAGTCAAAACCCAACTGGACACGGCCCTGAGCAACCTGTTAGTTGCCCCTGCTTTGAGATGGGGAGTTTGGACTGGATGATGTCCAAAGGTCCCTTCCCACCTCAGCTATTATTTCAGCCTTTCCTTGACTATTATGACTACCAGTTCTTGATGGAACTGGATTTTGCTAGACTTGGAAGTCTAGAAAGTTTTAACAATAGTGAAATTCCTGATGAATTCTCCTGCTCCTTGAGGCTACCTCTTTTCCTTTGCACTCTCGAGGCAGTCCTCAGCCTGCTGCCCCTGAGCAAAACAATATCAATCCACCCTAAAAAAGAAAAAAGGTTGTGTGAGCTAAAAACACTGAGAAGAGAGTTGAGGAGAAATGCTGCAAGTCAGCACTTCCTGGTAGAGCTCAAAGGTAGCCTCATCAGTGCTCACTGGGTTCAAACTTCAGTTTTCATGTGCAAGAGGACATGGGCATGTTTCTTCAGTGCTGATTATTTTTATCTCATATTTTCAGATTTTATTTATTTCAGATTAAGAAAGAGCAAATAAAGTAACACAAGTGGTAGAGAGATGGAATACTATGCGAAAAGTACCCACCTTTCATGAAGTAGCTTTACCACATGCATATGATGACATGAAAAGAACATTAAGAATAATACACACTAGGGTACAATGTGTCATTGTGCCTGTGTACAAGGAGCTGATAAAAGAGGCACAGCAACTTTCACTACAAAATTTCCCAATCTCTGGTTGTTGGTTGTGGCTGCCCCACAAACCAAGCTCATCATGATGTTCATAGCAGTGCTTGCAGGTCCAATTCCCAACCAGTCCACACTGTTCTTGTTTTAAGAAGTCTCTACTAATGTTAAGAGGGAAAAACTCTGGAGTACCTACTGTTTGGAGGTTGCCTGTAGACTGTATATTGGCAGGCTTCTCCCTGTTAAGGAAACTTCCCTGTCCGACCATCTAGGAGCCACTCTGGCACCACCTAAGCTGGGGCCGAGGCCCCTTTGCAGCTACACCCCCCATACTCAGTCACACCAGGTTTCCTTATGGGCTCAACCCCAGGTTTCCCTTAGCAGAGTCTCAGACATCCTGATCCTTAAAATAATTTAATCATGGCGCAATATCAAAATAACAGCTCAAGCTGTGTGCCCCCAAGGAGAGACAAAGGAAACTCTGGGCTTTTATACCCTCTGAGTATGGGAAAGTCTGGAGTCATCAGCTCCTGCTGTGTCCCTGGGTGTCCAGTCCCCTGGCTGGGCCACAGGTCCCCAGGCCCTTTGTTATTCAAAGGGTTGGCAGGTCATGGCCTCTTGCCTTGGGCTCAGGCTCAGACTCCTGTCCCTCCAGAGCTCAACCTGCAGCTCACACTGCAGCTGCACACTGAGCTATGGGCATTAAATGTATTCCTCATTATCCCTATCAAAATCCTATCCACTAGCAAGCCTGTCACTCTCTGGAAAAGACTTCTGTGGAAGCCCCTTGTACCTCCTGCTCTGAGCTCCTAAGTCAAGACATTAATTCAGAGATCACCAACGAGGTCAAAAAGATTTGGTGCTTCAGTTACACAAGCACTAGAGATGCTGAGGTAGTTGAGCATTCCCATGGAAGCTCAGAGCATCTCATCCCTCCATGGCAGGCTGCACAAGACTTGGGACATGGCATGAGGCCTCCATCCTTGGCATGTGGCTGAAGAGATAAAAGTACCTGCCATGTGGCTGCCATGGGTGGGAAGCATGGAGACACAGACATGCCCTTAGGGACACCTCTGACCTCAGCTCCAGTCAGGAGCTGGCCAGTGGAGAACAGCAGGGGGTGTCCCTGTTAGGCTGTGCCTCCACAGGTCCATGTCCACATCCAAGCTCCTCTCTGCCAGACATCCCTACTCCTCCTCCCTGCCCTGCCATTGTGCACTGCGGGGCAGGGCAGGAGCCCCAGGGAGGTGACTGCTCTGCCAGGAAAGGGCACTCTCCTTTTCCGCCCACCCTCTGACGCAGGGAAGACCCAGAGAGTGTTGCGGAGCTTCTGCAGGCTCCTCAGGGTTCAGGCCTCGGGCAGCACCAGCGCAGAGCAGAGCGAGGTGATTGTCCAAATGTGTTCTGTAAAGGTGCAGTCTCACCTTGTGTACTGTGTGCAGTTTTGGGCACCACAATATAAAAAAGATATAAAGTTATTAGTGTCCAAAGGAGGGCCACGAGGACGGTGAAGGGTCTTGAGGGGAAGCCATATGAGGAATGGCTGAGGTCACTTCGTTTGTTCAGCCTGGAGAAAGGGAGACTGAGGGGAGACCTCATTGCAGTCCACAGCTTCCTCACTATGGGAGGAGGAGGGACAGGTACTGCTCTCTTCTCTATGGTGACCAGCGACAGGACCCGAGGGAATGGCCTGAAGTTGTGCCAGGGGAGATTTAGATTGGTGTTCTGGTTTTAGCTGGAGTGGAGTTAACTTTATTCACAGTGGCTGGTATGGGGCTGTTTTGGATTTGTGTTGATCACAGGCTTGATAATTAAGAGATATTTTTGTTATTGCTGAGCAGGGCTTGCATGGAGCCAAGGCCTTTTCTGCTTTCCA
Organism: Aleadryas rufinucha; assembly: GCA_013397815.1. Classification (NCBI taxonomy): domain Eukaryota; kingdom Metazoa; phylum Chordata; class Aves; order Passeriformes; genus Aleadryas; species Aleadryas rufinucha. The sequence goes on along the minus strand of VZTH01002417.1, from coordinate 315,979 downwards.
TACTGCCACGCTGGCAAGGAATGTGGGGGTGCTTGGGAGGTTGGAAGGAGACACAGCCAGGACAGGTGATCCCAACTTACCAGAGGGATATTCCAGACCACATGACATCATGCTCAGTATGTAAAGGGGGAGAAAGCAGGGGGAAGGAGGTACATTTGGAGTGGTCATGTTTGTCTTCTCAACTTACTACAAGTGATGGGGCCCTGCTCTCCTGGGGATGGCTGAAAACCTGCCTGCCCATGGGAAGAAGTGAATTAATTCCTCATTTTACTTTGCTTGTGTGTGGCTCTTGTTTTCCTATTAAACTGTCTTCAGCTCAACCCACGAGATTTCCGCCTTTCACTCTTCCAAGTCTCTCCCCAATTCTGCTGGTGGGGGAGTGAGAAAGTGGCTGCATAGGGCGCAGCTGCTGGCTGGGGTTAAACCAAGATAGCTGGATAGCAGGAAAAGGTTCTTCACCCAGAGCATGGCTGAGCAGTGGAACATACTCCTCAGGGAAGTGGTGGCAACACCAACACTGATAGAGTTCAATAAACGCTAGGACAACGCTCTCAAGCACACGGTGCGATNTGGTGCGCGAGCTCTGCGCACGGCCCGGACAGGTCCTCGCGCCCGGGTGAGTGCGGGCGGGGGTGGCGGCGCGGGCAGCCCGTGGCGGGACGCGGCTTTCGCGCTGCTTCCGAGGGGGCCGGGCCGGGCCTTGCTCACAAAGGCCCTTCCTCCGAAGCTCTGCGCAGGGAAGCTGCCGTGCGAGGAGAAGGAGGAGGAGGAAGCGGCCGGGGAGG
>VZTH01002417.1:196889-314343 GCA_013397815.1 Aleadryas rufinucha | reverse complement strand
TTCGCGCTGCTTCCGAGGGGGCCGGGCCGGGCCTTGCTCACAAAGGCCCTTCCTCCGAAGCTCTGCGCAGGGAAGCTGCCGTGCGAGGAGAAGGAGGAGGAGGAAGCGGCCGGGGAGGTGCTGAGGGATCATGCTCCGCTCCACACAGATCACGCTCTGTGTTTCAGAGCGGAGCTCTGTCTCAGAGAGCTGTGCATCCCCTCCTGCTATGTCGGAGTTCTCTAAGAACTGCTCTTACTGGAAAAACTACTTGGAAATCACAAAATCACAGAATGAGTCAGGTTGGAAGGGACCACAGTGGGTCATCTGGTCCAACCTCGCTGCTCATGCAGAGTCGCCCTACTGCACGTTGAACGGGATTGCATCCAGGCGGTTCTAGGATAGCTCCAGTGGGAGAGGCTCCACAGTCTGGGAAACCTCTTCTAGTGCGCGGTCACCAGCACAATAACATTGTTCCCCGTGTTCAGGTGGAACTTGCTGTGCATCAGTTTCTGCCTGCTGCCTCTTGTCCTAATAAACTCTTTTTAGTTTGGCAGTTAGGTTCGTGTAAAACTCGGGGAGCAAACAGATCGTTTTGTGCTCAGTAGAAGGAATTTTAATGGGAAACAGCAGTGCGGCAAGGCATTTTAAAATTACTAAGCACCTTGAACATAGTATTGGCAGCCTAAATGTTTTAATACTGTACATGTTTTCATCTATAAGGCTTCATAAATATAAACGAGGTGTTGTAATTTTAACTTTGGGAAGAGCAAGGGACTAAAGGAGACTTGTTTTTCCATAGTTTTGCAATGGGTTTGTCTTGTTAAGGCTGAATGTTGGTTGACTTTTAAATTCTTAAGTGCCTGATAGATAGTGAGCCTCTCAGATTTCTAGGTTAAATTGGGCTAATAGCCTGCTGCCCTGTACTTTAAGCAGATTTTTTTTTTTTCTCAACAGGAAACTAGTGAAACACTACTTCGTCTGTTTTATGACAGCAAGCTATTTTGTTTGATTGCAGTTCTCTTGATTTTTAGGTGGGAGCAGCCAGGCCTAAACTTTCTTGATTGAAATTCACTAGTATATGCAAAACATCAGTCTGGGGGTGCTCTCAAAGGTCCAAGAAGAAAACCAGTCTGGGGTTTTTTTTATCAGTCAGTAATATAATGTGCTACTGAGGAGGTACAAGCTGTATGTTTCTTGCTATAGAGATGTCTCTTTCTGAGGTAAGACTTTAGCTTTCCTTTTGTGCCACATCAGCATTCTGCTATTGCATCTGGTGCAGCATGGACAATCTTTAATACCTGATGTAGAACAAAGGTACTGTAAATGCTAGGTCAGACTAAAAAAAATCTTAAAAGTACAGACTGAAATTTTAAAACACTATATGCGTGATGAAATTCATCTTGCTAGCGCTGAATAAAAGGGGAGATAAAATTATCTGTTTTTTTCATTGTGTTAGCTAAGCACTTGGAAGGAAAACCAAATTAAAAATACTCTGAGTGAAAATGTAATCAATTCAAAATTGTCCGGGTCTGATGTGGCAGCATTTTCGTTTTAGCTTTGCTCAATGGTAACTTCAGGACTGGAATGCACCAATTTTTATGGAGTGTTCTTACTGGATTTGTGTAGTCTTGAGTCATTTGATTATAATTAGCAAGTCCTTGCTTTGAGACAATTAGAAAATAAATAGTGTTCTTTATTACCGTTGTTCTTGGCTTCTGGAATGCTTGTATCTTACATGGCTGAAAGATAGTATTTGATATTGACCATTGCTAGGCATTACGCTTCTGGAATTCTGACTTTTCAGTCTGGTTCCTCTGTTGCATGTTGCAGTGGTATTTACTGGGTGAGTGCAAGGGAAAAGCTCAAGTGAAGAGGTAGAATAAGCATGACGTAAGGGTAGTAGAACTGGTCAGCAATTGAAGACATAACTGCATTTTTTTGGTCACTTAAAAGTTTTTTTGGCAAGCATTTAATCTCTTGCCTGTGGCCTCCCATTTTGTGGAATTGAAATAATATTTCACTAACTATCAACAATATTTCAATATATGTGAAGATTTTGTGTTATTAAAACACAGGTGTGAATAAAGTAAGTAACGTAGCTGAAATTTATTCATCATCTGCAGAAGATGCCCTTTTTGTAATCCAAACTGTCTAGAATGGTAGGTGCCATGCTGCCTTCAGAAAAATGAACTTGGTTTAGCCCCAAAAATGAATTTGGTTTAGCCCCAAATTCTCTATGAACCAAAGATATTTGCAAGTATTTGTCAGACCCTGAACACTGTAGAAGTACTGTTTCTATTCAAAATATTTTTCCTTTTCATTAGAACATAAGAAGATAAGCTGACCAAACCTTTTTATTTGAGGCTAAACAATATGAGTGGCTGAGTTTTCTTCTATGTCAGTTAGGTCATAATATTTCTGGAAATAAAGACATCATGTAGCACAAGTCTCCCAGTTAAGAAGAGATATTTATAACTTTTGGTTATTTTTCTTTTGTATCAGGCATGAGGTGAAATCTTTTGCTGTGTGAAAGTAATTTTGCACACTTATAGCACTTAATTTTTTTGTAGTTTGATTACCCATTTTTTAGCACTGACAGGGGTGCAGATTTTCTCCAGGGGAGAGGCCAAGGTAGGCAGGCAGTAGGTAGCTTTTGCTTATTCTAGCAGAGGTAGGCTTGCACCAGTCAGACTGGAACTTGAGAGAGAAAGATGTCAAACCTTTTAGGACTGTAAATGACAGGGAGGACAGGAAGCAGTTAATGAAAGGCCTTTGATGTTAATGACGCATAATTTTGATGGGTAGCAGGAGCAACAAATAAAATGCCAAAAATCCTGCACTGCTTGTGTAGTATTAGTGCCGGTTACCCATCAAGGTTAATCATTCTGAAGCTGCTACAAGTATGGCAGGATTCTGGATTGGGCCAGTATTAATGCTTTATGCAAATATTTACATAAGCATTTCTAAAATAAAATGATTGCCCTACTGATGGGACAGACTATTGCAAGGGTCTTGTTTGGTTCACATTAGAAGAGTCTTCCAAAATATTTATTACCTGTATATTTAACCCCAGTATCTTTGTGTCTTACCACATACCTTTAACAGCGAAAATTCACATTCTTCTACACAGCATATTTATGTTGTAATAAAAATCTTGTTTAAAGTATCTGAATCACAGTGAAGAAAAACTAGTAATTTTTTGGATTTGGAGAAGATAGCAGGAAAGAGGTGGGGATTTGTTCTCTAAACCCGTAGATTTTTGTGTCATTTTTTGGGTATTTTTTTTGTGCCAGAGACTTGATTATATATTTTAAAAAGAATATCTTCTTTTGGTTATCTAATGTCACATAGGCTCAGGGCCTAGTTGACTGTCCACTTAACCCCAGATCCCAGTACCATGCATTTTACAGTCTTCCAAAGGGAATAAAGTGCTAATGAATTGCAGTTTATTTTAAAGTGGTGACATTTTTAACAAAGTACAGGAAAAACAGCTTGCTGTTTATTAGACACAAATGTTTTCATAATATCGTGACAAGTGTTTAATGAAGTTATAAGAGTCTAAAAAAAAAACCCTCAGTGCCAAACACTGAGGATTGTTGAATAATACGTAACAATCCTAGCTTACTGTATATCTTGTCTAACTCCTTTTTATGCCTGAATTCATTGCGATTTTTTTTTTCAGTAAGTTTTGGTATGCATCTTTCTGACTTGTTTCTTATGTCTCTTTTTTTTTATATTTTTCCCCTCTCCTTTCTGCCATTTACTGGAATACCAAGAAACCTTAAAAGAAGGCTATCTCTCTGGTGTTTGGTTGAACTGGATATGGAAAAGGATGCAAATTTTAAATGAGGGCTTTTGTCTTTCATTGCCTTCTCTTTTTCCTATTCCTAGGCACCTACCAAGTTGGAAGCTCACAATATAGCTCGTTTTACTGAATGGTAGAGGATAAAGTTCCTTTTTTTTACATGACCATGTTTTCACAAAACTTGTGAGAGCTTCTTTAACTGAGAGAATCAAGCTTCTCAGTCAGGTTTGGTTGGAAATAGGCATCAGGCTTGGAATTTACCAGTAGTGTGGTTGTAGCAGCCTTGTGTATGCAGTTTTTCTCAGTGTGGCTTTCTTAGACGATGGTTTCCTGATTGCTTCATGCTAATATGAGAGTTGGCTGGAAGGAATGCTCCAACTTGAGTGCCTTCAGCTTGCCTTGAGTAGGGTGTTGGAAATCATGTAGCTAAAGATGGCTTGGTTTCTCTTTTTTTTTTCTTTCTGTCCTTCCTACCCAGCCTCCTGTAAAATGGTCCAGAGTAATCAATTCCCTCATTTTGTTCAGTTTCTGCAACAGGAGTGTGGTGTAGGGAAAGGGGAAATAATTCATCCTTTCAGCGGTAGCCCATATATAGGTCAGATCAAAGTGACTGTGTAAATGCCAGTAGAGTCAAGGGACTAAATGGTGTGTCAACACTGGGGAATAACATTTTTGGGGTTGTATATGTTTCATATGGCATTTTGTATGATAGTCTTTAGTAACATGCTTATTTTTACAAGGTTTTTCCCAAACGAGGGGATGTTCTTCTCTCTTAATTTGTACTATGAGTTGCTCAAGGACTTTTTGCTGTGTGTGAGTGTATGGGCTAGCAGACAGAATGAGATAACTCATGGTACTGTTTTATGCATCCTATTGTAGAACTACAAGCAGGTTATAGCAGTTTTTTAAAAATGTTGATTTGTAGAGGTCTGTGCTGGAAATAGATTGTATTTTTACCCAAATGGTAATGGATTTTCTTTTTTAGTTATTGCTGTCTAGTTTCTTTAGGGTGTTTTTGAGCTTTACTTTAATACTAGAGTTGTTTAGAAAACCAGTCTTTTTCAAAGGCAAATGTGCATGTTGTTTCTTCTCAGCAACTGCCACATGGTTTTCTGTAATTGTTCTCTACTGAAGAGGAAGTGTATGGACAGAAATTCTTAATGGGAGGACTGAAATGAGACCTTTAATTTTTATGTTACAAAATACATAGCCATTTGAACTGGGAGGAATTTGAAAAGTTTGAGGAAGGGAGCGACAAGACTTTAGCTTTGAATTGTTCTGAAAGATTGTCTTGACCCAAAGAGGTTTTTTTTTCTCTTGGGCAATTGTAGTAGTACAAGTTGCATGCCTACTTGGACCTTTCTGATTTGATGACCGCGTGTTTGGTGTTAACTTAGGGGCTTGCCCTAGTAGGGATTGCAGCTGTTTGGATTTTCAAAGTCAGATTTGCCTAGTGGAAAACTCTCCTTAGGTAAATGGCTAATGCAGCATTTGAACTCGCTAAATACAAGTGAATATGGTGTGATGGTATTGCAAAATCTCAAACATTAACAGTAATATATAAAAATATTTGCAGATGGGACATAGTAGCCTCAAGGCTTAGTAAAGAGCTGCCAGCCTTTAATTTTTGGGACCTCTTTTGGAAAATGGCAATAGACAATTCATTGTAAATTGTCACTTATGAAATATTCTTATGGATATCTGTTTTGTGTAGCTAAAAATATTAAAGGTTAATTTAAGGTCTTCTACTATATATGGCTAGCTGAACTGGCAGTAGTTGCCTTTTAAAGCATATAGGGGAGCATGAAATGACTTCCTGGAGAGCAGGTAATGCATTACAGGTTACAGTTCAAGAATCTTGATGGAAAGGTTCCCCCAGTTTACTTTAACACAGTGTTGTTGCGTCAAAGGAAATGTTCCATTTTTAATGGCAAGAATTGGGATATTGCCAGGTCACTATTGCACTAATATTTTAAAAAACAAAACTGAAATTGCTTTTCTACAAGTGTTTTGAGAAAAACTGTAGCATAAGGCAGTGATTTTGACACAGTAGAATTGAATAATGCCTCTTTGTTTGCTTTTTAGTGCTTCCTAGTTTAAAAATTACATCTAAGACTTTGCAGCATTTGAAAAGGTGTGAAAGGCAAATGGTCTTGGTCCAAGCTTAATGGAGTGAACGCTATGATTCCCATTCACAGAAGCGGGGGGTGGGAAGGGAAGTGGTCCTAGCCAAGGAAATCATTGCACAAGAAGAGAACTTCATTAACTTTACAACTAATTATCACACTTCCCCTTTTTAAGCTGGGCAGCTTTCTGAGCTGTTGTCCTCTGTTTTCAGAGTGTGTCGGGTTTCTGGGTTCACGTGATGCTGTTGCTGTCATATAGTTGTCAAATGTGGAGCTGCTGCTCCTTGTTTGAACACTGTGGTGAAACTTAGGACAGTCTGGTTCATAATTGCTCTTAAGGGTGTTAAGTGTTGTTAATTTTTCCTGTGTAAGTGTGTTCATTTGGTTTAACAATAAGTCCCAGAGGAAAGCACGCAGGATGTTGTGTCCAGATAAGTTTGCCACAGTATCTAAAAAGGGAAAGGATGGGAGGAAGCTGTTAGACTTGAGGATTGTGCATCCTGCAGCAAGCCTCTTCCCGTTTTATTTGTTGTTTGGAAGTAACAGACAAAGGGACTGTGATTGCCTAAGTGCATGGTTTCAGTGGGGAAGGTGATAAAATATTTGGAGAAGGTGTAATATTCTGTTAACAGGTGCAGCTTTCCAAGGTGGAGGGGGAGAGATCACAGGATCCTCCCAGATTTCTTTGCATAGGAGGAAGCAAAGCCCAAGTTTATAGCTTTTATGTCAGCTTTGTGTGTGTTTGAAATGGTCTCTTTCTCAGGCAATTTTCTCTGCTTCGGTGTCCAGGCTGTTTTGGTGTTCATCTGTTGCTGTTTCTCTAGATGTGAGCCTACAGATGCAGGAGGCAAACCAGATTTGTTTTGGCAATTACAGGTGATCTTGACTGGGGGTAGGAGGAATGCAGTGGTAAGTTGGTCTGAGATAAGGGGGAATTATGTGCCTTTACCTGAAGGAGAGGTATATGCCTGAAAAAAACAAAAATAAGTCAGAGGTGGAATTAGTCCAAGACTGTTGTCACCTGTATTTGCAGCAGTTCCTCTGCAAGTACCATTCTTCAGTAAGTGATGTGAAAGTTGAAGTGTGGTTTGAGAAAACTTCAGGTTTAGGTTAATTATTGTTCTGTCAATTAGAAGGCTGTACAGTCGATACTCAGTCACTTCAACTTTTTGAATAAGTGCCACTTAGGTTGCCAGGTCGCATATATTTATTTCATATGCATAGATTTGGATTGATCCTGCTGTCAGATGGATATTCCTCAACTTTCAGGGGGAGTTTTGCAGCAAGTATTTGGGAACTGCCGCATGACTGCTATGACTGCAGTCAGAGAGAAGTGGCAATAGAAAAGCAAATGCATAAAAGTAATGTCAATAGTTGACAATAATGGGGGAAGTGGACTGTAGAATTGTTCATTTCTTTAGTGAATTACTGAGATATGACAGCTGGTTTTCTTCTGTCATTATTAGAAGTACTTAATGCTAAAGAAACAAGTTACAGGCTTGCATCTTTCCACTTCTGGATTCATTCTGTGTGAATTTCATTGTTTTGAAGGGGTTCTATGTAAAAGCACTGAGAACTGTATTTTTACCTTTCCCCTTTAAAAAAAATTACTTTTGAATTCTCCTAAATAATAATACTTCTGGTTTAAAATGTTCTAAATAAAATAAAAAACACATTGTAAATAATATTTGAAAGATTTACTAGATCTTATGCAAAGGGCACTGCAAGCCCATTTGCTTTTTTTTTTATACCTTTTTATTATACCTTTCTACCTTTTTATTTTTAGTGGTGGTTTTTTGAAACATGCAAGAAGCTGTTCACAGATGTCTGCATAGATGGGGAAAGAGGTTACCTCCTTGCTTGTAATGCAAACTCTTCTCCGGAAGTAAATGGAAATACGTAAAGCCTTGCAAATCATAGAAATAGACTTACTTCAAGCTTAAGATGTTTTTTAGATTATAAATAAAACCCAGAAGCTCTGGGCCTGTGTTTCTCTTGGCATTCATGACCTTGGTCTAAACCTGAATAGGTGTTTTGCCTGAAAAGTTAGAAGAAAAGAAATTTATAACGCTTTAACTCATAGTTGTGAATAGTTTGTATTTAACAGAGGAAAAATAATCTCAAGACCCTTAATTTCCCCATTAGCTTTGGAGAACTGAGATGATGCCATGAAGTGTGTACTGTGCTTTCTGTGAGCTACTTCTCACAACAGTTGTTATGTAGTTGTCTAGGCTAGGACATGGGGGTTTGTTTGGGTTTTGGGGGATTTTATGAAAATGCCTGACTTGTTTGGGTGAAGCCTTTGAGGCTCATGCGTATTTGAAATACAGCTGTCCGTGTTTGCTGTCCTTGAGTGTAAGTCATGTGGCTGCTGTAGTGGACTGATGAGACATGTTTCCTCCAACAGCTTGAAGAGGCTGTAGGCCACGTGTTGCCTGTAACAATAAGGGCCATGTGTCCGTGTGAGTCCTTGGTATTTTTAATCAATTATTCAAGGACTTTCTCAGCTTCCTCACAGATATTAATGAGGGTTAAATAAATATATAAATCCAGTTGTTAAATACTCTCACATGGTGAGACCAAGGTGATTCAGGCTTTGAAAAAGTCCTTGCTACAAAACTGGAGTACTATGTAACAAAGGCTGTGGTTTGATGTAAGTTGGTCTTAAGGGCTCTTAGTAATGGTTCTAAATGCTGCAGACACACGCCACGAAATACTATTCTGGTGTAAGCAAACAAAAGTGTCAGTGTTTCAGAAATCTGACTAATGAAACTGTAGAAGCAGGCTTTAGGTTGAATCTAACTTCATCTGACAACTAAAAGATTTCGTGCTCATATTTGTTCTAGATTGGTTGGTTGATTCAGTAATGGTTGGTATTAATAATCATTGATCTGAAGATGTGTTCATTTGGTATTTTTACCCCTTGACAGTTTGCCAGTAACATCCCCTTGAACATTCTGCAGAGCCAGGGCAGTGACTTCTGTTCACTTGCACACCAGCATCTCCTTTTGCTGCATTGGTACACTTAGACATCTTCTAATGCTAATTGGAAGGACATATGACATCAGATTGAGGACAGCAGCTTTAAGCGGTCACAGTGACAACTTGCTCTGTGTGTTTCTTGTGGTATTTGAGGTCTCTCTTTATACCAAACAGATCTGAGGAAACCCAGCAATTGCTTGACTGCTGACACTTGCGTGAGATGCAAGTCAGTGCAGGGCAGTAGCTTCATCTTGTAAATTTGCACTATATTGCACTATATTTTCAATGCCAATGCATGGTACCTTGAAACAGACTTTAAGATAATAAATAAAACTTATGTTTCCATGACTTGGAGTTGTCCAAGCTAGTCTTGACAGATAGGCAAGATAAATGTTAATAAAGTGGCCTGGTAACTGTGGAGAGAAAATGAGTTGTTCGAACTGTGTCTTTCTTTCCCCAGTCTTAGCCCTGTTTGTAAAACATTTGCAGCTTTGATCAGTCACTCTTGCTGGACTGCTCTTATTAGCTGCTTGACTCTAAAACCAGCAGAAAACTTGGTTAGGACTGGTGAGTTCTATCTTGCAGTGTACTGAAATAGTCCTTTCTGAAGTGCTGGAGAAGAGGGTGGGCTTTGGGAGGAAACATGAGGGTGGGGAGTAAAGAAAGTAGGCCACTGCCTTTCTCTGGCAGCATGTCATTGGAGCAGTTGCCTCAGGAAATGAAGCCAAGCTGTAATGGAAGGCCATGGCTAATGTACGGTCAGGTTAGAGTAGTTCTGAGTAACAGAGGGAACCTCTCTATTTCCTGTGTTATGCTGAGTATCCTTAAGATACTCTGTCAGTTGAAGACAACTACAGACATCTCATGTACTGCAGCTGGCCAGCCCCTCCTGATGCAGGTAGTTAACTTAATATGGAAAAAAAATAAGAAGTTTTTGTTTCTGTTCTCCTGTAAGTCCTGCACTTACTGCTGGAAGTGTTAGATCATGCTTAAAAAAAACAACCAACCAAAAAAAAAATTAAGCAATAATAAAACCTTTAGGGGATTGCTTTTTGTTTGCAGTGGGTTCCCTTCAGTGATTTGGTAAACTGGTTGCTGCAACTGAGGACTAGCACAGACATGAGAATTCTGTTTTGGCTTTCCAATGTAATTAAGTTACCAGGAACAAGTGCCATGGTTATGCTTGATACAAAGCTCTTCCATTTGTAGTCAGCAGTAATGACCAGGCTTTAGGATAAGCACAGGCATTGACTTCCTCTGTTAATAAAAGCAAAACGCTCCTATTGGATTTCATGAAAGCTTTCCCTTTTTTTTTCTTTCCCATGCTGCTGACTTAAAGAAGATATTATTAAAAGACTTGGTTTAGAAACAGGATGTAAGTGTGGAAGTACTGGGAGAACAGTGGTGACCTTATAGTCACCTGCATCCTGAGGTTGTTGGTAAATGTCTGTTTCTATTCATGGTTGTGGCTACAAAAAATAAAATTGTGCTTTAATGGCACACCTAATTTCTCTGTTGTTTACAAGCACATCTGGAAGGAATGTGAATAAGGGCCCAGAGTGGGTTTCCTTATTTACTAGTTCAAGTTTCATTGTACCAAAGAAACCACGTAGGTAGTTTGTGATTCTCTTGCAGTCATTTTGCTATCAGGCTAGGTATTGGCAGGATCTACCACCTCCACAGTTGCCCCCTCAAAAAAAAGTGTGCTTGTCACAGCCCAGTGGTTCTTACCCAGTTGCTTCACCCAGCTCATCTGCACAGCTGGGACAGTTTGTAAAACTAGAAAACGATTTTGCATCTTTTGTGGCATTTTCCTTGGAATGCTATTGTTGAAGTAGCCAATTGAGCTCTGCTTATCACCTGGTAGGTCCTGAAGAAGATGAACATTCTGTTGATGTTGCCAGCAGTAAAGTGTGCTGTAATTCCTCATATTGGGGGGGGGAGGGAGAACCTGTTTATTCTTTGTAGAAATGGAGTAGGGGAAGGCTCTGTTCTTTTAAGTGGGTTCCACTTCTGACCCGGAGAAGAGAACAGGCAGAAAGCTGAACCCAAGTTTGGTATATGCAGCCGTTTATGCAGCCAGACATGCACGCTTGGATTCAGCTCACTTTTCTCAGATAATTGGCTTCAATCTTGGCCATTACATTTTGAAAATCCCTCACTTCAGTAGTAAAAGGCAAGCTTCCAGGTATGAAATGAACAAAAATCATTCTACTTGAGGTCTGTGTTTGTTTCTTTTTAGTAATTAAAGCACATGTGCTAAAATTTAAGTATACCTAGGCATTAGTAGAGTTCAGGCTTTATTTCTGCAGCACTAAGTAGTGTTGGGCTTTTTTCCTGAGAGAAGTCTGCCTAAGATCCTGACAGTTGTAATTGAAACTTGACCATTTGGTTGTATGTTGCTCAGAAGTTTATCAGGGCTCTGGAGTTCTTCCTGTGTCCTTTGAGTTAAACATCACAGAGAACAGTATGACAGAGGACTTGGTATCATATACTTTTTATTTTATCTCCAGAACATCTAAGTGTGGCCAGGAGTTCTGGTTATGTTTAGATTTTGCAGGGGCAAAACTGCTACTTAGTGGTCATGCTTGGTATGACAATTTTTGGGAGCGGTATCAGTAAATAATTTAGAACTGTAATTTTCTAATAAAAATCTTTGCTCTTGCATGTCCAATTTTGAATCACACCTCAGCCCAGGAGTATGCCAGCTTCTCCTGTTGCATACGTGGAGTGTGAGGTTACCTTGACTGCGAAGTAGAGAATGTCTAGAGATATTGTGACTTCTACGATGGCATTGAAAGGCTTTTTTCTTCTGAACTATTGAAAACCAATTCATTTAGGGTATAAACTTAGTCACTGTAATCTCTTCAGCATGTTTCTGTAGCTTGTACCGTGGGGTAGGTTTTTGGCCTTTTAGGTGTGTCTGTAATTTCTGATTCATACACTGAACATATGGTGAGGATGAAAAATTCTGACATGGTCATTAGTGTGAGTTGGTAGCCTAAAAAGAAGCTTAGCAGTGAATCAATGTAAAAGACAGCAAGACAGACATATTGTCAAAGGGAGTGGGGAGAGGAGTCAAATAACGCAAACATAGGCGGCTGAGAGGAGACCTAAATTCTGTGAAATCTGTGAAATAATCATACAGTGCATTGCCACTAGTGAAGGGCCGCAAAAATACTTTATCTTGTGCAGTTCTTTTAAAAAGCCAAGACTGATTATTTGTTTTTGTGAAACACTTACCATGTTTAAAAAGAGAAGGTCTAAGACACCTACACAGGAAGAGGAGGTGTGATTTCCAAGCAGATAATGTCTGCCAGTGAGAAAGGCATAGAGCTGCACTTTTGTAAACGGGAATACTCGTAGTATGATGGCTCATGAAGACTTCTTTTGAAGTAAACCTGACCTGCATCTAGTTTTTGTTCTCAAAGAGGAAAATAATCCTCATTGTGGGCACAAACTGCAGTTTTGTTGGTAGAGTCATCATTCTTCTGGTTGTTGAAGAACAAGGGACACACTGCAAGTAAGCAGTTACAGGTATTATTTAGAAAGTGGATTTCTGCTTGGAATTCCCAAACACTCAGTAGTCAGATATATGAATGTGAGATTTCAGCATGCAAAACAGTTTTCTTCCTGTTGCAGTCTGCTTATTGCAGTACAGGTTTGAAGGCATGCTTGAAACACTACAGCTAATTTATGAAAGAGCTTGGGTTTTGTTGTTTCTTGCTTTTTGGTTGGTTTTTTTTTTAGCTGCCTGCCCTTTTAATTTTTTTTTTAAATATTAGGGAGATGCTGTAGCTCATTATCACAGAGTTGGTGAAATTTTGTAGTAGCTAAACTATACTTAAATTTTTTTAAAATAAGTCTGAAAGATGAGTTCCTCCAACTGTATTGAAGAAAGCAAGTCCCTTATAATGGCTGTTAAGTGTTTGAGAGAAAATAAATAGTGATGTTTTCAAGACATGGAATTTTGATAACTGGATGAGGAATACGTTAGTTGGACTATTCAACTGAAAAGTAGAGTTTGTGTTATAAACAGTTTGGAATAGTGGATGTTGCACTTCCCTGTTTCCATATCTAATTTTTGGTTTGATTTGGCCATTGTTTAAAAGAAAGAATAAAATATCATTTTCTATGTCTTTATTTTAAGGTGTGTCAATTCAAGGCTTAAGGACCAGAAATTAAAATATTTTTATGAGAAGATTGAAGCAATATATGTCTGCCATGAAAATAATAAACTGAGTTTGGTATAGAACTCGTCTGCCGCTGTATTTGGCGCTGTTGAGGCTACACGTCAAATCCTGGGTGAAATTTTGGACTTCTCAGTACAAAAAGGACATTTAAGTCCTGGAGCATGTCCAGAGAAGGGCAGTGAAGCTGGTGAAGGATCTGGAGCACAAGTCTGATGAAGAGCAGCTGGGGGTGTTCAGTCTGGAGAAAAGGAGGTTCAAGGAGGGACCTTACCACTCTCTGCAACTGCCTGAAAGGAGGGTGTAGCCACATGAGAGTTGCTTCTTCCAAGTATCAAGCAATAGGATGAGAGGAAATTACCTCTAGCTGTGCTAGAGGTGGTTTATACTGGATATGGGGAGAAATTTCTTCATGGAAGGGGTTGTCAGGCATTGGAATGGGCTGCCTGGAGAAGGGGTCAAGACACCAGCCCTGGATGAATTTAAGACATGCAGATGTGGTGCTTATGGACATGGTTTAGTGGTGGGCTTGGCAGTGTTAGGTTAATGGTTGGACTCAGTGATTTTAAAGAAGAGAATCTGAGCTGTTCTGTGATGTTGAAGTTTCTGCCTTCAGTTTTCATTACTGTGTAAGTTCAGTAGGGTATTAATGGGGAGTTGTATCTAAGTGAATGTAGACTGTTTCTGGACAAACAACACTTGTTCTCATCAAACTTCTGTGCTAAACTATGGTTAGAAACTGACCTTAGTATATGATTCAGTGACTTTTAAAGTTGTGAAAATTAATAATTTGAAAATTGAGGTGGTTGTACTTTACAGCATGTTGTGGCAAAAGCATATCTCTTAAGTGGCTGACACTCAGGTCATAACCAGAATTTATTCTTTAAATTCATTGAATCTGTGGGTCACTAATCTACATGTCTGTAATCTACCTGCTATAAATGGAATGCCTACATCTTTTTCAGGACTGTCTTGGTGAGACTGGAAGGATGCAGCCATCCTGTTGTTATGAAAGGCTTGTGTGCAGAATGTGGCCAGGATTTAACTCAGTAAGTACTGTCAGCTCTTTTTTCCAACTTCTCCTTGGTTCCGATTAGGGATTCAAGCTCTTCCTTCTCTCATCTAATATAGTCATAAAATATCCTGAGCTCAAAGGGACTTGGAGGTCATCTAGTTCCAACCCCCTTGCCATGAGGAGGGAGACCTTCCACTAGACTAAGTTGCTCAGGGTCCCATCCAGTCTGGCCTTAAACACTTCCAGGGATGAGGCATACGCAGCTTCTCTGGGCAACCTGTTCCAGTGCCTCACCACTCTCACAGAGAACAATTTTATCCTTATAGCTAATGAAACCTAAGCTTTTTTCAGTCAAAGCCCCTTGTCCTGTCTGTACATGCCCTTGTAAATAGTTCCTCTCCAGGTCTCTTTTAGGCCCTTCAGATACTGGAAGGTTGCTCTGAGGTCTCCACTCATTTAGGATTTAAGAACTGTGCATGCTCTTTTTTCATGGAGATGATATAGGGTAACTTACATAGAAAATATAAGGAGCATGTGTAGAGAGGTAAATTCTCATCACACTTTGCTTTTCCATGTAGTCACCACTGAGAGTTGTATGGTGTACCAACAGTGGCTTAGTAAACCTAAGAGCTTTGTGTGCAGGTGCAAATAGCTGAGAGGTAATAGCAGTCTCATTCATATGACCTTGCTTCATTTGTACTGTGTCTGAATGGGAGCTAGCTTGTCTCTGGTGCTTTCAGTTAAGGCTTCTTAGCTGTTTTCAATTTTTTGTGAAACATTCTGCCATGGAACTAAAGGAATTTAAGCCTTAGGCAAAAAAGAAAGCAAATTCAAAAGATGATTGTATTTCTCCTTTGCTCTGTCTCATTTCTTGGTAAAGAGAATGTTTCTTATGCATATCAAATTACTAATTCAACAGCTGTTCCAAAACAGGCTGTATAGTTGCCTGGATTTTATAAATTAATGTTGTGTACTCATTTCATTTGGCTGGAAATACTTTGGTTTCATTTTAATTCATGCTCATTGTTAAGAATTATTTTGTGAACATTATCCCACAAACTAGTGCAAGTGGACCGAATGTTGAGAGTGCTATGCAAGAAGTAGTCTTGTTAATGTTTGGATATAACTTTTTATTTAAAGTTGAATGTTAGTATTTTGTAAACAAGTGTTGTTTGGCAAACCTAGCAAAGTTAGAATAATCATGAATAGGGCTTTGTCTGTCCTGAATGAATACTTGATTTGAGGTTTGAATACAGTCACATCTAAATATTGCTCTACTGCTATCGTTTCATGAAAAATCCAGAAAAATTCAAGGTAACTAGCAAACTAAGGTTTTTTCACTTAATACTTCTTGCTATGTCTTATGTATATGTCTTCATTTTATACAAAATGGCTTCTACATCTGAAATATTGCATTATGTCTGCTGAGCCTACATCAGAAGACAATTCAAAAGCATTGATGCTTTTCTTGCTTGGAGAAAAGCAAGTCCAGCGTTCTTAGTAGTCATTCAACTAATGGTCTGAAAAAAGTTAATAATTTTTAAAGGCTCATTTAAAATGCCCCTCGGCATATATGAGGTTTTCTGAACTCTGAAGCAAAGATGTAAGATGCTAAAATGTACATGTAAACTTTAGACCAAATAATACCTTTTGTTCCTGGACATCAGTGCTACCATACACTATGGTACAGTGAAAGATACCTGTCTGTGTTTCTGTCTGCCTCACCTCAGCTCAGAAGTTTACTTGTCACAAAGTGCAGTCTGGTTTAACTCTTGTTGTAGATTTGATACCAAACCTTGTCCTTAATAGAACTGGTGCATGGCAGAATTAAAACATGTGCATGTGTCACCTAGGACAAAATTTGTATGGTAGTATTTTTTAATATTGGTGAATCATCAGTTAGATGTCAGAATTCGCAATAAATTGATTGAGGTAAGCTAGTGAAAGGGATCCTATACAGGTTTGCTTGGTCAGTTTTCAAGCAATTTCGTGCTCGGATGTGCACTCACACACACTCTGTCTCATATATATGTATGCACACAAGGGTGACACCTGTTCTACGTTGGTATCTGTATATGCACGCATCTGTATACCAGTAAGACTGTGTGTATAATATACACATAAATAAAATAAACACAAGCATACATAGAGTTCCTCACTCTGTTTGTGCCAATGGGAAGAGCATATATGGGGATTCCTTTTCGATGGTATTTTTGAGGCAGCAGTCACCTGTAAGTCACTCTGTGTGCAGAGAGTAACTTTGCCTGTGCTTTGCTTAAATTTTTCATGCTCTACCTTGGAAAAAAGCGTCTGATTGCTGAGTGATTGCAAAAATAAAGAAAAAAGTGGAATAGTTTTAAATTTGAGTGGTTTGGTAGTTATACCTAGTTTATAGCTTGTTTTTTGATGCAAATCAATACTTAGATGTGTTTCAACTTAGTGTCATGTGTCACGAAATAATTGTATGGAAGTGTAACTTAATTACAGTGACATTTTGCAGGGTTTTTCTGGTGAGCTTCTTTGATCTTTATCCATTTTGTCTAGTAACTTGAATTAGCAAGAGTTTTAAAGAGTGTGTTAGTTAAAATAGCTCTTTTTAACCAATTTTTGGTGGTGATTAGTTTGAGACTACAGATTTCAGTCTGTTCAACATTTCACTAAACTGTTACTCTCATGTGATGCTTCTTTTCCCTGTGTGATTAGGATACGAAGCAAGAATGGAAAACAGAGTGTGCCATTATCCACAGCAACTGTCTCAATGGTTCACAGTGTCCCAGAACTGAAAGTTAGCTCTGAGGTAAGTACCATCATGCTGTCTTTGTTCACACCTTTCACAGTAGCTCCACAGTTGAAAAACTTAATTGTAGTAGTTTCTTAAATGTTGTGTACAGGTAGTTTGGCTTCTCTTTGAAGAGGAATTTGGGATTGAACATTAGTAGCCCTGGGTTTTTGTGAGTTTATTGTAGTGTAGATTGATCTTTATCAGATTTTATACTGGGTTTTTTTAGAGCTATGTACTGAAAAGATGGCATTTTGACAGCAGCCTGTAAACTTACTAGTTGAACATTTTTGTTACTAAGAGTGAACAGTTAGTGAAAAGTTCCATTAGCTGAAATCTGTTCAAAGCTTGCAATGTCTGTGAAACCTAGCTTTAAACCTTCACCTTCAAATTGACCTACTAGATATAGTGAAGCTAGTTTGTCTGTAACTTACCTGTATGGTAAAATTATTCTATTATTTTTCAAATATTCCAAATATTCCGAATTCATGAATATTTCAAATATTCATCTGAGTTATCAAAATATGCTTGTTTATCCCTTAGTTTGTATAGGGGGAAAGAGCATGTTTATTTTGAAGATAAACATTCTGTTTATCTTCTTTGTCAACCTGATCTGTTTTTACTTTTTTACATTGCTGCTTGCTTTTTTGTTTCTGGTAATTCTTCGAAGAGCACCAATGAGGGGAACTATGAAGATATAAGCAGCTAGAGGTGTCCCCATCATAGAGGAGTGTTTCAAAGGGCAGTTTGCACTTGATCCTTGCTGCTTCGTAGTGCTCTCACTTAGGTTCAGCTGTCTTGAGGGTAATAATGCAACTTGCTATCAGAAGTGATCAGGTGAACACAGAGCTTCACATGGTGCTTGGAAAGTTTGTAAATACGTGCAAGAGGAGTAGACTTCACTCATGTTTACTGGTTTATAAGGTCTTTGTTGTTAGTGCCCATGTGGAACTGCATAATCTTAAGTATTTATATCTGAAGGCATACATTCTGTAATCTGAAGTTGACAGGTATCATTTCTGTCACCAGCAGCTTCGGTTTTATATTCGGTCTGGGGTTGTCAGACATACTGTCCTTAATGATGCAAAATTGCTGGATATAGCAGTCTAAAGTTCTCAGACCTACTGATGAATACTCCTTTGTGTTCAAAGCTACTGCTATTTCCTGTCAAGACACTGGGCCTTAAATTAAATCAGTGGTTACTTATTTGTTGAATTTGAAAGTTTTGTGTTGAGTTTATGAATTTTAAAAGTTAATAGCGTCACAGAGATCTGAGAGTAGACTTTGAGAGCAATTTTTTTTCTGTAAAAAAATTGTTCCACAGCTGCCATTGCTACAATTATGCTGAGGCATCATTTCTTGTGCAGTTGATTTGTAGCAGAAGTGCTTCTCACTTTTACAATACACAAAAGGTAATAAACCTAATTTATTTCCGTGAAGCTAAGCTTAGCAGTGAATATTTCTGTTACAGCAAGCTGAGCAGCTGGGAAGAGAAGATCAACAGCGATTACATCGAAATAGAAAACTGGTGCTCATGGTAGATTTGGACCAGACATTGATCCATACTACAGAACAGCACTGCCAGCAAATGTCCAATAAGGTATTTGGGGTTAACTTGCAAGCCAATGTAACAACAGGAATGTTTCTAACAATATTTAAATGATGGTTCTTTAAGAGAACATTCTGTGGTTGGGTAAAATTGTGATTGAAGAATAAAAGAAAATGAGAAACAAGTCTTCTGTAATATGTTCCTTTTTCTCTACATTTAAATTGACGTTTTTCTTTCTTCCATTCATGCTTTCCTGCACTTTTCCTTTCTAATAATTTTGAGAGATGTTTCAGGTAGCTATTTTTAATCTCTGCTTTCCTTCCTCTACAATTCACAAGCTGAGTACTCAGTAATGAGACTATTTTGCCTCCAAGTCTGAGGCAGATAACAGTGAATTACTGTTCAAAGTCTCTTTCTGAGCAATCCTGTGTGTTGCTATGTCTGTCATTCAATGAGTATGTATAGTGATTTTTTTAAAATATTTTGAGGGGAGGAGAGAGATTGTGTGTTGCTGTTTAATTTCTTCATTAAACACTTGCTATTGAACTGACAAGGGGTATTGGCTTGTAACATTTCTAATTTGGAAGCTCTAAAACAAGAAACGTTGAAATGTGTACGGTGTCTTGAACAAGAGAATGCAAACTCAGACATCAATATCACGCAAATTGTGATTGCTTAGTTCTTTTCTTTCTTGCCGTTCTTACATGTTCAGTAGACTCAGCATATGTTCACAATTGCTAGGAAAAAACAAGCTAGGAATGTACATTGCAATTAAGAGAAAAGGGAACCATGAATATTAAAAAAACTTGTGTGTCTGAAAAGCTATGCCTCTATCTGCATAAATGCATGGTTTGAAGAAAAATACTTTATAAAATATTTTGAGGTTTTTAGGGTTAGGGTTTTAACTGGGATCTTTATCTGCAAGCTTCCTTCCTGGTTTGCTCTCTGATGCTATGTTTCCATACACACAGACTTTGTTGGTTGATGAAATACTTTCTCTGAGCTCAATGCATATTGAAATGAATCTGTCAGAAGTTCACTGAGAGGTATTGAGTGTATTGATCCTGAACTTTTCTGAAACAAGCAGGTTGAGAAATTTCTCAGATTGGTTTGCCCTAAGTAAAGATTTGAATGAAAGCCACCTGCGTCATAAATTTTTCAACAGTACAGCTTCCTGCATTTGAAAACCTTATTTTTGGACTGCCTGGCACAGAGCAAAAATGTGCTTTGGGTTTTATTCATCCACGTAATCTTGTGGCCAAAACTTGCTTTGGTCTAGTGGGACCAAATGAAGTGAGGCAAGAGGATAGTTCTGGAATGCTGGCATTTTTGTTTGCTATTTTGATAATACTCAACATGCTTTTTCTTCTAGGGAATATTTCATTTCCAGTTAGGTCGAGGTGAGCCTATGTTGCACACACGTTTGCGTCCTCATTGTAAGGAATTCCTGGAAAAAATTGCCAAACTCTATGAATTACATGTTTTTACTTTTGGCAGCAGACTGTATGCACATACAATTGCAGGTGAGTAGTGTGTTACATTTAACAGTATTTACCTACTCTGCCTTCATACTCATATAATCAATTTTCTTTATGCAGTTGTTTTCAAGTATTTGTTCTTTGTTTTGTGCAAAGCCACCTCCTAAATAGTCCTGTAAGTAGAATTCTTAGCTTGTTTACAAGGCAGTGCCTGTATGGCCTGTAATTTTAGAAAAAATCCTTTTTTTTTCGCCATCGGATGTGCTTTGCTTTGCTGATGGTTAGAGAATCGGATTGTTAACTAGTGCCTTCTTATTAAGTAAGAAATTATGTTGATGGATCCTAACAATGATCTGCAACTTCACTTGTCTTACAAATCTAATGTACCTGTTCCATAAAACTCAGCAATGTGACATTATCTTGTCCTGTGGGGAACGCCACCCCCCGCATTGTTTCCTTTCACCAAAGGAAGTTCTGCTGCAGTACATCAATTTACAGCAGTTCTATTTGTGTCCTGGAGTTGAGATGCACTTACTTCATGAAAAACAGGAATCTAGCAGTATTTTCACATATTTTTCTCAAGAACTTAAAAATATTTTCTCCTAATAAGTGAAAACTTGTATTTGAGTTATAACAATAGTAGTCTATTGTGTGGGTCACTGGCTGAAATATTTTCTTTTTTCCAAGAGGCATAAAAGAAACCTGCCCTGGTTATGCAAGTGTATGGGTCTGAATTGTGTTAGGAGGGATGCTATGTGTTTAAACTGTCAAGATGGGGTAAAAGCCAATTTTAGTCTTCCCTGTCAGAAGAGCATTTTCTCCTCACACTTCCCTTTATCAAGT
Organism: Aleadryas rufinucha; assembly: GCA_013397815.1. NCBI lineage: Eukaryota > Metazoa > Chordata > Aves > Passeriformes > Aleadryas > Aleadryas rufinucha. Next base: position 293,594 of record VZTH01002417.1, on the reverse strand, counting down.
CTGTTGGTCAAAGACAATATAATTAACAGTATTTTAGGTTATGACTCTGTTTGTCAAACTATCCATGCTGCTGTTCCATGTCTCCTAGCCTTTTTTTAAATTGTCTTTCACATTTGTGTTTTATTGTGTCATGTTGCCAGGAGTACTTTGAACAACAATGTCCCAGTAATCACGCTTCTTGACAAGAAATGAAGATTCCAAAATAGAGAGCTAGCTTTCCTAGTTAGCTCTAAAACGCTTTAGAAAAAAAATATATAATCAAACAATTCTTTATGCATGTTAAATGCCATAGAAGAGGCTTGCAATGGCAAGTATAAGAGACTTCTGTATGACAACATACAATATTTCTGTAATCAGAACACGATGCTTATTTGTGGTCTCCAGCTAGTTCTTGAAAGGTTTGGGGCATGTCCTGTTCTGCCTATCCAAGTGAATGTTTCTATGTCACTCAGTCTTTGACTGCAGCTTGAAGAATCTTTCTTCTTCAAGCAATCTTTGTCAGTCTTGCTGTTGGATTAAGTGTTGTGTACTGCTAATGCCTTAACAATTCTGTACCCTTCCATCCTTCTAGGATGTGTTTTTATCCTCTGTGGCAAAAGAGGAATAGTTTTCTTCTGTACTAGATTTAAATATGTGGTGGTCAGAAAGTGGGCGGGCAGTCTTCCTCACCTGGATCAGTGTGCCAAGATCTGGCCTATAGTCAGAAGCTGTATAGCAAGTGGCCTTCAGAGGCAGGGAGGAGTTGCAGAGGTAGTTAACTCATGAGGTCTAAGTGCTTTCCCTGTCTTCTCTCAGTGTGTGATTTGGTCCTCTGCCCATTTTAATCTCTGAGCCCCAGTGTGGATTCCTCTGCAGTCCCTGTGCTGCCACAGGCTGGCACTACTTGCGGTCATCATACTCAAGCGACCCCATTTATTCCATAGAGGAAATAGCCACCAAATGAGCAAATTAGGGTATTGCTGCTTCCTGACACCCACAGACTTCTGGATTTCTGCCTGAATCTGCTTAACCCCATCGAAAGCATTCAAACTGCAAGTGAGTTATTTGTGCAGTGCTGGTGGTAGTTTCACCTGAAATCTGTGGACAAACTCTGGATACAGCCTTTGCTCCTGTGCAGCCAAGATGCAATACTAGAGAAATACATAGCTGATACATGTAGGGAACACTTGATGGCAGTATTGGTTAAATGGTTTCTCTCAGAGCTGTCAGTTTGATATTTTATTGTTATCCCTATGTTGCATAAAGAAAGAACTTGTAATGAAATGCTGGGGATCTTTTTCGTAAGAGAAAGGTTGTTTGCTTAGGTCCTCTGTATACATCCTATATTTCTTTGTGAATTATGAACTCTGAGCTGCTCCTTTTATGTCCTAGAAGGCTTTTGAAAAGAGATGACATCTTGTCAGTCCTTTTCTCTCATCTCAGATGACTCTTGCTAGCTGTTAAGTGATATTAGCTGATATTTGTAAACACCATTTATGTCTGCTGAAACAATTTATCCTAAACCCTTTTCTGCTTTGACATGTTTACGAAGTGATATCTGGCTGTGTGTTTATGAAGCTGAGCTTTGGATTTTGTTATCGAGAGCTCCCTGGAGTATTTCTCTACTAAATAATTATTTTGGGCAATTGTTACTTAATTTCTTTTTCTACTCTTCATAAGAGAAGTTTGGTATATTTAAAACTGATGTCAGCTTAAAAGCTAGTTGTAAAATGCCACAGTGAATTGTGAGTTCAGATCCTATTAGGCAACAATAAAGCAATGAGAAATCACTCCAGATTTACAATGAAATTTAGAAAGTAGGACAAAGTTGAGGGCATTCATATGTATGATTTGTTGCAGCAAGTATATTACAGAATGTATACAGTGTGTATGTATAATCACCAATGCCTGAAGTTGTCCCAGCTTTTGACAGATTGGGTCAGCAGCTCTTTCCAGGCTGTAAAGTAGAATCTAAAGTAGAACTGAAGGTAACCTGGTTCTTCAGAAATTCAATTTTAGTTTTATTTATAAAAGGACTTCTTCAAATTCATGTTGGTTCCAACTGTTACATAACTTCTCCTGGGAATTGCTATTTGACTCAGTCTTTCTCTGAGATTTTGAGATGTCCCCACTACGAGTTAGTTTTCAACATTGTATCTTCTGATGGTTTAAACTTTGTTTTTATTTATTTACAAACTTTCTTTTTTAAGAGAGTCTATGTAAGAGCAGGCAATGCTGCTCCGTTAAGTCTATGTGCAAAGACCCAGTCTGAGATAATAGGAAGCAAACAACTGGAGGAATAGTCTCTGCTAGATGAGTCTACTGGATAGTCCTTCCTCATGTGGCAAAGGATAATGATAGTGTCTTCAGTCTGTTCAAGAAACTTGGGGGTATACCTGGCACAGTGTCTAATTTATGAGACTAAATGGAAGCTCAGTTTGTCAGCTCAGTTTGTCCCAGTCTCTCCAGGTCCTTATCTCAACACATGAACCCTTTGTTATATTTTCTCTCCCCTGTACATCTGCAGAGGAGCATGAGAGAGCGGCTTTGGTGGGTGCCTGATGGGAAATGATGTATGATGAATGAAATGTTACCTGCCCTTTCCCTGAGATGTGAAAACATCAAATTGTTTGTTATGTTGATTTAGTTGACATGGGAACATCTAAAAGAAACCAAACAGTTTGACCTGGAAAAAGCTTTTTAAAAAGAGACCAGTGCTGTTTTCTGTGTTGTTATTCAAGTAGCTTAGCTTTGGACTCTCCTAAGGTGGGCTTGTATCTTTGCAGATGAATCTTTGATGAGCTCTATCCTCAGTGTATTTTTAGCTTATAGATAAGACATTATTGTGAAGCTTTGGAATGCTACCTTATCTCTAATCCCTGGCTGCCAGGCTTTCTGCATTTGGACTTTTTTAGTTCAACTTCCTTTTTCTTACAGTTTTAGCTCGACAACATTGCAGCTGAGTGCCTCATTGAACTTTTGCCATGTAATCAGTGCACTTCTGTCTAATTCAGTGTAGAGACTTCATGTATATTCAGACAATTAGTAGAAGAGAATTTTGTTGGGGAGAGCAGCAACTTGTATGACAGCTTTTGTGGTTTGTCAAAGTATCTGTGTGTACAGCAATAAATCTTTGTAGCTAATTCTCTCAATTCATTATGCCTAGGTACTGCAAGGGTCTCACTACAGGGGATGATTCTACGAGTTTGCAGCAATTCTTAAGCATAGTCGGGTGAGTTAAGGTTGAACCTCTGTCCTTAACTCAGAATTTTCTTGCTTTTATGGGTTTTAAGTTATTCCAATTACACATTAATATTAAATACATACAGGATCAACTTTCAGAAGTGATGACTGATTTTTATTTTTTTTAAAACTTTGTTTTTGAAGTCCCAGCTTAAGATATTCTTGGGAGCTAGAGTGTTAAAAGGAGTTGAACGTATGTTCTGTGCAAATCTGAGCTCCTTGAAAGAAAATTAAAGTTGGTCCATAGAGTCTGTAGTCCTTTGGAACTCTGTTTCTGGCTATAATATGGCCACCATTTAAAATAAAAGACAGTAAAACTTGAAAAGATTGCTCCCAAGTAAGTATTGACTGCCTTGTATTATTCGTAAGAGTAATGAGAAGTTAATGCTAGCTGCAGTACAAATTCAGTAAAATGAAAAGTACAGGTTAGCATGTAATGTGCCAGTTTCTTTCTAAGCAATTACGTGGCTGTGATCTGCTCATGAAGGTGAACTTCATTATTGGAGACTAGGTTCAGAAGCATGTGCATGTGTGTTTGTACACTCAAGTCACCATTTTCCTAAATGATGGCACTTTATCTTGCTTTAAGATCAGCTAGCACAGCTCCTGTTTTGGTTTTGGGTTTTTTTGTTTGTTTTAAAGAGTGCAGTCAGAAAAGTTACTACAACTGGGCCTAAATATTTCTAGAAATCCCAGAATATATTCATTATGTGTAAATGTATTGAAGTAGTTGTTTGAGGTACAACTTAAAACCTGCAAATGCAAGAGCTCCGGCTGGAACTGTCCCTTAACTTCCTACTGTGCTTAAGTATTGCAGCACATTGCCGACTCTTGTGAGACTTCTCTGCAGTCCCTAGGCATAATGAGCTAAGGAGAGCATTTAGCTTTAAAGAACCAACTATAGAGAGATAAGTGTAAGTTGCAAAAATCCTGTATCTGTCACCTGCTGTATCTCTTTCAGCCTTATTTATTTGGCTATCACAAATTCAGTTTTGTTGCCATCTTGAAAGAAAATTAGATGCAATTTTTAAAATTAATCTCACTGAATTAGCTACAAATAATTGATCCACTGTACTTTCTCCCATATGATCTCGTGCCTTAAAATTGTCTGTTAAACTGCTGTTGTACAAATTAAAATAGCTGAAGTATATAAAACATAAACAAGGAACAAACATCTTGAACATTAACTTTTTAATTTCTTGTTCCAAAAGGATTTTTGGACCCTGAAAAGAAGCTTTTTTCCCATCGGATATTGTCAAGGGATGAATGTATCGATCCATTTTCTAAAACTGGGAATCTTAGGTATGTATATGAGTCTTAGGCATTATACAAAACAGGACAAGAAACAGAGAAAATATGCTAAATAAAATTAAAATTAAAATTATTCCCTCTGCAGTTCATGTGTTTATATCCTTCTTTGTCTGCCTCTTAAATATCAACACCATTCCAGTAAAACTGAGATGTTGGGCACTGCAGCGTTTCCTCTATGTAATGGGTTCTGTGGTAGCAGAACAGTAAGAGTGTGATGCAATGGCATCGTGTTTTCACTTACACTTCTTACTCTTTTAATAACAACCGTATTTCCACTTTGTCTTGTGATCTTGTATAATGACTTGGATGTTGTGGGTTTTTTAATTAAACCAAAATTCTCAGTTTGAGTTTAATTTATAATTGAATACCTAGTATTCTGGCTTTCAAATGTGCTAAAAGCACCTTCTGTTCCTAGTGTTTCTTGAAATTAGGTCATCTAGAGCCTTGAATTCATATTCTAGTCTAAATTCATGTTCTGATCTTTTCCAGAGTATAAAGCCAAGGTTTTTTCTAAGACAGATATGTTTATTGGCCCTCCTCACTTGACTATAGCAAATGAGAAGCTTTTTTTCTTTTCTTGCTCTGTTTTTTATATGCATCTTGAGTACTCTACCTCCTCTTGCTCCTAGGTGATGTGTGATACTAGTAGTTCTGTTTCCCTTATCTTGGATTGAGTGAATCTACTCTTTAAAAACTCTTCTTGTGCCTTTTTCCTGTCTATATATAGGTAGCGTATTGACCTTTTGATAGTTGACTTTGGGCTATTGGCTGACAAAAACCAGTGAAAGCTAGACTGAACTGTTGTAATGGTTTGTTCTTGGAGAAGTTTCTTGTTTTCTGCTTCTAGCCTTTGGGACAGAGATTTTAAAAGAGCTGTCTCCTTTTTTTCACTAACTTCAATTTGTTCAAAGTTTGTATTTTGAATTCCATAATTTTAATATTGCTGACTTTTTGTAAGTTCCCTGTTCTGCAGACATGCTCATAATAAACCAGAGCATCAACAGACATTGCTTTCATTGCTATATAAATTTCTAAAACTGTCTTATTTTAACTGTTTTGTCTCTTAGAGATCTTTTTCCATGTGGAGATTCCATGGTTTGCATCATTGATGACAGAGAGGATGTTTGGAAGTTTGCACCCAATTTGATAACTGTGAAGAAATATGTGTACTTTCAGGGGATAGGAGATATTAATGCACCTCCTGGATCAAGAGAAATGCAAATGAAGAAGAAAGGTAATGAGATTGTTTTTAAACCACGTTTATAACTTTGTCCACTTTTGAAACATGATTGAGGTAAGTCATAGAGGTGGTCTAAGTAATATTGCAGTTGTGCTCAGATGGGCAATCCCAGACTATTGAAGCTGACAGCACAAATGTGAGTAGCTTGGTGAAACTGGACTGCTCTTACTGAGAACGTTCCTTTTGGCAGCAACCAGAGCAGAAGTGGAGTCTTAATAAGTGTTGTGGCTGAGAGCTGATTTGGCAATACAACAAACTGTTCAAGAATATGTAGAGGGGGACAGTTTCTCCCTCACACCCCCATGTAAAATATGCTGATTTTTTCTTCTCTGTAGGTTTCACCTCTTCAGTCCCCTTCCTTGCCCTTGGGACTTGGAGGAATAGGTAATAAACTCTGGCCTCAACACACTGCTGGAAATGAATGTTGATCTTTGCTTGCCTCCTGGTCTAAATCGTGCTAATAAAATTAGTGTGAATTTTTAGTGCCTACTGAACATGATGTTCTGGCATTTGACACAAGAACCTTATGTTCAACAGGCTCAGCAGTGTAATACACGTAATGGATTTAGAAAGTACACATCACTGGATTGGAAATTATTTGGGGGCAAAATGTATTTGAAACACAATGTCATAAGAAAGAATTGCCGGGCTTTTTCCAGTTTAGCCAAGGGCTTGGAGGTTTTTTCTAATTTAATACTTGTGACATTGCTCTCTTTCCCTTGTTGAAATAGAAGTGTCCAATACGAAAATAGGAATAATATGATCAACCTCAATCAGGTCACTGTGATGTGGGACCTCTACACTTGACTCCCATTGTTACTTGCAGGGCAGGAACATGCACACAAAAGGGAGACAAAGTAGTGTGATTTCACACAGTGTTCCCAGTGACCGTTTGTGTGCAAAGTTTTGGATGTCTGTGGTTTCTTTAATTTTCTCTCTACTTCTGCAGACACATCCTAAAACTATTTCTTCTGGTTTTGACTCTGTTACCCTTTTACTTGCATTCCATCAGTAATAAATTGAGCTTGAAAGGCATCTCTGTGTTGCTAAAATATGTATATCTTTTCAAGTACTAAAGTGCAGTTATTTTGTTATGAAAATTAGGTAATATGAAAGACATGGATGTTTATAAATGAAGTTCTTGTACTGTAGTTCTGGATTAGCACCTTACGAAGCAAATTCTGCCCGTCTTCCTGCCGTTTATTTTCATTGCTCTAAGATGTAATCATAAAACTTAGACTACATGATAAATCCTTTAATGCTTGCAGAATTAACAAATAATTACTTAGGACCTGTGATTTAAAGAAAAAAAAACTGCTTATATGACTTCTTTACAGAAGTAATGCTTGTTAGGTTTGACAGTCCTTTCTAATAATCATTGACACCTAGAGGATTTTAACAACTTTGAAAAGCCTAGTGATCACTTCCAAGCATAATGAAGTCTAAGTCCATATGTAAACTCTGTGTTTAAGGTAAAAAAAAAATTAAATTTTGGTTAATCTTAAAAAAAAAAAAAAAAGGAAAATAAGTATATATTTTCTTTCTTGCCCATGTTTTAGCAAACCACTCTACAAAACCTGAAGCATTGGATACAGCAGTGATTTCAGCAAAAGATGCTGAAGAAATAAAGAATGTTATATGTGTAGAAGAGCACAGTAATGGTCTCAAGAAAACTGCAAAGGACACTTGCACTGCAAATGGAAGTACTTCTGTAAACAGTGAAACTTCTGATGGGGATGTGAACTCTCATGATGGAGTTAATGTCCAGGACTCCTTAAATGATAGCACTGATCACAAAATGGACAGTGAGATCACTGATGATTTGGCAAATACAAAAGAATCTCCGATTTTTTCAGAACAAGTTGATACAACAGTTACGAAGAAGCAGCAAATGCAAGAGAAGACAACAAATGACTTGGACTTTGAGCTGTCTAGTGACAGTGAAAGTGACGATGGATTGGATACCAAAAAGTCATCCACTTCTGTATCAGATAGTGAGAATGAGGAAAAGAGAAGTTGGAAGAAATCCAAACAAGCTCTGCAGGATGAAAATTTGCAGCAAGAGAGTTGCACTGATGTGAGTGAGAAAAAGGATGGTCTGGTGAACCATTCTGGGGACACACAATCTTTACTTAGTGAAAATATCCAGGACAAAATTGATCTTGAAGCACAAGAGGAAAGTGAACAGGAAAGCCTTTGTGATTTAGGAAATGGGTCTGGAGACAAGAAAGAAGCTGAAACAGAATCTCAGATTAGTGAACAGTCTGGAATTACAATGGGTGAGTCCTTAGACCAGAGCATGGAGGAGGAAGAGGAGGAAGATGATACAGATGACGACGACCATTTAATATACCTCGAGGAGATCCTTGTGCGAGTTCACACTGATTATTACACTAAGTATGATAAATACCTGAAAAAAGAGATTGAGGAAATTCCAGACATCAGAAAAATAGTACCAGAACTAAAAAGTAAAGTGTTGGCAGATGTAACCATCATATTTAGCGGACTTTACCCGACGAACTTCCCTATTGAAAAGACACGGGAACACTATCATGCCACAGCACTTGGAGCTAAAATTGTGAAGAATCTCGTACTGAGTGCTGATGATCCTGATAAAGCAACACATCTCATTGCAGCAAGGACAGGTAGGTATTTCAAATTTGAATTCTCCACCAGCTTTTAGTCTGTTACAGTTCATGCCTTGAGCTCTTTTTTGTATAATCTACAGACTTTAATGTAATTGAGATTAGAATTTAAATCAAAGGAAAGATTCTTCCTAAAACAATTTAGCAGCCTTTTTAAAAGGATTTTTCTCTTCTTTTTACTCAAATGTGGCTTCTAATTGTTAAAAGTAGGACCCACTAAATACCTTCTGATGTAATGTATCATGTTTCAGTTTTTTGTTAAGAATTGGTGATACTAATGGTCAGACTCAGTTGTTGAATAGAAACTTTTAACATTTGTGTCAAAGAAACGTTTATGGTGGTTTTGCTATAAAGGTTTAGCAGTGCTCTCTTTCATAGTTTCTCAGATTCACATCTCATGGTTCAGTTTCACTTGGTATGGAATTCAAATTATTTTATGACTGCTAATACCCTGTCACTACATTGTGCTTAACCTGTATTTTTTTGTCAAAGGAGATGTAAGAGAGTTAGCATAACTTTTGGGTTGTCTCTGGCAAAGCTGCCTGTTTTTTCATAGCTGTTATGGATAGCAGTGTACCATTGGTAGCTGCCATAGAGGAGCTAACAGGTCAGCAGCTTTAGCATCTTAGCACACCTTTTTTTTTGGGTGCACCCTGAGCCTTGGTTCCTTCATTGTTGGCCTTTCGCAATTACATGTAATCTAAATATCTGATAATCAAACTCATGAAATCCAAAAGTAAAACTGCATCTTCTAAGGCATCTAAAACTTAGAAGTACTTTTAGGACATGCTTAGATGTCATAAGCAAAGAAATACATTATCTACCACCTATTGGATTTTTTTTTGTTGACTGCTATTCATGTGGTGTTTTAATACATCAGAAGCAGCTTGGTTTCACTGGCTTGTATTTTAAAGAGAGGGTACTTTCCTTAAAAGCATGTGTAACCTTAAGTGCAGAAAGTGCGTATGTCGAGAGGCATTTAAGTAGTAAAAGCATATGATATAAATGGAGATAGACATTTTAGCAGTAAAAGCAACCTAAAACTCAGGCGATGGAATTAGATGCATTGAGATTAGCTGGGATTCTGGGTTGTGGAGATGGGATAATTGCAACAGTGAATGTGAAGTTTTGAAATCAGTGGATACATCAGTTCGAGACTCCATTGTTTTACTACAGTTGCTGAACAGCTGTTTTAAAACTTCACAAATAGTAATACTTATTTCAGCAAGAAATTATGCAAGTTCATCATACTTCACTGGAGACATAATAGCTGTCAATATGAGATGTTTTTCCAATTTCAAATCTTAAAATGCTACATTTCAAAGTTGCTTTATTTATCTTAAACTAACTGACTTCTGAATGTAGTTATACATCAGATGCAACTACTGTGTGATCGGGTAAAATTTATAGGATAAATGTAAATGAGACCCTCCCAAACATACACATTTCTCTAGAGTGAAAAGTGTTGGAAAACATATTAAGGTACACATCATGTGATAATGAGAAGCAGTTGACTTTTTAGTTTGTTTTTGGAATGTACGGTTTGAGAGTTGTGTATTTATGTAGATGCATCTATGCATCCTTGTGTTCAATTTTTATAGGTAAATTATTTGCTACCTGCAAATTTTTAGTGAATCATACACTAAAGTACATCTGAATATGAAAAACTATTTTAACTTTGTTTTTTGATTAAATTGCATATTGCACTAATTCTAGATGAGGTAAGTTGGCAGTCGTTTCTGCCCAATGGGCAATACTGTTGTTATCTTTAATAGTCACTTAATAATTATTTCTGTAGCAATGACAATGAAATAGAGGGATTTAGAGTGAAAAAAATGGTATTCTCCAATAACCCTTTGTAAGATCCTTGTGGATTGACTGGTTCTCGTTTTGTGATGAGGTTTTGGGTTTTTTTCAGCTGGAGACTATTCTCACCTCTGGTTAGATGGGTGTAGTTATGCTACATCATTCTAATTTCGTGAAGGAAACTTCTTAATCAGAGATTTTAAGGATATAAATTTTGTTCTGTCACAGCTGGATTTGTGATAATTCATCTGTCAGTGTGATTTTCATAGTGATTCTTACATGGTTAGAGAGCAAATTCTTACAGGCTTCTTGATGACAGTAAGTCATACAAATATTACATGACAGTAAGCCATCTTTAGCTCCTGTGACAAACATCTAAAGCACTGCTTGATGTCTAATTGCTGGTGAAAAGGGGAAACAAAAACATGTCACTTCTTGAGTTTTTTTCAGAAGTCAGTGACATGAGACCAGCAACATTGTTATCTATATTTTGATCTTTTCTTCTTTTTTTAACATGTTTGTGAAAGTGATTCTAATATACTTTTTAGTTCATTCTTTCTGGGTGACACTACTAACAATGGCAGACTTGGGATTCTGAGAAGCAGCTGAATGTATATGTTTGCTTTGTATTAGCTGAGATGTAAGGAATGGCATATACTTAATCTGCAGCAGTGTTTGGGGGATAAATACTATTAGCTTTCTCATTTTGAAGGCAAAGGAAGAATTTTGCAGAGGACGTACAATGGGAGAAGTCAGTATGAAACAATTACCCCTTAGGTCTTGAAGTGATGGGGTTTCCCCTGCGGAGTGACCTCATCATAGCTTGGTGCATTGAAATGAACAGCTACTGAAAACCATTTTAAGTTGGTTTTGCAGCATTCTTCCCAGCCTATTAGAGTAAATAATTTAAATTTCTTTTATTCTTTATATATATTTGTCTCTTTCTCTGCAGATAGGCAGCTTGTTTCCCTGTAGACACAAGTACTCTGAATTCTGAAATTAAATAAATCCTTGTTCTTGAAAAAAATTAAGACTTTTTTCATTAATTCAGGGGGATAGTATTTTCTGCCTGAAATACCATAAAATACAGGATCTTTGCATCATCTGATCAGCTTTCTTAAATCTGAGTGACTGAGAAAAGGCTACCCTGTAGTACTTTCCACTTGTTTATGGGCTGCATAAATCTTGCTTCAGTTTTTGAAACATCTGCTGTTTGCTTTAAGCATCAGTAAACTGCACTGTAGAATGAGTTGTTATAGCTGTGTACATACTTGGCTAAGCAGTTGTCACACTATATCATAAACCTTGTTTCTGTTCCTTCCTGAACAGATGAAAGACACTGTAGTTGATTTTTATATTGAGTTTTTGCTGGTGGAGCAGATAAAGCTGTTCAGATATCTCAAAAATTATTGTAGTATGGTAGGAATAGAAATACATCAGTTTTGACCCTGAATATTTCTTTTATTTTTCAAAATATATTTGAGTCTATGCCATTTCCTACACCTGTGATGTGTCAACAGCGTTTTTTCCTGAAAAATATGTTCAAGGGCTGTGTCTTTAAAAAAAAAATCCAGTTAAGCATTGCTCTAAACTTGGCCACTGACCAGGTAAGCCTGTTGCTTTTGTTGGTAAAGCACAGTGCAGAGTTAAACGTGAACTTTAGGCATAGCCTCAGAACAGCACATCTATCACTTGTCTTAGGTCAGAGTTCTTGCAGAAAAGCTTCAGGATTTGATTGTAAATCAAGATCTATATATAAAGACTATCTGAAGAGAAATAAACTTTTAGTGATCAGATTTTCCAAGCAATGTCTGGCAGCCTGGTTGCAAACTGCCATAAGGATATGTTGATTTTGGTGTGTTGGAATCAGGAGAGAGTTCTGCAAATGCCGCTGGTGGTCTCTCCCCATCATGTGCATTCCTGGCACAGCCTTGAGCACACACACTGAGTTCCTCATGGCTGAGAATGAATCAGAGGCCACAGTCAGCTGAGCACTGTTTTCAACAAGTTCAGAAGTAGAATTAATGATCACCTTCCCTGGCTTTGAAAATAACATTTTCTGACATTATCTGCTTCAGACTGTATCCATCAGAGAGTAGATGTGATGGATTTGGGCCCCAGTTGCTTCATATGGAAAATCTTCTGTGTCTTTTTAACTTTTTGGAACAGCTTTAGCATTTGAAGTAGGTAAAGGTGATTAGATGACAATAATGCCAAAAACTAGTCTAGAAAATCAGTTTTTCTCTAAGTGATTTTCAGCTCAGCTGGGTAATTCAGATGTTTTTAGCTGCATCAGAAGTACTGTTGCTCGGATGGATTAAAATCTTTCTGCTGTTTCATCTTAATAAGCCTAATTCGAAAAGGAGAAGTTACAGTGGGGAAAGGGAGAGGAGAAGGCAAAAATGTACTATCACAATGCTATTTCTTCTCCCAGTTAAAATTGGTGTTTCACCAAATGTTGCTTCAAGTACATCATACATGTGAAATTTTGATTCATCAAGATGTCAGCTAGAAATAGGAAGCACTCCCCGAGAGCACACAGTTGTGTTCCCTCACGCAGTTTTCAGTATGCTGGAGTGGGCAATAGGCACTTTAGAAATGGGGAGGAGACAGAAAGCCTTGATGTTGTGGAGCTGAGAAAGGTAAGACTTTTGGGAGGTGGGTTTGTGTCACCAGCTTTCATAGAATCCTAGAACATTTGGGTTGTAAGGAACCTTAAAGACCACCTAGTTCCAGTAGCAACTTCATAAAAAATTGTGCCATTTTGGCTTTCATGTTTAAGTTTTCTGTTGCAATCCTGTTGACTAGAAGAAGAATTTACATAGCTCCTCAACATACATCCAGTATGAAACAGTCAGATATGTGTGGATGCAGAATGTGGGGGTGGGAAGGAAGGGGCATGAAGATGAAACACCTGACATCAGTGCAGAAATACGAGTTTGAAAAACAGTTGGAGGAAACAATCTTCTCATGTAACTTCACAGATTTAACTTGAGGTGAAGGTGCAGTTTATGGTTTTGTCCAGGTTTCCCCTGATGAAGTCCAAAAGGAGCAGCATAGTCCCATCTATCCAACAGCATCACCAGCTCTGGTTAACTGTTGTGCGTGCTTACTAGTGAAATCACTGCTATTTTATGTTACATTCAGTCAGCTCCGGAGCTGTTATGTGCAGGGCAGTATGGCCAGCTGTGTCTGATACTTGATTCAATATCTAAGACCAGGCACAGGTACCTAAACTTCTATGAGACTTCTTGCTCTTGTTGCTTTTTTTGCCTTGAAACTCTTACGCTTATGAACCTGATTTTAGCATCCTCTTTATAACAGTTGTCTTCTTACCTATTTGTTTGTCTTATGTTGTCATTTCTTTTCTCCTTTATTCTCAAAAGAAAGTAATGTCCAAGCCAAGTCTTTAACTTCTTCAATCCTTTTTCTCCCAGATCTCTTGAACTGATTCTATTTCAGAATCTTTGCTTTATTTCCTCTGAAACATACCCTGTGTATAAATTAAATACAGCTTTATACATAACTGTTTCTAACTGCAGGTATTTCTACAATTCCTATTGAGGTTAATTAAATATTAATAATACTTCTAGTCAGAGCTCCTTCTGGCACTGTAAACTGGCTCATTTCCAGCAACTGTTGGATGAAATTTCTCTCAGTTGCTTTTGTAACTGATAATTAATTGGAAAACAGATTTCTTAAATCAGGGCATGTATGATTTCAGGGAGAGCATTGACCTCCCTTGTTAGGGTTTTATGTTTTAGCCAGCTAAAGCCTGTTGAACTGCAAAGCTGTGCTGGGTTTAATACAGTTGCAGTTCTAAAATTGTGTTCACTGAATCTTTGTTGGACAGTGGTTTTATTTTTATTTCATGGCAAAAATGAAAATACGACATGTCCAAATCATTAGAGGTTTGGACAGGGCTTTGTCTTGAAATACTTATTTTTGTGTTTGTGTTTATCTTGGGTTCTTAAATTAACTTTTTTTTGGCAACGGTACTAGTGTGGAGTAAAGCTTTATATATACAGCTCTTACTTCCTGAACTGTGCACTTTCTTGCATTTACAGCTGAAAAAAGAAGAAATATATTTGTGCACACAGCATTGGGGTTTTTTTCTAATCTAAATCAAACTAAAATCTTATGTGTATCTAGAGAAAAATGTAGCCCTACTCCTGTATTCCTTTGGGTTTGGGGGATGAAAGGTAGGGAAACAGAAGCTTTCAGCAGTTTGGTAAAGGACAATTATCTCCTGCCCTTTCTGTTTATTTAGTCTTTTAAATTTACAGACGTCTTAAACTGAGCTGTCTAACCAACTAGAGTTAGGTCAGTCCTCAAGTGTGTTTCAGTTCATCTGTCTATCCCAGTTGTACAGTTGTAGTTCAGGTTGTACAAAGTGCATTAAGTATTTGAGATTAGCTGCTTCATCTCATCTTCCAATTGTGTGAAGAAGTATGGGTACTTCAAGATTTTCATCTTAATTGAAACAAGTAAAAAATCATGTTGTTAAATGACAGTCATGAAGATGAAACTCCAGGGAGCTGTGATGAAAACATCAAATTAATTTGCTGTTCTTGCTTCCTTGTCAGAATTGTTCTGAAACTTGATTTTTTTTTTTTTTTCTGGAGGCTTCGTTGCTTCATTGTTCACATGTGTGAAAACAGACAAGGGCTCCTATTATTTGTATTATTATATTTTCTTTGTTTCATTAGCTGTTGTTAACTCATTAGTATTCATGTTTTTTCCCTGATTCTCCTCCCCATCCCACTGGGGTAGTTGGAGAAGTCAATGAGCAGCTGGGATTAAACCACAGCACTGATTTTTGTGCTTTTTGGCAGGTTTATAGCAACTTCACTGAGTTTCTCTCTTGTTCTGGCATCCCCAGGGAGCAGAAGTTGAGTTGACCTGTTACTTGCCAGCTGCACTGTTGTTGGTTTCACCTGGACTCCATGTGAGCCTGCCATGTTTAACTTCACATTCTTTGTTCCTGTTCTGGCACAAAGGAGTTCTGTTTGCTTTCCCTACGCTTCTGGCAGATGGAGGTTGAGTGGGTGACAGCCTGTTAAAAGGTAGCATGCTGTATGAACAGGGGACCATGCGTAAAAAAGTCAGTATGATAAGTTAGCCAGGCTTCAACAGCATTGAAAAGCTGCTTCGTTAGACTACTAACAAATGAAAGTGAAGGAGATATAATACAAAAGTTCTATTGTTTGTTGGGCTGACATGCAGAGGAGATACAGAGATTGTCTGCATAAATCTTAGTAGACTACTTCCATGGTGCCAGTTCTTCAGAAAGTTGCCTTCATCCACCTTGAGTCTGAGGTACTGCATCTTGTTTAGATTCTCACTTTTATTAATTGTGATTGGTTTGTTGGGTTGGGGAGGAGTGTTGCTTTCTTTTTTTCTGTGCAATTGATCACAAAATGTCCTTGGTTTTAACTGCACACTGGTTTATCTTCTGTGTTTCTGGGAACACTATTATGTTATGTTTGACTCTGTAATAGGCACAGAAAAAGTACGGCAAGCTCAGGACTGCAAGGACCTCCACGTTGTGAACCCCGATTGGCTGTGGAGCTGCCTGGAGCGCTGGGACAAGGTTGAGGAACAGCTCTTTCCCTTGAAGGATGACTACATCAAAACACACAGGTAAGTGTGAACTTGAGGGAGCAGGAGCCATGAAAATAGGTTATTCATACAGTGATGCTGATTTGCCAATAAATTGGTTTCTGACAAGTTCAGAATGGTGTGCAATGCTTATGGATTTTATGAAAGAGCTCCCCATTTTTGTCCACTTCTCTTGTGCTTAAACTGAAGACTGTCAAGGGATCAGGAGACAGTTCAGTAAGTAGCACAGTCAGGAGAAAACTTGTGGAAGCATTACTTTCTTTAGCAGTTACTGTTGTTAGCTCTTTTAATTTGGAGAAGTTGCCGTTTTCGGTTCATCCCTAAGCTAACATAGGGAATGCCACTAGGGCACAGGATCATTCATGCTGCCAAAAAATGTACATACTTCCACTACATGAAAAACTGGTAAAGTACGGCATTTTTTGTGAAATTTGGTAGTGACAAGAAAGAGAGAAACAGAAAAATACCGTAGCAAATTCTAAGAATTGGAAGGCATGAAGATAGGAGCAAAAACTGGAAGAAAGGAAGCAGTGAGAAGCAGTTTTGGGATGATAAGAAAGTGCTGAAAGAGAAAAAGTAAAAAGTAATTAGTGCACTAGGGTGACAGTAAATAGAAGAGACAGCCAAAAACATTATCAGCAAAGAGGAAGTCAGAGGGCTATCAATGACAGTCCCCTTCAGGACAGTGGCATAGCTAAAGGAACTCATGACAAGCTACTGACAAGCCAGGTTCTGCTTCTTGACTTGCCTGTTTGGATAGACCAAAATCTTGCAAGCCTAATGGAGGATCTTCCCTTCCATGTCTAGACAGGAAAGAGCACAGCATATTGGGGTTTCTGTATTAAACTGATACTGGTGTGATTGACTATGCTAGAGATGTACTTTTTACTTACACAATGTCCTTTGAGGGCAGAACATGGGTGTTTAAGGCTTTGAAGACACCAAAAGAAGAAACATGTCGAAGTGAGTGCATTTATCAAGTGGGACACTAGGCTGAGACACAGGATCCCTATAAGTTAGGAAAAGACATGTAGACTGCTTATGGCTTGACTAGAATACTTAGTCTTTAAAAAGTACTACCAGATGATTTTTAATCAAACTTTGGAATATTTGCATGGGATGCTTAATTTGTCTTAGAGACCTGACACTGCAAAGTTTGCAGTAGAAACTTGGACAGTGGCTTGTAAATGTTTTTTGATGTCTAGATGAATGTTAGTCTTCCTCCCTCTATTAATTTACTCTTCTATTTTACTGAAACATGAAAATTTTTCCTACTTGTGTGTTTCAAATACAATATATCTTAGCTTCATACTTCCCCCCCACCCAAGCTTCAGTCAGTAAGATATCTGTCTTAATGCAAGTACTTTTACTTTAACCCAGTATGTGCAGCGACTTTGGAAAAGATTTTCTTCTTAATGAAGCTGCTTGAAATAGTGGTTATGGGTCCACAGTACTTATAAACTAGGGGAGGGATGAAGTCTGAGAAAATAATTGCATATAAAATGAACTTAAGATAGCAAGAAAAGAATAGGTAAACTTGGAGTTGGTTTACCGTGTTATTGCTAGAAGACTACTTCAGAAATGTCCATAAAAGCATCTGCTAAAAACTCCAGTTTTGTGTCACTTCTAATATTTGTTACAAATTAATTGGATCTTTTTTTAACATAGCATTGCTTTCATGGAGCATAACATGCTGTTTTATTGGATGATTTTTAAAAATTATTCCATTTGCTTGCTTTTTTTTTTTTGTGTGTGGCACTTCATCATAATTGGATAGTATGCCATAATGGTGATTCCTGCAGACTGATCTCTGAATGTTTCTGCTGACACTTCTAAAGTTATGTTTTTAAAATGTAGCAGGGTGATCATAGGCAGCTTAGTAATTTGAAAAATTAGTTAGGATGACTTGCAAATTAATACTATGTGTTTATTTTCTCTCAGAGCCAGTTTGGAGAGCAAATACAAAGATTGATACAATAGCCTGCTTTTCTCTTTGTTGCATGTATGCAGATTATCATGCTACACTAATTGGGCTGTTGTTACTACCTGGAAGCCATTTCAGTAACTTTATATGTTTAGACAATTTTTAAGGCACACTTATTAATATTTTAATAATTTAAATATGACATCTTGTATTTGCAGTTTTTTGTTTTAAATTCAGTGAGACTTTAATGAGGTGGAGGAGAAGAAATGTTTCTTTAGAGATTTTCCAAACCATTTCCCTCTTCTGCTTTAGAAAAAAAATTGAATGCTTGTTTTTTATGTTCTGGTTAGATAGCTCATTTAAATTTCTAATGCAGCTTTTTTCTGAACTCGATCTAACAGAGAAAATAGCCCTGCCACATTTCCTGATACACCCAGCACATTTCAGACAGCTCTGTTTCATCCAACACCCATCCATCCAAAGTCTCAACCTGGTCCTGAAGTTCGACTTTATGATCCTAACACTGGAAAGCTGATCAGGAAAGGTACACAGACGTCTGGGCAGTCAATGTACATCCAGTCTCCAGCTCCTCCCATCACCTTGCCAGTCCACGGTGAACACTCATCCTTCAGGTACCTAAAGAATTGCTAAGAGTCACATTAACTACATTTTTAGATTCTGTAGTAAATCTTACTCTTGTTATCCCTTCATTTAATCAAGTTGTCATTTTTGCTTTACTTACTTTGTTTGCTTTCTAAAAAGCCAAGGAAATGAGCGAAAGTGAATAATCAGCTGAAGTGAAGTCAGGATGCTACGATTCCAGATGATTTTTGTGCCTCACCGAAGTGCAGCTGGAAACCTCAAACCAAATGAATTCAGCGTGTAGTTTGTGTACTCTAAAGAATGTTACAGTAACTGATCTCTGAAGCGCAGCAGCTTGATGTTTCTTAATGGGTCTTAGAACACTGGATTGTTTTTTATTTATAAAATATCCCTGATGGCATTTGGCTCTTTATAATTTTCCTCTTCACCTAATTCCTTCAAATGGGGCATTAGCTTTGTTTTTGAGGAATATCAGAAGTGATGGAAGAGGTGTGTAGCTGACTGAGCATTGTGAAATAAGGCCATATGGCTGAGTGCTTGTTACTAATCCTTAGATCCCTAAGTCAAGACAAGAATTCAGGAGGAGGAAGAGGCAGCCTGCTTTTTGAAATACAAAGGCTAGCATCTGGAGTTTGTGAAAATCTGTTAAGCTGCAGAAACACCCCTTGTCTCTTAAGGATGTGTAAAATATCTAGAATTCATCCTCAGTTATCTAAATAAAAGATCTGACTTCTTGGAATTCTCACAAGCTTAGCAAGGCTTGTTGATTCCAGTGGTAAAGAAGTATCCAGTTAAAGGCAAAGCTTTTCTTTGTAAAGTGTGATCAGCATTCTCTTGTACAATGTGATCAGAGTATAGTAGTTGTTACAAAGCAATTCATTTTTCAAAAAATATAAATCACAACTGTAAATGCACACAATTTTGTACCTTTCTTCTCCCTTCCCTGCCACTTCAGCAGTGTTATCACTTGTAAAGATTTAGTATAGTAGTGTAGATTATTATGTTTCCACTCTCTCTTCCTGTAGTTAAATATTTCAACCTGGTTTTTTTCAGTTGTTACATGTTTGTAGCCTTTTTCTTATTTCAGCTTTCCTGTTGCTATCAACACAGATTTTTTGAGTCTCTCTTGTTTGTGAAGATGTCCTGTTTTCAGTTCCTTTTTAACTGTGTCTTTTAAAGTCTGTTTTAGTTTACTATGACATGGTAAATGAGCATTAGAAACTTTAAATAATCAAGACACAGCATGTGTCCAGAGAGGAGCTGAGAAGTTTTTGGGTATTTTGGTCCGTTATTGTGGAAAGGAATTTTTCTAGAAATAAAGCTGGGAAGGTTGTACCTGTATGCAATTGTCATGACACTTGTAAGATACTTCAGTATGATGGGTTATGTTGATACTAATGCATCACTGGATGCTTTCAAAAGAATAGGTTTTAATGGTTTCCCTACCTTTGTCAACAACTTGATGAAAAGTTTGTCCACACCTAAGCCTATTCTTCCTTAATGCTGAGGTACTTCTTGAGTATCTTATTGAAAAGGAGAGAAATACACTTTAGCTGTCCTCTTAGCTGAGTTTCATAGAGCTTCAGACAGATTTTGAGGGTGGAGTGAGGCTGTGTCTCATTTCTACTCCCTTCTTTTATTTCACTTCAGTGGGGATTTTTTTGACTGTCAGTGCTCAGAATTGAGATGTTTTAATCTAAGACTGTGAATCCAATTACTCCGTGCTGCATCTTCACCCCACAAATAAGCAGCTGTAAGAAAAGAGATGAGCATAAGGTCTTATGCTGAGAAAAATTGTTTTCATTCTCATTTCCTGTTGATTTGGTTCTAGTGGTGAAGTTGGTGACCTGTAAACACTAATCTCTTAAGTAGGGCACATCTCTATTCCTCAGAGCAGTTCCACCTTCTTCCATTAAGATCCTGAGGAGTGTTTTGGCAAAGTCTAGGAGAAAAGCAAGGCAGTGTTCAAATACCACAGTGCAGGCAGTGCAGAAAGGCTGTGAAGAAGTAACAAAAAGCCGAATAGAAACAGCTTTGCTGTGTCTTGACTGAGGAAGAGCTGAGGCAGTACTGTATGCTTTGTCCTAATGCATACATCAATGATAGCTTTTTAGAAAAGCTTCCCATCCACTTTAAAATTTGATATAATACTTGTCTTAAGAGAAAACTGCATTAGTGCAGCAATTTATTGGTAGAGGACAATGTATTTTGTATCCCAACAGACTTAATGTGCTCCGTTGTTCACATTCTGCAGAAGGAGGGGAATATTTGTAACTAAACCATTGAATTTAAGCAGAGTTAAAGTTGTTGGCACTCGCAACTGCTTCTGCTGTGGGTGAGTGTAATCACAGCCTCAAATAATCCTCTTGGATAGTTTCTCAAATCTTCATCTGAGTCTGCATTTCAGATAGTGGGAAGCAGAATTGAACTGCTGTGAGTGGAAGCCCTTGGGGACATGGTAGCTGCACGTGACATAGCAATGGTTCTAGGTCTCTTAGTCTAAGAATAGATGTCCTTGTGCTTAGGAGAGAACCTCTTCCTTGAAGGGCTGGTTATTGCAGAGGGCTTCAAGTTATCTGAATACCATTTCATAAGAACTGTTTCCGTTCTCACTGTGTTGGATTTGAACATTTTTAGTTTCTTTCTGGGATTAAACTTAAAACGTAATTTTAAACAGGATATAATTAGTTTAAATATGTACATGCAATTTGCAGTGAAACTGTCACCAGTGAATTACAGATGGTTCAGTTAATGTAGTCAGCATTTCAAGCGACAGGTCTTGCTATTGTGCTCAGCTCTGAGACTTGAGCACCTGCTTTTTTGTCACAGCAGTTGCAGCCCAGGTGGAAGGGTGACAAAAAGTTTGCAGCTGTAGTAGAAGGGAAGGGAATGTGATGCTGCTCGGGGGCTGCTGGTGGCCAGCAGCTCTTCTCTGTCTGAGAACAGGAGGGATTCCTCTCTAAAAATAACCTCCATGTCAGAGCTTTGACATGCCTTATGTATCTCAACAATTTGCATTTTCATACAGAAACAATATTCTACAAACATTGCAGTAAACACTAAAGTTGTAACTGGTCATGAGACGTGTAATGTAGTGTCGTTCAAAGTAATGCAAAAGCTAATGGCAGCTTGAAGTAGAATAAAGAAAAAAGTTAACTGCAAGTTACATTTTAGTAAACACTAGTAATACATCAACAGATGAGGCAAGGCTTAAAATACGGGTGTCATTTACATGTGAGAAGTTAAAAGTGGCACCGTGGTTTAAAATAGTGCTAAGATGCACCACATGCTTGGTGTGAAGAGGTATGTCAAGCAGATGTTGGTGGCTGAAGCCATACTTGAAGATTTGTAGAAATTAATTTAACTTACACCATTTTTGTCTGTATTTACATGCTCATCGTTACTATTTTTCCTACTTGATGTTATCAATCTTATGATGATAGCAAAAATATTAAGTGCCAAATTGAACGTGTGACTGGAATTTAAATATTTTTAACACTTCCATGATGATAATGTTATTTTAACTTGTACCCTGATGTTGTATCAAGGAAAGTGCTTGTTACTTCCACAAATGTTGAATCCACCCTGAACATGTATGGCCTTGTGCATGTAAGGCTGGCAAGCACCAACCAACTTCTGCAGGGTTGAATATGGTGGGTTTTTTTAAAAAGTACTCATTAATTTCATTTGATTAGAAATAAATGTAAATTCCTGTATTTTTATGTCTTTAATTTTTATTCAACTTTACAGGCAGCTGAAAATGTAAAAGCCTAAAAAATATTTTTGACAAAATAAAAATGTCTTACAAACCTTGAAGAAGACTCTGTTTCACATTGCTTTTGGAATGTTTTCATGAGAAGGCCCAGTGTTTCTTACCTAGTAGCAGTGGGAAAATACTGGGGGAAACATCTGACAGAAGCCTTCTGAAGCTATTCATACAGTTATTTTACAGTTAATATTTGTGTGTAATGTAGTCAAGTATGATCTCACACTCTGTTGTGCAAAAGGAGTTCTTGTCAACTGTATGATAATGTGTTCTTAAAAAATATGCTAGATTTATTTCTTTCTAGTCTAAGAAAATCTGCTTGGCTGCCCTGCTACATAAAATTTCTCTGTAGTTCTGGGAATGGTCAAGCTGGTCATATTTTTAATAGAGTTATGTCTGTTAAAGTTGTATGTGATGCCTATAGCTTTGTTTTGTCATTCTCTGTTTTGGTAAGAATGTAAATGGCATCACTGCCTTTTCTGCCTAGGTTACCTATTAAAAAGGCATGGAAATCATAATTTAAAAGAACCTTTTGGAAAATATAGTGGAATGCCTTATTATTTTTGTCATCTGCCTATGAAAATTACTGTCTGAGAGCAATCTAATAGCAAAAGAAAACAGTGAGGTCTTTAAAACAGAAAATATAGTAGAGGAGAGAGAAAACCACCCAACCCAAAAACTGTTAGCAGTGGTGAGAAACTCTAGCAAGAACCCAGTTTCGTTAGTTCATTTCCACAGCATCCAAATTGGTTTAGCTTCACAAGAAATTTCACTATACAGAAATAAGAGACTACAAAGGGGCATGTGTCTGCTGTGCTGCTGAGTTGTGCTGTGCTGATGGGGGTCTTCTGCAGCAGATAGTGCAGGTCTGGGTAGCATGGCAATGGCTTGGCTCTTTTCCTTCACTACCTCCCATTCAAAAGAAGAATGCAAGTTTCCTGCACCTATCAGTGGGATCTGAGAAGAGAGGCATGTATTTGGGAAATACGAGCTCTCAAAATGAGCAAAATAGACAGCTTTGTATGGCTTTCAGATTTCATACATTCTGGAATTTAAGTACTGAGGTAAAAAAACCCTTGATTTTTAGGGGGATTGGGTTTAAGTTGTCAAATTCACAAAAGGAGAAACAATTTTGTAGGACCTTGCATATGACTGACTGGATTTGCATAAGTTAGTAATGGCTTTTTTTGTGGGGGACTCTTGGTCTAAAGCTGTTTCTTTTAAATCCTGGCTTGATGAGAATTAGCCATTCTGCATAGAAACTCTGTTCAGCAGAGACTACACTGTACCCTTTCTCAGTCACAGCCACCCTCAGAAACAAGTTGATGGTCTCTCACCTGGTAGTTGCAACTTGAAACTGCTTGTGATTTCAACAACAGTCACTTTTATACCTGGTTGTGATAGTCATTCTCCAAATACAGTCTTATGGCTAACATAAATAATTTGTGACTCATGAGCTTTATGACCTTTGAACTGGATTCTGGATGGTGCTGAGCTGCTGTAGTTTGTTCCAGGAGGCTAATATGACAGACCAGTACTTGTAGTTAATCTGTATTGTATAGTAATTTTAGCTTCTACAAGTCTTTAGTACTTAAGTAATAGTCACAGAAAAATTTACCTGTGGAAGGTAGCAGTCTCCTGCTGTTGTTCTACATGTAGTCTATCTTTTTATTACTATCATAAAGCAATTCCCATGAAGTTATGATTATTTTATCCATTTTAATGCAGATTTTGATATTCCTTTTTGTACCTGCATGTTTGAATTAAGTACAGTAATTAACAATGTGATAGAATACAGACTAAAAGAAAAAGCTATCATATTTCAATACATTAGCCAAAAAGAAATATTGGCTGGTTTGCATCTTATCCAGGCTTAGCATGTGGGAAATGTCTAAAGACTGACACTGCAGATGTGCGCTTTCTATGTGCAGAACTCTTGTCTGTAAGGTTAAGAAAATAGAAGGATATACTTAGAGACTCAAAATTAAAAACCTAGCATAGATCAGGAAAAATGCATTAGAATGTAGGCATTGCTTTTGGAATGATAAATGTGTCAAGTGATGGACAAACTCCGCTTGTGCAGAAACATTAATGTATTTTAAAAGCAACGCATCTGCAACTACTGAAGCTCTTGGCAACAAGAAAGGTTTGATGGTTACTTAAAAGAACAGTGCGAAGGCAGGAGAGTGAGTTCCTTGTCAAAGGCAGAATAAAAACTTAAGCTGTCAGACTGAAAATAAAAGCATTAATCAGGAGACTTGACCAACTTGTTGATGAACACAGAGCTTTATTAAGCAAAGTCATAGATATGTGGCAGTCATAAATTGTTTAAAGGGTTTTATTTGTAGCTCTGAATCAAGTAAATCTTTCTTATGTGAGACCCCTGATTTTTTTCAGAGTTGTTCAGCCACATCAACAGCAGATGTTTGAAGAAGAAGACCTACCTGTAAGTGAGAATGAAGAGCAGCCTGGTCCATCTAAGAGGAAACGCCAGCCAAGTATGTCTGAAACAATGCCCCTGTACACTCTGTGTAAAGAGGATTTAGAGAGTATGGATAAAGAGGTGAGCATAACTGATTCTGACAGATTTCTAATGTGACATAAGTTTTAACTTTTTTTAAATTATGCGTGTATATGAACTGACCTTGTATGCCACTGCAGTAACTTTAAATAAAAGCCACAGTAGACAAAAGTATGACTCAGGCTAAAATGTGGTTACGTTCTGCAAAGCAGAATAGAGTGCTGTGGTGTGTAAGTAGACCTATAAAGTAGAACTTCATTTAAATATAACTTTTTCACATTTAACATGTTATCGAAGTTGCTCTGTGGATAGCTTTGCCACGTGTCACTTTAGAGTAGTTTTGCTTTGGTTTTATGTACAGTAAATCTCAAAATAATCTGGACAAAAATCAATGGTGGGATGAGAGAAGAGAGGTCTGCAGATGTAAAAGGCATAGGGTGTACGGAAGATGAGGGAGACACACTAGAGCATGGGGCCTCATTATCCATAGACATGTAATTGCAGTGTTGTTAAGTCATAGCTGTAATTGTTTTGCAGGTGAAGGGAGCTTTCTGTTGCAGAGTGAACTGCACATCTTTCATATCAAAGCACATTATTTGCAAGTCATTTTGAACCTCTAGCTGCTCACTTTTCACTTATCATTCTATGCACCTTTTTCAGATGAGCCACCATCTTACATAATATTAAATGATATGCAGAAGAAAAATTACCTATCACTGCACCGTGTTTTCATGAATTTATCCTCTGTGTGACTTTACTATAGAATCTATTGACCCTGCAGCTTGTATGCATCTTCAAACTTAGATAGTTCACTGGGGTGGCGACAGGAGCATATAACTTGCCATGTTCTTGTCAGTAAATTCATTCCAAGGTTCTAGCTATAACAGGCTTCGAGTTATCCTCAGAAAATGTAATAAAAGTGTGAGAAGGGAACTGCATATTTCACCAACAAAAGGAAGATACTTTATATATACAGTACAGGATAAATTTGAGATGGACTTTTGGAAGAACTTTAAACTGATATTCTAGGGAAATGTCCAGTAACTTTCAACTGCTGTGTTGATCTTTGAATTTCAGGTGACTTCAGGTTTTTAACTTTGCCTGGTAACTCTTGGAGTTGACAACTTTTGATTTATTTTGCTTTTTGTTCTGAAGTATTTTGCCCATTTGATCTCAAACTTTACCAGAAATAGTTTTGCTTCTTGTCACGATACCAGTCCCTGAATCCATTTGTGCCTTCCATCTGTATTATCAGTGATACTTAAAGACAATTGATACTATGGGTTGCCTTTATGATTTTATGTGACTTCTTTTTTTAATCATGTGGCTTTTGAAAAATATCGGTGAATTGCTGATGTCAGTGCTGATGTGTGCACTGAGTCAAAATGAAGTGTACATGTTTTTCAGACTCACTGCATAAAGTATTTATTGTTCTGTTTTTAAAGATACTATTTGGGAACCTTGTAAAAAGTCTGAATCTTTTGGCACCGTTCATTTTGTGATTGATTGCTCTCTGCTGCTACATTTATGACTAAAGAAATTAAAGTTTTTCTACTTCTCCTACAAATATAAACATCTTAAATTACAATGATTTGGTTTTAAATTATGCTTTTGCTGAAGCAGCATATTGTGCTTGGAAACTAGACTACGTGAACTTCAGAACAAATGAAGCCCAAATTCCAGTGACTCTTTTTCATAGTTGACTTAGCTTTGGTTCCAGAAATATGATTTGAGGTTACAGTTGCTGCCAAAAGTTTTCCCTTCCACCAGTCCCTGTTGCTTCAGCAGCTGAACTAGTAGCGGGGGATGTTTGGGCTTTGTTTGGTGCAGAAGCAGGGTGGGATTTTTCTGGTATTTTAGCTTCCCAATATGATTTTATCAAGGATCAAATATTAGCACTGAGATGTGGAGGAAGGTTGCACACAGGATATATATCAGGGAGGTTGAACTGGACGTGGTAGTGCCAGCAGGTCATTGTCTCCTGGGAGCTGACTATAAAAGACAGGCAAGGAAAACTTGGGACTGCTGGCATCACCTTAATAAAGTTGTTGTGTTCATATAGAAGAAATGTAACATAAGTAATAAAGCAGGATTTTATGGCATTGTGTCGGAGTACAATTAGGAAACAGACATGACATTTTATAGACTACGTTAGTCTATAAAATATAAAAGTTTAGCGGAGTGTACACAGGAGAGTGCTGTCAGGAACATTATCAAATAAAGTGAAAATAAGCTTGATAAGCCTTACTTGTTGGGACTCAGTTCACTTTGGTCTCACCGTGACTAGTTTAACTTCCAGAGAAAGGTGTTTGCCCCCACCTCATTCTTTATCAAAACATGTTAAAGGGTAAGAACCTTTCTGGAATCAGATTGTCACTAAGAGATACGAAATTTCTGCTTTTGCCAGAAAAATGCTTTTGCTTCATTTGTATCCATTCAAGTAGCTCTGGAAGCCACAAGAACTACAGCTGACTGCAGACTGCCTGGGCAGAGCAAGGAAGTCTGTCCAGTCACAGCAGTGATTTCTTGCTCCACAACTCGGGTGCTCGTGCTGAGACTGTTTGAGTTAGGAGTATGTGCTCCAAGGAGTGGAAAAGCAAGTTCCAGTGGGACTTTGCTGCAGTGTAAGCCAGGCCAGGCTCAACTGCTGTGTCCCTGTCCCAAGCCACTGTTGGTAATCACGGGACCCTATGGCAAGCCAGCTCAGGGAGCTGGTTGGGACAGAAAAGATCATTTCCAGGTTAATCTTCATCATTTCCAGCTTCCTGAAATAACCCACCATTGCTGCTGCATGAGTGCTAGTGCCAGGAGCAGGCAGAAGATGGGAAGAGCTGGGAATGAGAGTGAAGGCAGAACTGCATGTAAAGCTTTAAAACTGCTTTAAATCCTCAGTATTTCTACTGAATTCCCTCACAAATTCAGATACGATCAAAAAGAGTCTTTTGGCTTTAGGCACTGGGATTTTTTTCAATGAAATTAAATAGGAAATGCAATCACTCATATATACTGTTTCTATGGGTATAACTAGCAATAAATAACTTTGCAGTTAACACGTGAGGAAAATCTTGCTTTTTCTTTGCAAAAATCTGTGAAAGGCCATGTAGTCCCAGGTAATACAGAATTTGCATGTAGTTTATATGTGGGAGAGTTTTGTTAGAAGAATCAAAATGAAAGCTGATAAAGAGAATTTAATTATGATATATTCCCAAACTAAATCCCTTTCCTTCCTTAACCTATTTAAAAGTATGTTTGTCGCTTTTGCTGGTAAAAAAGCTGTAGCTGTTCGACTGTTCCATTGGGAATAACTACTGTGGATAGGCATCTGTATTAAAATTTGATCTTATGTAGATTTTTATCTTGTCTTATTTTTTCAGTTGTAGCTGGGCTATGGATACCAAATAAATCAAAGGAAATTAATAGCATTTTAGCTATTGGGTTACAGTTTAAGGTCACTTAGCCTTTTGTATCTTTTTCAGTGCCAAAGATCTGGGAGATCAGATCCAATGGTACTTTCCTTTCCCTCTGACATGAAGGACTATTAGAATTTTAGAGAAGTAGAAGCTCAAGAGTGTTCAGTGTAATGGAATTGCCATTCAAAGGGCAATTGCCAGATCAGAGTAAGTGCATAAGGAATGTATCCCTACTTGGGAAATATGCAGCCTCCTGGTGCTGCTGCCTCACAGTCGAGAGAATGTTTTTCCCCTTTTCTGTACTAACCTGACACTCGTGCTTTCCAACTGATTGCTGCTGTTTGTTACAGAATGGTAAAGGGAAGCAGAATTCAACACTGCCAGTCAAATTAGCTTGTTTATAGTCGTTTTTACAGGACTGGATAATTTTTTACTTCTAAATAACTGGCCATCTGCTACATAACCTGCAAAAGATCATTCCATAAAAATGCTATTTATGTAGAATTCTATCTAGTATGCTGGAATCTTCACCAAAGAAAAATCTTTAAAGAAATGGTTTCCAATCAATTAAATGCAGTCAAATTACTAACTAGAAACCTCTTGTCCATAATAGCTGTTCCAGGATGACTTTTGTTTTCTCAAGATCAATTCTGTCACTTTACAGGGAAGTTATGTACTTTTGCTTTCAGTGTCTGTGTTGGAAAGTAACTGTTGCAGAAGCCTGTCCTGTAGAGACAAGAAACTGGGCTATCTGCAGCTCTTCTTATTCCCCATTTCAGCAGGAATGGACTTGCTCACCTGCAGGAGCCTTTGTTACATGCTTTGGGTGTGACTGTGTGGCACTGTCATCCTTTACTGGGGCTAGGTGGTACAAAGTTGTGTCGATCTGCTGTAGTTTACTGAGAAAAAACAAAGTGGAATCCAGGCTTCAGATGGCTCTTACTTGTTTCCAGAAATAAGATCTATTACCTGAAGCAAGTTGCGCAAAGGAAGGGAATGACATACAAACCACGTGAAGACGTACACATGTCTTTCCATTCATAACTGATTATTTCAGTACAGGATGCCATGTAGCTCTCATTCCCAGAGGTTACTCATGGATCATCCTGTGAGCCTATTTCTTCAGAATTGATTGCTACTTCCTTTTTATTAGGGATCATTTTCTTCTAAATTTGTATTCCTAAATTATATTTGGAGAGAACCTTACAACGAGGATCGTATCATGTACAGTTACTTAGTTAAGTTGACCTAATCCTAACAGTGTTGTGACCCATGTGTTACAAATAAGCAGTTTGTTTTTTACATACTAATTGCTTCCTGATGGACCTTGACTTTGCTTTTCTGTAAAATGTGTTCTTTCTTTGTGGGTATCTGTTGCAGACACAAAAGGTGATTTTTAGCCTTTTGCATTATGCTAGCTTCTTTTAAAAATTGAGTCAGCTTTATATAATCTTAAAGATTTTCCCTTTTTTAATAAATGTCCCTTTCATAATTCGGTTGGCATTCTTGTGTATTATAAATGACTTGACCAAGAAATAAGTAAACAGGGTCAAGAGTTTTCATTCCTCTCTTCCTTTTGGCTACAAATTATTCTCATCTGTTCCTTTTAGAGCTGTGGCTGTCAGTGCAGTTCCCTTATGTTCTTTTTTGGGTGCTTTCTAATTCACCAGTGCATGTAAATAGTAGAAATGCATAGTAGGAATCTAAGATGCTCCCGTATAAAATATCAGTGATATAGGAAAAAGAAAATACCCTGAGCCAAGCTCAGGATCCTGCTTTCAATTGCTTGTATCTTGGCTGCTGCTACATCCATGATAACAGTAGAAGGCAGACAGCCACAGGCGCTCGTATGTGTCAATACTTTCAGGTCCAGTCCTCAACAGATACCAGTATGGGCTTCACCAATGGGAAGGAAGTTCAAAAGGAACTTCCAGTAAGGCAGTAAGATTAAACAAGTTCAGTAAGGCAGAAAGATTTCTGTTTGTTTTGCACTGCCTTCTCATCCAAGATGTCCTGGGATTACTAATGTCATGGAACAGCTGTACACACATAGTTTACTAGTTGTATGATGCTTAGGCTTTTGTGTTTGTTACTGTGCTTTGGTCACGATGTTTGAGAGTAGCATCTGTATCTTGTCAAGTGTCATCATCTCTGCCATCTAAGGTAAAATATTTTCCTGGTTTAAATTCCTCTCAGTTTGGGACTTGGGACAGGGGAAGAGAGGGAGTGAATCTGATACCAGTCCGACCTCTAGCTTTCCCATCTCTCACTTCAGTTAGTGGAGCTGCAAAGATTCCTACCATCTGGTTGGGATATGTGGTCAGCAGCTGCAAAGTGACCACATTGCAAAGGTATGTTCTGTGCACCAGTGCATTTAAGTATACAGATTTTTCTTTAGTAGGAATTGCCTAATGAACTACTTTTGCATCAACGTGGTTCTGTTGGTTTGGGATGTATTCTGCACATTCTTTTCCTTTAACTAAGTTGTAATTTATATGCCATATATAAAGACTGAAATTGCAACATTCTGCTCTTACATAAAGCCACTTACGCTCTTACATTTTGTCACTGCATTTTGCTTTTATCTAAGCATATTTATCCCTTAATTTCTGTTTTTTATTTCAAGTTAGTGACTGTACCATGCAGTGAATTAGGAGGGAGTGTTTTTCTCCTTCAGATTGGTGAGAACTATTATCTCAGTAAGTGGTTAGCCTCCTGGTTAGTTAAAAAGTACTAATTTAATGTGGAGGATGTGGTCTCTAGAGCAAATAATAGCTGCCTGGGCTCCCTTGGACAATTAACGTGCACATTAACAGTTCTTTGAATTTTCACAACTACATTTCTCATACAAATTTTCTTGTTTGACACCTTAGTATGTAACTATGTTATAAATTGTACAGATGCTAAATTTGCTTAGCTTCTTATAAATTGTACAATTTTTTGAAGTTAAAAGAATGAGCATGTGTGTACACTTGCTGTTGTTAGTGATTGTCATCGAGGCACCTTGGCCCTTGGAAGCGATGAGGTCTTGCTTTGCAGTTATCAGACAGCTTTCACTCGAACTGAACTTTTAAAAAAAATTTGAAGTAACTCTTAGTGAAAGTACATGTACTAAGAAGTAAGAAAGGTAAATGTGCTGCTCTTCATCAAGACAGTAAGAGACTGTATGAAAAGGATTTGCCAAAGTATCTTGTGATATAAGCAGACCTGAGGAGACACGGATTGGGTGGTCTCAGTCCATTGGTGCTTCCTGGTGCTGTTTCCTTACTGACAGCCCTGTTGTCATCTTCCTTCACGTGCTGACTCTCACATCCCCTCTGGCCCCCATGCTCTGGATAGCTTTTTGTTTTCGTTGTGGAGTGCTTATTACCAAATTGCTTAACCCAGCAAGACTAAATGTGTTGCTTGCTTTCTTTCCCTGGGAGATGAGTTTTCTGGAGAGAAATGGTGAGGGTGCAATGCTAGGAGTCAGGTTGCTGATGTGTCTTCATGAAGCACTTACTGGGGTGATGGCTGGCTGATGCACCAAGAAATGTAATGTGTTTTTTTAAAGATCATAGCTTAAAGCAGTTGTATAAGAAGGAAAGTATTTTTACTGTTTCTTCCCTGTTCTAAGATTTTGACATTCACCCTTGTCTGATATGGTTAAATAATAGAGATGTAATTGAGCATTAATGTATTATAATGTTAAAGCAATTATTTCACCCATATCTCATCTGATTAGTAGAGAAAATTTAGTAAAGTTTTGCAATACTATTTTTAATAGTTTGGCAAAGAGAATCAGCAGGATAGAATTGAGATACCGGTGCAGTGCATTGGAGAGAGGAAAGATGAGCACTTAAAAGAAGCTGGCCATCAGTAGTTTGCTTCTGCCTTTCTTTGTTTTGCTTTGAAGAATTCTTTTTCCACTGAAAAATGGAAACTATTCTAAAAAGCAGCTATGCTTTTCTCTTTTGTTTTTTAGTTACGGAAGACAAACTTTTTTTTTTAAATCAGTATTGGTCATGCTTAAATTGTATATCATTCTGGCCAGAAACATCGACACTCTGATTCTTATTCACCTAATAGAAAGAACACCAAAATACATGTAGTGTAGATAAGGCTAATGAGATTCAAATGGATTTTCGAAATGTGAAATAGGTATTCTTCTATTTTTTTGGTCTGCTATTTCTCTGCAGACTATTAGTTTATGCACTAATTGCATAGAGCTGGTTGTCTGCTAATTTTTGTTTTTTAAGAGGGCATCATGGTTCAAGCTTGCTTAGCACTTTTCAGAAGTGTTTGGAAAGAGGCTTTTTTAATGTAATACCATGTTTTACAAGGAGACAACTCATTACCAAAATAGGAGAAGGATTTTTATCGAAGTTCGTATTATCTCAAGTAGGCAATCAGTTGTGGATCACTTCTGTTTTTCTGCACAGGTTGCTTAGAAAATACTATTTAAGCACAGTTTTTGGTGTACTTGGATGTCTTATTTTAATTTTAGAGTTATTTTTTTGAATTTCTATGTCATGAGGAAATATGGGAAACATACTGTAACCTTTTGGCATTCAGATGACACACAATATAAATATCTGCATTTTGTAGATAAAAACGGAGACTACCTATATATGTAAGAATTAGTTTGATGGCAGTCATGACAAGTTGTTAATTAAAATATGATATAAGACTTTTGAGCAAAATGAACATGATCAATCAAGTTCTTGGCTGGTCAGGCTGTTCAGGAGAAAATAACACATTTCACAGAATCACAAAATAAGCTGAATGGGAAGGACCCGCAAGGACCTTCGAGTCCAACTCCTGGCCCTGCATGGCACCATCCCCAAGAGTCACTCCCTGTGCCTGAGAACATTGTCCAAATGCTTCTTGAACTCTGTCAGGCTTGATGCGGTGACCACTTCCCTGGGGAGCCTGTTCCAGTGCCCAACCACCCTCTGGATGAAGAACCTTTTTCTAATAATCAACCTAAGCCTCCCCTGATATGACTTCAGGCCATTCCCTCTTTTTTTATTGAGACTTCACTTATATTATGCCTAGTTATTTTAACAGGTACTTCAGTCATAAGATAAGTACAAATATTTGTGCTACAATAGATGTTAGTAATGGGCTGCACCAAATGGACATCAACTAAAGAAGCAGCCATGCTTACTTCAGCACTAACTTCTTTTTGAGGAATCTGTTAAAACTCAAAGTAATCAGATTGATGGATTGTCAATAGAAAAACAGGGAAATCCAGGAAAAACTTAGTCCAAGATTGGTCTGATTTACTTGTCAGCAAAGATGCTTCTGCCATCTTACATAATCTTCATACTTTCCTGTTTCAATCAACAGTTGATTCAGATCCTCTGCCATTCTCCCAAAGGTGTTCACAAAATTGTTTCATTGTAAGCTCGGGTTTTTAGAAGAGTAGCTTCTTTTTCCATGTTGCTGTCATTCTGCTAAGCACAGAGTAAAAATTTTTATGCAAATGAGGATAAATCTTGAGCTCTGTGATGCTGCAGATATGAACAATTTCTGGCTTTTAAACTATGCCTGATTTTATAGCAAATGTGTTATTCTAATGTTACTCCATATGAAATGGAAAGTAGTTCTATAAAGCTTCCACCTCTAGAATGTATATACAAGATTTTGGTTATTCTAGACGGAAGAAGGCTTTTCCATACATTCTATGAAGGTCTTTCAAATGGCTCTGGTAGTACATTGTCTCTGCATCCTTATCTGCCTGGCCTTAGTAAAGAGAAGCTGAAAGCCTTTTTCAGCTGTTTGTTTACTCACCGAAAATGCGGCAAAACCTCTTTGTTAAACAGAGTTCAGTAACCTTATTTTAACATATACGTCTACTTCCATATGCTAAATGAAATGCAGCTAGGCTGTCAACACTAATTGGCCACAGTTAAAAATGAGTTGCATGAGCCATGTTAAACAATTTGCAAGCTGATACCTAACATAATTCTGAGCAGCTGCATACAGAGCCTGATTGAACCTCATCACAAGTCTAACATGTTTTTACGTATAAATTTGAGCTGTTGGTCTCTGTGAGTGATATTTAGAGGTGTCTGCTCAAGTCCCAGTCTAAGTCTGAACTGGTTTTTCATAACTACTTTTTTTGTTCTATCGAGAACTTCTGATACTTGTATTTCAACATACAA
The DNA here is from genome assembly GCA_013397815.1 of Aleadryas rufinucha. NCBI lineage: Eukaryota > Metazoa > Chordata > Aves > Passeriformes > Aleadryas > Aleadryas rufinucha. Next base: position 259,375 of record VZTH01002417.1, on the reverse strand, counting down.
AGAAATATAGATATGTAATATAGTATAATGTATGCTAAGTGCTATGAAGAATCTTTGCAAATATTTGCATAATGCTACTCTGCTAGCAAACTTAATTTGTGGTTGGAATTCTGGGGTGATAAAAATGCAAGTCCATTTTGGTGACACAAAGGCCGGGTTATTTCTACATACAGCATTGAAGGACAGTTTCGTTTGTACCATTATTTTTTAATCAGCTGATCTCGATCAGTTATCATAAGGTGACTTACTGTTAAATTTCACTTATGCACAATTGCAATTGCTCACTTCAGAGACATTTTCAAGGGAAAACATCTCTGCCTTGGTACTCTTCATTCTTGTCAGGTGCCACTTTCAGGCACACTGAATACAGCCACTCAACTCTGCCTCTGTGTGATAGTCCTTCAGCTTCAGTTGTTCTGTGTCAGCACCACTATTTCCATTCCATGTACAACTTTAACAGAGGTTAGGAAAAGCTGCAGAACTAGAGCTCCCTACTGATGTACAAAATTCTCTGCTGCAGTGAGTCACAAAATGAATAATTATACAAATGGCTATGCTGCAGTAACTTTTTCATGTGTACAGTAGTGGCATTAATTTTATATCTTGTGAGAACATCATTGCTACTCTGTATTGTTACAGGGTTTGTATACGAGCTTACACTTTCTAATTGCTAGGGGTCACAATCAGCTCTGGACAATATTCCCTGTCACTCCTTGTAGCAAATATGATGATACTGCTTTCTCTGAGATTAACACAGACAGCTGCCTATCCCAGGTATTTCAATGCTCCAGCATCAAACTTGCTTCATCACAGAGCTATTGAGGACTGGATATAGCTGTCATACCATGACACAGAGATCATATCAGAACCTGCATGGTATTTAATCACCTTAATATTGAGCTTGTTGTAGAAACAGACCACTCTTCAGCTGCTGGGCTTATCTTTCACTATTATGGATTGCTTCTTTCCTTTTTCCTTACTCCATGCCTAATTCTGGCTATTGAGTAGGCTAGCTACACAGGATGCTTCCACATACACAATGCTCATATTTCAGCACTACTTCACTTAAAAGCTACATGTTTGTCTGTAGAGAGTCGAGCAGTCCCATTGCCCAGTTCAGTAGAAACCATTTCAAAACTGCTGTCTTCACTGCCATCCTTAAATTTCTTGTAAAACCAGAAATAGTTTTCTCCAGTGCTTATTATTTGAGGTGGTTTTTTTAGCTTGAGCACGTTGATAAATATCTCTTGGCTCTTGTGATAATAAAACCAAGCTAATCAGGCTTATTGAAGAGGGAAGTTCACTGACAAATAAATAATGCTTCATGAAGCCAGCTGATGTCTGTCAATGCTAAGTTAAAATTAGCAAGTCAAGGCAGATCCAAGCTGGCTTACCCATCTTAGGGGTGGGTTTGTTCATTAATAAATCTGTACTGAACACAGCTTATCTGTGTTTTTATAGCAATGTTTTTGAGCTAGTAAGCCCTACTGTATCCCAGTTGCTCTACACGGTGATAGTTTGAGCTCCTTTGCAACTGTGATAACTGCAGAAAACTTGTGCATGCAGGTAAATGAAAGCAGTTTTTTGCCTGTCTTTTGTTCTCACCATAATGTTTTCAATTTCATGTAGACTGTGGCTTCTGAACAGTGTTATATCCTGCTGAACAAGAAGTAAAGCAGTTCAACCTCTGAAAACGACAAAACCCCTTATTTTTCTCTGAAGTATGTATGTAGTGATGAATATTCAGTCTCTCTAAGCAAAAGATACCCTGTCCGTTAACCTTGGGATGGTGAAACCCAGCACTGTGCTAAGAGAGAGTCTTGTTAAAACATGATAAGAAGGACTCATTGAGAGAAAGCTTTGAAAGTTGAGATGCAAAAAGTGTGAGGGTGGTGTGCATATTGTATCAGCAACTCTTTTTATGCTTTTAAGTATCTTCTTTTTAGGGTGAAGATTACTTGGGTTCTTATATCTTCTGGAGTAAAGTCCATAATTGTGGCTGTTACTCTACATTTTCTGATCATGACTGTGCAATAAGAGACTGCGTTTTAGGTTGCAGCATTTCAGAAGTTTAGTGTTTGCCTCTGAGCTGAAGCCCATTAAAGCCTCAAAGGTAGTTTAGATAATCTGTAATTCAGGTTGAAGTGTTTGGAAATTAGTTTAAATCAAGTTCCCTCCCACTCTTGCTTTCCTCATTTTAATGGAATAACCAAATGGGTTAAGCCCTAAATGCTTCTCAGCAGTTTTCAAGGATAATGTACTAAGTGTACTTTCAGGCTGGCTACACTACTAACTAATGCCTTTGGGGATGTCTTGAAAGAGAATATGTAGATTAGCGTCCTAGTACTTTTTTTCATAAAAGCTGAGATTTTCTCTTTAGAAATGCGGGCTGCAAAAACCTGGATCACATCTGATATTAGGAAAAGAAATACTATTTTAAAGTCCATCCACCAGTTCAGCAGGTATTTCCAGATAAAATAGTGAGTATATGTTGAGAACTGTCCCATTCTCTTTTAAAAACCATTTGGACAGTCATCAAGCTGCATTGATGAAGGAAGCCTGTTCATAGCTCTTCAGAGCTGCCTCTCTGTGTCAGGAAGAAACTTATCAGCTGGGTGGGCCAGAGTGGGAGTGAGTTTTAGCAGTGGATGACAGTTCATCCTAGCTAGCTGCCTAGGAATCCCATTGCTTATTAGGTTTGTGCCATCAGTATGCTATCCTCTACGAAATGCTTATGGAGGGGAACTCTGCAATAGATGTGTTCAGCATCCATAGATTCTTTTCTTTTGTGTTTTTAAGTGAAGCTACATGAGAGCAGATACTGTCAAGAGGTCACTTGACAATATTTTGATGTTCAAAAAATAGTTGTAAAATGAGGCTTATGTCCAAAAAAGGCTTGCTCTGAGGGACTGATTAGGAGCAGTACAAATAGACTTAAGTATTTTTATGCTAAATGATTTTTACCCAAATTTCTATTTCCTTATATAACTTAGATAGTATAAAACCAGGTTAGGGGCTCAGAAATTGTATAATTGCTTGACATTAACATACTGATGTCATGCTGCCCTCAGCACTTCATTAGCAGCTTCCTACTGATGTCTCCCCTTGGCAGTGAAGTGTCAGAAAAGATCATTCAGAGCCTAGGCTCTGTGCCCTCTCAAATTGCCATGTGTCATTTTTAATAGAATGTTAGGATTTCTAACCTAACATGTCAGTGGTATTTTGTGACAGTATTTAAACAACTTGTGTGAGTGTTCTTTCATTAGGAAATTAGATTAATTTATTTTTAAAGAAATTTAGATTGTATATGTCTCTTGCTAAATCTCTAGGAATAAGAAGAAAGCTATGACAACTTCTGGCAAAACTGTGCTTCAGTTAGTAGCCAGACTGACAGATCTTAGAGTCTTGGAAAATTATAAGACAAAGCTGTTCTTCTTTGCTGTGTATCAGCAAAATATACTTTCTACTTTAAAGGAAGGGTAGCTTTGAGAAGAAAAAGTGTGATACTGTCTTGTTTTAAAAGAAGGGTGAGCAGTACAGCTGTAGGCTGCTACAACTTTTTAACCTGTTGCTGTGAAGTTTTGCAAGGTAAGAGCTGTAGTGACGCATGCAGCAAACTGAAATGCCTGAAATATCCACCTGTGTTAAACGAAAAGGGAACAGGTATGGATACTTCTAGTCTTTACCAGGCCTTTTTTGTTGACTCGGAAAAGACTACAGTGATGTCAGTCTTTGTTCATTTTGCACACTTGATAGTTTCTGTGAATTAAAGAGCACCAAAGATGTATTTGTATAAGAATTTTGTTCTTCTTCCTTTCCCTTCCCTCTAGGAGTTTATGTACATTAGTATTCTGTTTGTATCGCATCAACAGACTCTCTCTAGGTATTCTGGCCTCTGTATATTTAGATAGTGCTTATTTCTACAAAAAGACTGTAACAGAATTTGAGTGCAACAGATTACCTGGGGACTCACTGCCTCATTTCTTCAAGGTGAAGGTTTGCCTCAAGTGAAATCAGGACATTTAGTAATATGTGGCACTTGAACTTGAGCATGCAGCTTGAGTTTCTGTTCTGTTGCAGATTTTTTTGGTTTTGTTTTTTGCAGGTACAGGTAAACTTGAAAGATGGCCTAGTGACACAAATTTTACTCCTCAGAAGAAAATTTGCTGGTAGTACAAATAGGCTGCAGTAGTAGTGCATGGTTCAGTTCATCAGATTATGAAATTCTGTATTGGTCATGAAAGAGCATATGGTAATAATTTTAACATAACTTCTCCAAGCCATTGGTCTGTTGCAGTCTTCCACTACTCAGGTTGTGGCTACACATTTAAGAGATGCTTATCCAAAGTCTCTTTGCAGTGGTTTATTCCTGGTGTGATGTACTGTTAACGGCTTGGATGTTAGTGTAGACATAAAATGAAGAGGGACAGGGAAGTGGTGTAGCTACGCAGTAACCCAGCTTAAAAAAGTAGTTGAAGGTAACTAAACTGCTGCTGTCTCTGAGATGTCACACAATGAGCAATGAGACAGTTTTGTTGCATCTCTCTACAGCAGGACACTTGAAGTGTCAGTCCTTCTGCCTTCTTACTTGTCCTCTTGCAAGACCAGGAAATCCTGGGGTTAAATTTAAATGTACCATCCATTTGTTGAAGGTGTACTCACTCGTGTTTCTGCTTGATGATTGGTAGTGTTACACAGGGGAGGGGAAAAAACTTTGGATAAATCTAAATTAATTTTCCTTTTTGGTGCTCAGTTTTTGTCCTGTAATTTCAGTGTTCTTATCCTGGCTCTCTGAGAAGAAGCAAATTATGAGTTCTGAATTTTTAAAAATAAAGCTAAATTCCAGCATGTGACTTCACCCTCTTTTTTTTTTTTTTTTTTTTAATTCGTAGTCTTGATGGTTTTCTTTCCATTGTGATTAAAGTATCAACCCTTCAGCGATCTGAAATGAGTGCTTAAAGTTTAATGGTTAATTGTCTGTCCTAGTAGAAAAAGCCATGCTGTATTAAAACTCTTGCCTAGAGCCCCCTCAAGATCCAAACTAATGGGTTTTCTTAAACAAATATGTACCCTTCCAAACTCATGGCAACTCATTTAATGATGGTGATGAGAGTTCAGCAGCTGTCAACAACAGCATGAGAGTTTAAAAAAGCCAAAGTGGACAATTTCCAAAGATGTGCAGTGATGGGGCAGGAGGCAGCAGACACGAATTTACAACAAGGATTTCTTTGACTCTGTATCGTGAAAAACCTTAACTAGGGTGATCAAATTCTGGAAGAGGTTTCCAGGAGTGGTCCTAGATCTCCCTATCTGAAGATATTTAAAATGCTGCTGGATAAAACCTTCAGTAACTTTATAGAACTGGTGTGACTTCAAGCAGGGAGCTGGACAAGGTGACCATCAGAAGTCCTTTCCAACTTAAATTATTCTGTGATTCTAGGTGTTTAGAGACTAACAAACTCTGGGATGTCCCATAAGGTGTTTTACACATAAAGGATGGGCTAATTGAAATAGAAAAAGCAAGATTAATATTTTGCATAGTGGAAATGCTGAGATGTTTTCCATTTCCTTCAAGCTTGCAAGTATTGAGGATGTTTACTAGTCAAATCCTGTGATTTTTCAGTAGGGGAACTGAAGAACATGCAGTTCATGACTGAATATATAAATGTATATAGCTTTTTTCTGACCAGCTTTGGTTTCTGCAGGATGCATTTTAATTTAAATGGAGTCATCCAGGACATAGAAGTCAATATCTAAATGAATTATATGTGAAAGAAATCTTATAAAAGCTTTTTTCTAAGGTTTGGTAATGTTCCTTAACCTGTGTAGAGTAATTGTTTCTCAATCTACCAAACCTAGATATAATAACACTGCCAGATTTGATATTCTAACCTGAAGCATGCCTTTATCAAAATCAAGATAGTACAAAGGTAGTTCTCAGTGTATGGAGATTTAAATAGAGGAAAAGTGCTTCTTTTTTTTAATCATGAACAAGACTAGTCATTGCTGATATTTCTGATTCATCACCTGCTCCAATGAGCCAGTGGTAATTGGGGTAGAGAACAGTGAAATCTGCATTTGAAGTGTTTGAGACAAAGGGGTATTGGACACTTGCATAAATGCATTATGTGACTCTAAAAATCAAGTTAGAAATTTGAAAGAAGAAAAAAGCGCTCTAATACTAAAGAAAAAAAAACAGATGAGACAGAACGTGAAAGACAAGTCCTTCTGAGGTTACTCAGAAGTGCAACTGAGTTACATCCCCCCATAAATTTTATGGGACAACTTAACCTAATTCAGACATCTTGTCCTTCCAGTGACATCTTTGTATAAGAAATTTTTTTGTTTCAAAGTGACATAAATTCAGGCCAAATCTCTTAATACAGACTGTAGGAAATTGTAGGAAAGTTCAATTGTTCACATGTATTATGCCGTAATATCACCTCTGAAAAGCGTGCTGAAATACTTGCTACTGTTTTTGAAGACATGGGTGGTAATATCTTTCTCCTCAGTTAACTGTACCTAAACATTCGGGTGGTAGGAATAAACATAAAAAAAGCTTTTCAGTTCATTGAGGAAAAAGTGAAATGAAAAGTTTTCATATACAGTAGAAAAAATTAAGGTCAAAGCTAAGTTAAAAATTATTAGACTTTTCCATATTTGGAAAAAATTTTGTGGCGTCAAACTAAGTGGATTCTTTTCTGTGCAGTAAGGTCATGGTGCAGCCCACAGTTGCTTGTAGCTATGAGAGTGACCTGAAAAGTCATTTGCTGCTGAGGAGGCAGCGTTCTGTTCCCCGTGTCAGCAAAGGATTGCTTCCCTGCAAAGAACCCCAGGAGAAACCTCTTCCAACTACTTGCATTTTTTGCCTTACCTAAGGCCAGAACTTTTCATAAATAATGGTCAGTAAGAGACTAAAAACACATTCTTTCTCTGAAGGGTAGCTGTAGATCATGCTCTTACTCACTGGCCTTTAACTTACATTGTTGGAGCCTTTTCTGGAATTTCGGCATGGATATTTTCAGCAGTCTAAATTGAAGAATCATTGCTTTTAGCAGCCACGGAGCTCTTACGTATGCTAGGGTATCATTGTTTTAGAAATGCTGCAACCAGAGGAACAGAGGGCTGCACACTTGCTGCCTCTAGTGCGCTCAGGCTGTCTCTCTTCTCCATCCCAGCCATAAGCTGATGGGTAGGGAAGGTGGAGTTGAAATGCTGTTCTTGTTTTCAAGTGGTTCCCATCAAGTCTATCCTCCTGGTTAGGTGAACAACTGTATTCTGGCCACAGGCATTGTGGTAATTTTTTTTATCTTTGACTTTGCTGTTTGAAAAAAATTACAATGTAGATTTCCAAGGCTATTGCTATTTAACGATCTTTTGGCAGAGGATTTCTTTTGAAAACAGAATAAAGGAAAGGAAGATTAGAGTTATGGATGGCTTTATAATCAGATAAAGGCTCCAGCTTCCAGGCTCCAGTGATGTCTCTGACTCAGGAAGGCTTTGGAGAAATCATCGTATTATCTCCCTTGAGACATTTTCTCTTTAGAGACTTTGAATTAAAAAATTGTTGTGAATATTACAACTAGTAACTTCTAGTCCATGTGAATTTAATTTAAATTTCACAAATTAGAAGTTAGGAATGGGCTTTTTCCTCTTTCCAACATCAGTGAAGTGTTACTAATTTAATGGAAGAAAGCAATTTTCATTATACTAATAATCAGAGAATCATACAATGGTTTGGATTGGAAGGGACTTAGGTCATCTAGTTCCAGCCCCCCTGCTGTGGGACTTAGACCATCTTGTTCCAATTTCCCTGCCATGGCCAGGGACACCTTCCACTAGATCAAGTTGCACTAAGTCCCATCCAACCTGGCCTTGAACACTTCTGGGGATGTGGCATCTACAGCTTCTCTGGGCTGTTCCAGTGATTCACCATCCTCACAGGGAAGAATTCCTCCTGATAGCCAATCTATATCTGTCCTCTTTCACCTGAAAGCCATTCCCCCTTGCTCCATAATAAAATTTATGTTTTAGACGGACTTTAGAATCCTTAAGTCAGCACTCGAGGCACCCTAATTACCAAGGAAGGATTGCACCTTATGTTTCTTTTAGCAGTTTCAGGTATTTGTTCTAGGCGTCTTAAGAATGTTTACGAAGTTTCCACTCCAACCTAGACATTGCTCTCCAGGTGGCAAATTCAAAGTTTTAAATGGCATTGTTTGAAGAATTAATCTCATTCAATCATACGCAAGGTTACAGGATTGTTATTAGTGTTGCTTTTGAATAACAATATTGGTATGCAATCTCTAAGTGAGATTTTATTGCATTCCAGTCAAAGTATTAACTGCAGTAGTAAAGCCCAAATATAGTGAATTGTGCAGCTGTAGTTGCAGTTACCTTACCTTTTCATTTGCAGAGATTAAGTGGTCAGATCACCAGAGGCAGTGGGTTTCATTTTTTTCCCTTCAGTATCAGCCTTTTAGGAGCACAGTCTATTGCCCAGGGCTGCAATTAGAACTTGTGCCGGCATTGTAGCCAGTGCTGTCAGCAGCATTCGGAACTCCAGCTATTGGGGCTGCACTGCCACTGTTCATTTCCCAGCAGGGTCCCAGTGCAGCCTCCAGGGATTGCAGTGGGGGCTCCTTGTAAGTAACTTCCACGTGGTGTTTTTAAATTGCTGGTTTTCAAATTTGAGCATAGCAGCTATGCTCAGCATCGAGCCAAGTCTTTTTCTTCTCACGTAATTGCTTTTCATCCTGAAACTGGCTAATAACCTCCTGGTTATTACCAGGAGCTGCTAATATTTCTATGTGCAGTTTGATAACAGTAGGTGAAAATCATTCCAGACCACAAGTGCCAGGAAGCACAAGTTACAGGTTTGGTTTTGCTCTCATTCTAAAGGCCTGACTTTGAATATAACTCAGAAATCTGTTTACTGCTTAAACTAAAAAAACCTACCCATGGCTAATGCCCCTTCACAGAGGAAAAAGGCAATCGCCTCCCACTCAAAAATATATCATAAAGTATTTAGAAAAGCAAAATATATTTTAAATAATAGTTTTTGAGCATGAAGATCTCTTATTCTGGGACTTCAGTTGCTGAGGAACAAAGCAGTAATGTCTTTATTTCACTAATACTTTTCTATTACAAAAATACAGTAAAATGTTGTAATGTTTCTTTAATTGCTAATGACGAAACTACTGATAAATATCATTGAGGGTGTCTTTTTGTTGAAAGGCAGAGAGACAAAGTGTTTATGAATATAAATACAGTAAATTATAAAAATTACAAAGAAAAACACATTCCTTTATTGTGAAACTATTTGGATATTCTGAAAGCTTGTCATAAAACCATTTTATACCATTAAAACCAGATTCTATGTTGAATTTATTCACAGAGTGAAGAAATCATTAATACAAATTCACTTAACTTCAGGTATTTTTTCTTATTCTAGGAAAAGTTTGTTTTGTTTTGGAATTTCAGTGGATCTCTTAGTACTACTCTACTTTCTTTACAGTTTGATTTTGCTTTTTTTCTGTTTGGCTTCACTAGAAATTAAGAGTATTTTATAGATATATTGTTGAACTCAGCCCTTTATGTCAAGGGTACAGTGTAACACATATATGTAAAAACTAGATTAATGCTGTATTCAGTAGAAGATAGCATTCAGATAGGCAGCTATCACAGAAACAGGCAGCTATCACTCAGACATACTGAGTTGCATAATTAGCACCTGACCTTGCTTAAGTTTGACATATGGGTAACATCTGTATTATGCTGTTTAGCACAGAACTCAGTGGGATTTGAAATTAAGACGACTGCCTGTGAAAGTTAAGTGACCCAGCACTTCACTTTCTGCCTCGTGCTCGTGCAGGTGCTTTGTCAGTCCTGTCATGACCTCCCGCTCTTCTTTGCAAAATTGCGCTTCTTTGTGTCGAGCAGTTAAACTTTCCAAGTCAATTGCACAAATATCATTTCTTCTGTCCCTCTATTGATAAACCTTTCCTTGCTTTTCCAAATGCCTGATGTACGCTTCAAGCAGCTTGAGGAAAGAGAGGACAATCATTTGTGATTGTGCCACAATAATGATTTGTCGAGTGATAGTGCACGCTGTGTAGAGAGCACTGTTGGGTGACTTCTTGTAAGCTGGGGCATGGGAATATAACTGCACCTGCTTTGAAGTTAGCAGTGCTGTATTAATTCCTGCAAACTACTTTATAGTGTAGAGTTAATTAACTTATTCACTATTATTTACTGTATTTACTGTATTTTACAGTATTATTATTTAGTATTTATTTTGCCACAGACAGAGCAGTTTTTTCACACCTCTGCTCTGGAAGGTTACAAAGTTCAGTGCACAGCTCCAGAAAGATAGAGCCACCACTATCCCTAGTTTGATTTACAATCTAATATCACCATTCACTGTTAATTTCACATGCTCAGAAGTGCTGCTTAGTTTGTAATTTTCAGTGTCCCTTTTCCTACCTTCTCTTTGTTTGTCTTCTCATTTTGCTGTTCTTTTAAAGTTTCTGAAATAGCTGATTTCTGTAATGTACTAAAAAGCAATAGTTTGGGACAAAGTAGAAGGGAATGTTGGAAGGGGAGCCAGGGGTTATAGGATAATTTTAGAGTTATTTTTTGACTTTATATACCATGAGGGGAATATAAGATACATATTGAAACCTTTTTACAGATTCAGGTGGCAGACTGTATTAGTTTTTGCAAGTTTTTCCTAAGATAAAATGCATTCAACACAATCTCAAACGCTCAAGACACACAGGTTTTATGCTGAAATGGAGTTGGGTTTTAGCTGCACTTACTGGCAATACCAATTGCTTGCATTGCTAACAATGAACAGTCATTTTTGTGGCAGCAGAAACAGACCTAAAGAACTCCTTGTAAATACTTGGTGGCTTTTTCTGTTTTTCTCTTAACTTACACGAGCAGTTGCAGCGAAAGTCTTTTTGGAAAGACTGGGGCGGCGAGGGAGGGGTAGAAATGTGTGTATCTTCTGTGCAGTACTGGAGCACAAAATTTCCAGCTGTTTATCAAACCTATTGTTTTTGTAGATTTTTTTTCTGTAATTCCAGTAAAGAGGTGTTTCAGACCATTGTACCGCTTTTAAGAGAGATCTTTTAAGCAGTTGCAAGTGTTGTCCTGTTGGCTGTCTAAGGTAGCTTCTCAGTTCTATTAAAACTTGAATTCTAAAGTATTTGTTAGTTGAAAAACAAGAATTAAAGTTTATTCACAGCTCTTTTTTGGTTTTAAATATGTAGTTTGCATTACTGCATATGTAGTTGCTACTTTCAAAAAATGCGAGGTATAATGATAGCTGTCTGTCATATCCATAATGCTGTATCAAAAACATTGCCTGTAACTTAACTTCATGAAAAATTGAAGTTGCTCATAGCAGTTCCTTTTTTGGTGTTTTCTTGGAGTCTTGATTCATTTTGAATGTGTAAACTCAACTTCTGGAGTGAAAACATTTCCACCTGATCTGTTTGTTAATACTACAGAAGGCTTTGACTTTCCTTGTAGCAAAGCTTTAGGTACTTTTCAGCTCTAAATCAGAGAATGAGACTAAAAATCTCATTGCTCTTTGGTCTTTATACTTTGCATGAGTGTATGTTCTGCTCTTCCTAAATGAGAAATAAAATAGCTTTGTCAGATGAGGACTTTTACTGGCTTTTATAATTGGGTGTTTTAAAAGAGTTGTCAGGTTTTTGATTCTCTTGCTGAATTAAACAACTTTGTCATTTTCAAGGGATGAATCTTTTTTTTTTTCAGTGTTAATCATTGTTGCTGGGTTACAAAAGTATATTTCAAAGGTAGCTGCTATGGGTGTTAAAGCAGTAAGCATCCCTTCACTGTATCTTATCAGTAAGATTTGGTATTAGCTGGCATTTTCTTATGAAGTGTTATATGTTCCATTTATATTAATCATATAAAATCTAATCACATAGGCTGAAGCTATAGTTGGTACTTGGTACATCTGTATCTGTCATGTTCTGAATCAAATTAGAAGTTTCCTCTCTTCTTTGAATTTTCTTACATATTCAAAGTTAATGATAGGTATAGATAGGTAGTTGGTGTTTAGATATTAATGAACATTTTGTCTAACTTGTTCAAGTGTCAGGGGCTGAAATCTCATTGCCTCAATGAAAATACGGTTTCTTTTCAATTTCTTTTGAGAATTGTGGAAGATGAAGATGTAATACTTACATTTTTCAGCACATTTGCAATTTAGCCAATAATTAAGCAGGAATCCATGTTTTGGGTGCCTTTCTAGTTAAAGAGATTTGTAGGGACCATCCCACATTGTTTTCATATGCAATGGTTTCCAAAATTTGATATATTTCTGTGATTTATATATGCGTTTTATATGGCCTTTCAGAGAAATGGCATATATACGTGTACAACTAATTCTAGTAATTCTAATATTAAATGTATTTCAGATTTCAAACAAACAATGTGATCATTGTACAGGATGAAAGAAAAACAGACATGGCAATAACTAGACTGCTAGTCTGTCAAAACTGTTCACACAGAGTAGATTTTAAAAGACTATCAAACTTCAGTTGGAGAGAGGTATCTGTAATACTGAATGTCTATCAGCCTAACTTTATCCTTTGAAAACCTTAACATATTTTGTAGTGAGAACATAGTTTTAAACACAAGACTTTCTGGGAAAGTATTGCTTCTGTAATGAAGGAATGTAATTTTAAATGATAAAGACTTGAAGGAAAGGAGTTGTTAGAGCTGTGGATCTGTGCTGCCATTTGGCTGTCAATTACTGGCCATGTCAGCTACCTGGAGTGTCTTCTACCAAAGCAATACAGGCAGGGTCTTCCTGCCATCCCAAACTGTAGCACTTAAAACATTTGAGACTTCCACTGCACTCTGTACATACAGAAAAATCCCCATCCTGTGTACTTCACATTTTTCTACTTGGTTCACTGTTGGCTTATCTCCAGTAGTGTTTTCAGTCTCCCTGAACCTTAATTGCATTCCATTATTCTTATTTGCCATGCTTATGACAACTTCTGCTCACAGGAAAAACATTTTTGGACTAACGTAATTTGATTTGACACAGCAATTCCTACAGTTTCTACCTGAAACTGCCTTCTGGATTTAGATGCGCTACATTGGTTTGCAGTTCCTTTTAATGATCTAAACAAAGAAATGAAAGGTGCATTTATGAATGACCAGATATAAGTGACTTTCTTACAGCTTTCTTTTAGCTTTTGGGATTATTTGAGTAAAAACAACAGATAAACAGCATCAAATCTTTTAGCCCATTTTCACATGCAGATATTTTTCTTCTTGATAAAGCAGGTGTGGATTAGGGAGAACAGAGAGTAGTAGTGAAGCATATTTCAATTTATGCTGAAATAAGCTGCTTCTAGGAAAAGTTCTTAAAAATCAGTAGAGAAATGCTCACACATGGCTTATTTACATGTCTTCTGCCATTCACAAAAATTGAGACTGTGGGATCCTCACCTTTGTTTTCTCATGTTTTTCATCTCTTTCTGAAGGTTGAATGCTAACTCAAAAAGAATATAACCTTTTGAAGCTCATTAGGGTGGCTCATGAGTATGATTTGCTTTTAATGATGGTTTCAGCAGTACCAGACCTGTCACAGCAAATTGATAGGTTTTTAGAGGATTATCAAATCCTATGCTAACTTCTCAGAAGTAAAGGCCAAACAATTATTTAACAAAATATGTAAGCCCTTTGATAGATTTGTCCTTGTTAAGTAGCACAATCAGACAATCTGTTTAAAATGGGGTTTGTACATTCTGTTTCATTCATACTGTATTATTTAGAAATAGACTTCTCTACAGTTATATGTGTATCAAGGAATACCTGTAAAAATAAGAATTCTTACTAGAGATTTTAATATGCCTTGCCCAAGTGATTCTGTATGGTACAATAATATAAAATATATGTAGTAGAAAGTATGTATCAGTATGTTACAATAGTATAAATCTTCTATCCCTTTAATTTCAAAAGACAGCACTCTTTTTATAATAGTTTCTTGTGTGACTGTTATGTATGTGAGTATATGTATATCTATCTTAAGCTAAGCATAGAATAAATATTTGAATAGCATGTTGCTAGAGTTGTTACAGAAACTGCGTTGAAGACATTGGGGTTTAATTTAAGTTTTCACAGAGGAGGCCAAGGAAACTTGAAGCATATTCTTAATGATTATTGAAGAGTGATCCAATAATTACAAAAGATTAATACAGAGTAGTCTTCTGGAAGATAAACTGACTCCTCCACTCTTTGGCAGGTGGATGACATCTTAGGAGAAGGCAGTGACGAAAGTGATACTGAAAAAAAAAAGGCAGAAGAGGAAGGTGAAAAACCTCAGACTAGTGCAACAGAGACTCTAGGGAGGAAGACAGATCAGAGACCTGGATCATCATCATCGTCATCAAGTGAAAGAAGTTTAACAAGCAGTGTACCCAGGTATGAATATTTCAAATGTAAGAAGATGTGTTAATGATGTTTCACTGTGTTTGTGCACTATTCAGCATGCTTTTTTACAATCTGCCATTCGCAGTCTGTTGTTAACCTATGGATGTACGCAACTTTTTCTTGTAAGTCTGTGAAATTGTCATGCTTATCTCTGCAATGTTTTGGGATTTATTTAAGGAAGTGGTCTTAGTAAATGTCCTACTGATGACTGGGGTATCACCTGTTCAGAAAGAACTGAAGGCATCTGAACTGCACTTCTTTTAAAGTTGTTTCAGTCCTGTGTTAGATATAGAACCATGTCCTCTGCAGTGTCACTTTAAATAAAGCATGGTTTTGGAAAGCTCTGCTTTTTTTATCCCAAATTTTTGAGATACTTTTATATCAGTCATTCATAACAATGAGGTTGTTGGGATGCTTTTCTACTGAGAAAGAAATTTAAACTTCCTAGTTTCTTCTTCAAAATGTATTTTAGTGTCCCAGCATTGACTGTTGGATGATGACTATCAACCAATTTGCTAGTAAACTAGAACTTAATAAACTAAGTGCTTATGTTGAACATGTTAAAGAATGGTTCTCAATTTGCAGCCTGTTAGTAGATTTAAGCTTAACAGTTTAGAGCAAGCAATATAAGATTTTAATTTAGAATTGCAGGGATCATCATCCTGTAACACAGGGTGCTGAAAGTGCAAACATGGCTGTCTCGGTTTGGGACAAATTAGGAGGAAACGTCCTGAGATGAGCGTGTCCTCTAATGGAAGGCATGTTTTGGCAGCCCCTCCCCCACACACTCAGATGTGTGTTGTAGTTCCTTTCTGCTCTCTAACCAAACTCTGTTCCCAACCTTAAGACTTTAGGCTCTAACACTTTTTCCTTAATGAGGATAATATAAGTAGTAGGTCTTAATCAACTGATTTGCATTATTTTAACTTTTCTGAGCTTTGTTCTAGTACACAAAGAAGGTATGAGAGAAACTGCAAAAACTGCCACAGAATGTGACATACAAACATTCATGGAGACATTTTGATTGGGGTAATAATGTTGCTGTGTGTTGGGTTTATTGGAGAAGGAGCTACAGGGGAAGCTTGCATGGCCTTTTATCATGAGTATTTCTAATCATTGAACTTCTTCAGAAAAAAGTCTGAAAGCTATGAGAATTCAATTTGTCTCAAATAGATAGAAGAAAAATTCTCTCTTAAATGAAGTTTGAAAGAGGAAAGGCAAGCCAAATGATCAGTGGTTTAGAACACAGCTTGAAGCAGCAAGGCATGATGGTGGCATGTTGCTGTAAATTCATCCTAATACTGTGATGTTTCATTTTATAGAAGACATACCAGTTTCTGGAAACCTAAGGGAAGGAGGAGTCACATTAAGGAATATTGTTAAATACTATTCTCCAAGGATGGTGTAAAAAGATAGAGCAAGTGCATTTGTAATTAACTTTTGTTTTATATACAGGAAAGTTTGTAAGTAAGCTTGGCAATACTTCTTCACTCAGAAGCTAAGTAGATGTAGTAGTGTTCCTGCTGGGATAAAGTCTTTGAGCAGCTTCTTAAGTAACTTTTCTATTTTCGACCTCTCCACCTCTTAAGAGTTTCCTTGTCAGTTTGTTAAATTGCATTCAGCATTGAGCTTGAATGGCATGCTGGAAAACATACTCACAAAGTGCTGGTTCAGATGCTGACCCAGTGTCTACTTGGCAGGAAATTCTGCTTGATAAGAAAGGAGCCCGTCATCCCAATTATATTTTAAGTTTGAAGCTTTAAATTGATGTTTTCATGGTCAGACAGTGTTGTATCTGCTAAAGAGATACCGTATAAGAGGGGTAATGTAAGAACAGTCTCTGAAAAACAAAAGATGAACAAGAAAAAGGCAGTCCAGATATGACCCAGTACTCCTATCTTCTAGCTCAACTCATTCCTAGATGAGGCCTACAGAGGCTGTAGGTTTCTGGTAAGCATTGCTGCTCCTCTACACCTTTCCAGTAGTTCCTGACACTGGAAACACAGCACTTAGAAAAAGATCTAGCACTTACATTTAATGTTAGTCTTCAGTCTTGAAACTTACAGAGTACCTTGATCATTTCTCTGATTTGTGCCACTTTTGAAATTCTAAAGCATAGAGAAAACAATAATCTTTGAGAAAACTGATAGCTCCTACAGGAGGGGAAATGCAGCCTTTCTCCTACATCCATTGCTAATTCACAATCAAGGAAAATTAAGCTCAGAGCTTCAGAAATCCCTCAACTCTATTTTCTGTGCCCATTTACTAAAATTTTAAAAGGAACAGTGATATTTTGATTCTGAAGTGTTTTATTGTCTTTTCTTTCAAATATAATAGCACATCCTTACAACAGCCACTCTTCTAGAAGACAGAAATTATAGTTTTCCTTTCTTCCTTACTGACAGAAAAGACTGCTGCAAACTCCTGTGCAAAATTTTGTTGATGACATCTTTTATCCCAATTGAACAAGTATATTCACTGTCACTGTAACTTTATTCCAGTTCCCTGTCTTGAGACACTCTACTTTGAGAATCTTGGGACCTAAGTTTTTTTACAGCTCAGTGCTTCCCAAGCTGTCAGCCTCACATTTGTTGTAGTCTGGGATATTTTTCAAAAACTATTTCAGTGACAAACTATTTCAAAACATATTAAGGAACTAGCTGGTATATGGTCAAAGTTGAAAGTACTTCTTTCTAGAAGTTATACTACTTAAAAGTACCCTTAATAGTCAGCAGCACATTTCAAATGTGGCTGACAAAATAACTGTAGAAAATCAACCATTTTGCCAAAGAATGATGGTTCCTCTGTTTTCCTACCCAAGAAACACATTGCATTGTTTCTCTAGTAAAGTTGTAATGTTACTACACTGAACAGTCTTCCAAAATTCCTTTCTAGATGATGTGAGTATGCTGTTGGTTTGATTTTTACAGTATAGAAAAGCTGAGGATTTAAATTTAGAAATACTGGTGATTTAAAGTCATCCTTTCCTGCCTCCTGGATCATTCGATGTATTTGCATAGCTCTCTTAATCATCAAGCTGTCTGTCTGTTAAAGAGTTTCTGTGTAAGGTCACCCTAGAAAAAAATACATTGTGTGAAGTTAATTTTAAGAATTAAATCTTTCATTACCTCCTTCCCTTAGATTAGATTTTGTTTAAGGGAACTGATGCCTGAAGAGGCTACCTGGAAACAGAGACTAGACAGGAGTAAGGGAATAAAGGTGATATTTATTTAAAGGCCTTCAAAGGTACACCCTGAGGAGCCCAGAGGCTACTTCCAAGATGGACCCCAAGATGGATGACAAGTCACGAGTTCTTCACACTGTTATAGGTTTGGTCCATTTGCATATCAGCATAAATTCGCCAATTAAAACTTTAGCTACTGATGTAAATTCTCTAAGCTCAGCCCCCCTTTCCAAGATGTTGGTTTACACAGTTCTAGGCCCAGGATAGCCTAGATGTCCTTGGACTGCAAACCCAGGGACTTTGTCTATCTTAGCATGAGAGAGCAGCAGCAGCAGGCTGTGAGACACTTCAGAGTTTTACAGTAGGCAATACAGAATATAAGAGCTAAATCTCAAGGCATCAGAACACTCAGTGATGTCTAACTGCAAAAGGAAGGGGGATCAAAATTTCTGTATGTGGTCAGTGCTTGGATGTTCAACAAGACATTAACCTTAATTCCAGAGTGAACAAATCCTAAAGTAAACAATTACTTGTGATTGCAAGTAATTGGAAAATATTGTTTGTCTGAAGAAAATTCAAATTCATTTTGCTCTCATGGATAGAGCTTTCTCCCATGTAATTGTTTCAGACTTGTAATCTGAATCCTGTGATGTGTGGTTGTTCTAAACTACTTACATTTCTGGAGCCAGAAATAGTGAGGTCCTTTTGAAAATTTCTCGTTCAGACTCCCTCAGTAAGAACCAGAGTTCATTATTGGAATTGGCCAGAACTAGAGTATCAGTTCATTTCTAAAACTGCACTGTGTTTTTGGCTGTGGGCCTGCTGTGTCAGTGGCCGTGGGATTACAGAGGAAAATGTCTCATTTTAGAGACTGTTCCCTCAAAGCTTATTCCATCTATATTCGTGTTGCAGAGGCAGCACTTCAGTTAAGCGCTGGTGAATGAGGTCGAATCTTTCAGCTTGTTCAGAGGGTTTTAGATCTCTGCATAGAATGAAGATTGCTGGAAAACTACAGAAAGCAAATGCGGCCCATTTATTGATTTTGGCAATGAGATAATGAATCCCAAATCAATCAAAGTATGTTTGATAGGTGCAGCAGCTCATTGTTGTTCCTTGATGTAATTTGGTAAATAAATGCAGTTTTCCTACTTGAATGCATTTAATACATTTTAATGAGCTTCTCACTCTATTTTAGAGAGATCAAATATGTCTCCTTAACAAAGCAAGAAACCCACTCAGCCTTTAAAGAGAATGTATAATCACTGAGTAGGGAAAAAAACAGACCTAAACTGCAAAATTAGAGATCCTTGACAGGCAACCACCTCCCCTCCCAGTTGTGGGAAAGGCTGATTTGCTTTAAGAATTTGCAGTGATAGGTGGCATTTGTCAGTTTGAATGTGCTTCCCTGGAAATGCTTTTCTTAAGGTGAAGCAAGTTAAGGAAGCTCAATACAGATGTGATGGCTTCAATTTTATAGATTATTACACTTAAAAAGTTCCAAATTGTTTTGAGTCTGTTTCACTGAGTACAGCCCAAATTTGTCTCCCATGATTAATTTCCTGTAAGTTCAGTCTAATTCAGCATTCTAAATTAAACATCTGGGAGAAGAAAACATGCTTCAGGTTATTACCTGAAGCATGATGTGATTCATATTTTTTTACATAACCAAATTCTGACTGTATATTTTGCAAGGTTGTTACAAGTACTTTTTTCTTGGGTTTAAAACTTGACTTATATGGGTAATACAACACCTGGACTGGCCAGCATGTTCCAAGTCTGTATAGTACTCTTGTGATGAGTTTAAATAGCTATTCAGAGGGGCATTTTGAGGTGTTAAGACCTGAAACTTTCACCAACTCCATTTTTCCCAAAACTATTGATTGCATTCAACTTCCAAAGTAGAAATTTTTGTTGCTTCCTGGTGGGTTGGGGGTTTTTTTGTTTGTTAGTTAGATTTGGGGTTTTTTTGGCATAACTACTGTTCTCAGTTACTGCAAGCAGAGATTATGTTTAAATGACTGAATTTCCTTACATTTCTAACAGTTTGCAAGTAAACAGACTCTTTGATATAGTCCACATAAGCAATTTAAAAATTGCTGCAGTTTCAGTGAGATCTTTTTTCCCATAAGTAATGGTGAAACACTCCAGACTGAAATCCAGGATCAGCTTCTAAAGAGAAGTGCTTCTGTTGGCAGCACATCTTGCTGTTTTCACATCAGCCAGCTGTTCTGCAAAATTTTAATGTCATTTCTGTTTGGAAGTGATTTTGATGAAGACTCTAAAATGGAAGAGGATTCTGGGCATGCAAAGCATAATTTGCTTTTGTACTTATATATTAAAAATGAGTTTTCATATAGGAATGTTTTTATTTGAAAGCTCTCTTGTTACCCAAAATTTCCACATGAGAAAATCAGTACTGAGCTAATAACAGCTTTTTGAAGCCATTTTAATTTATTTTTTTCTCCAAAAGTAATTTTTTTTTCAAGTATGTCTAGTCCCAAGTACTCTACCCTCTGCTACGTTGAATCAACAACTTACTTTCAGTTTGCCAGCTAGAAAACTGTAGAGCCCGATTCTAGAGGATTGAATAAATGGAAACAAATGCTGCATCCCAGTTGATAGTTTATTTATGTATCAAGGGTGTGCCTTTTTCAGGCCCTCTTGAAAATTGTCCAAATGTCCTGAAAATCAGGAGTCCTTCAGCTGTAATCTTTATCTGATAGGGTTATGATTAGTGACCACCTTTAAAGCTTCATTAGGGTTGCTTTGGGCAACTGAGGTGCATCCCGTCCCCATTTAACCACACTCTTTAGGTTATTAAGACATTGGTTTTTTGACAGTTGGAACTTTTGTTTCCAGTGTTCTGTTTAGGTTGATTCTCAGCTTTTTGTCTTTGTGTACCACATTTGTGGTAAAATTAACCTTTCTGAGTTTATATTTCTGAACCAGTCTATCTAAGTCATTCTATCCCCTCTTCTTCTCAGAGAAAAAGTAGTTTGGAGAAATAGGTTTTGCTGACTTGAATTTTCTGCACCTGGTAAGTTAAATCCCACCCTTTGGCCCTTATCTTTGTTACAAAGCACAAAAGATGGTTTTAAGAGCAAGCCATGCCAATGATGTTTGTACTTGAAAAGTGTAGTTACAGACCGTGCTTCGTTTCTTTCATTTGAGTAGCTTTGTTTCACGAAAAGTAGATTTGATTAAAGTGAAATAGTGTCCAAGCTCTTAAGCTATTGCTTCCCTATAGCAATCTTTTTCATAAAGCTTCAGTAAATACTGGGACTTATTCTGAGTGTCTTTACTCATTGATCTGTGGAGCTTTAACTGAAACCTGAAAATTAAGTGGTTTTTAAATCAGAAAAGTTCAACAGTATTAGAATGTAATTGCAGATGTCTAGAGAAGTCACTAATGAACTCAACTGTTCAAATATCATATTGGACACATTTTATAATTATCAGCAGGGAATTTAAAAATGCAGTAGGAGGAATTGGAAACTGGAAATGTTACTATTCAAATTGCATCTACGTGCCAACATGGTTTTGTTTATTGCCCCAGTTATTATCTTCAGATTCCTTTTTTTTTTTTAAAGATACCAATTACACCACTTGGCTGTAAACATACTTCTGAAAAAAGTCATTTTTATGCTATGACCTCACAAATATTATATATAATGAGTAGTGCTTCATTTGCAAGTGAAGTAACATAATTTGCTAAGCCAGTCTTTCTTTTGAAGGACCATTTGAAGGCTTTTACAGTAGAGAACACAACCATTCAAATGGCTATGAAAGTGCAAGTCCTGCAACAATGCCTCTAGAAGACAGAGATTCTTCTTCTCACTAATGAGGTTAAGCATCGAGTTTTCTTATAAAATGCTGACTTATTCTGTAATTAATTTAAAACTATTACAGAGTATAGTTTTTAAGCTCTCTGATAAGAGGAACTGCTTGCTTTTTTTTCTTCTCGTTATTAAAGCAGAATGGGAGATCCAGCATGACTTCTGCCCTGAGGAAGCTGTCAGCTGCAGGCAGTGCTTGTCTGTGTGTTTTCCCAGAGGGGAAGGGCAGGGCAAAGAGCTGGGTTTTTTCCACCATGTGAAATAATTTTTTAAGAGGAAAACTGCTTTTTATGTCTGCAGCAGCCAGAAGAACTGTGAGGCCTGTTTGTTACTCGTGGCTCAAAAAGCAAGTTATGAGCTGGCCACTTGCTGCTCTTTGGTGTCTCCTCATAAAGTTACCAGCCATCTTATGTTCAAGGGCAGAACTGCTGTGGGCAAGTCATGTAGTCAAGTGAGGGGAAAGGAGTGCTTCCTGGCGGGGGAGGGGAGTGCATAATTCTACTTTCTGTTTCAGCCAGTGTTTTTCCACTGGGGGGACACCTACCTTCTAAAACAGCTGTGAAACAGTTTCTTAACATTTGCTCTCCAGTGAGGTTTGCAGGCTGACTGAACAGGGTTAACAGTATGGAAGATCCCACTAACTCTTTAGGTCCCTTCCAGCTGGTCAGACAGTATTCAGCCTTTAGCTATTTATAGAGTATTGTTCACTTCTGTTTAAAGTCTGATTTTGTTCTGGAGGTTTTTTCTTCTCTGAGCAGAAAGGAGCACAAGAACACACAGATTTGGTCAAAGTCACGAGGGATTCTCTCTTTAGGTCTACATTTCAGGTCATTTAAGGTTTTAAATATGTTCCATGCTGTTTCAAAGCTACTTCACTGATTGCCTTTCCTTAACATTTCAAGGAATCTGTTTGAATTTAAGATGGAATCATCTAACTCTTTTATACACAATATTTGAAACAATGGTATTTGCAAAATAGCAGTAATATTCTACTCATTTGCTGTGTCTGAACTGTCTAATTTGTCTTTGTTGGATGCATTGCAGGAGTTTGCTCAGATGCATGTTGTTGGATGCTTCTTAAATAGCTTTTCACAAAGGATTCAAAATTCCATTGCTGTGAAAGGATTATACCGAATTTGCTCTGCTTTGTTCTGTTCTATTAGTAAAGACTTCTAGGAAGGCTTTACTAATAGAAAGGTCTTTGTAGGTTTTTTCTATGCTAAAAATGTGATTTTCAAGCTTTTTCTCAGTATTAAATTTAGTTAAGTCTGCATTCTGCTATAATGAATGCCCTGTAAAACTAGAGATTGTGTTTTTTCCTCCCTCTCCAAAGCTATGAGGTGTATCTACAGCATGTTCTGCCTGGAAGACTAACTTTAAATCATGTGGAAATATTGGGTTGAAAAATGCATGCATGAGAGTTATTTCATGGTCTTGTGGCATTGGTGTGTCAGGAGAAGGTGAAGATGTAGAGGGAAGTTCTACACCCTTGTAAACCCACAGAGGGGTGGAAAGATGCTGGAAGTTACTGGTAGGTAGGTGTGCTCTAAGGAGTATAAATGTGTGGTGCTATTTTTAGTACACAATTTTATTTCATAGTAGAGGACAAAACTGTCTGACAGGCCTAACTAAATTGATAGTTTAGGGAAATACTACATTTCTATTTTTAAAAAAAGAAAAAATAATTTCTACAAATGAAAGGGTATCTGGGAGATTTGCTGCAATAGGGAACGCTGTTAGAAAGGGAGGTTGGCATTGCTTTTTAGAAAAACTGGAATTCTCAAATACAAGTAAAAAAAAAACCTCAGAGTTCGTGAAAAATGTTTTTCTTCATTTGATAGCCTATGCTATCTCATAGAGTGGACTCTTCCCCAGGGGGATTTTTGAGATAAAATCTATACCAATTTGTTAGGTTTTTAAAGAGAAATTATCATTGCATTAATATCTTAAACTTCCACATCTGGTCTGTGTCCCCTTCACTTTTAGATTTTGTGTTTAGTTTTCTTCTGCTGCTGTGGTAAAGGACTTTTTTATTTTATTCTTAATTTAAAGGAATTAAGCTTTATGATCTCATATAGAAAAATTCATGTGGACAAGTCTAAAAGCTCATAAATCATCAAGTATGGCTTGAACTACTCTAGCTGTTCAGGAAACAATTAGCAAGAGCATAAAATAAATGGATGTATTATTTATTTCAGATTTCCTCAGAGGTAAATCAGAGAGGAGACTGTAGTACATTTAGTGGCAAATGTTTGAAAGCAGTTGTGAGAAATGAAGAAGCAGTTTCTGTGTACAAAGTAGGTACTCAGCAGAGAAGCAAATGGTAGCAGTGAGGGTGCCTCTGGTACTTGGAGGTTGTATCTCCATTAGTGTTGTAGCCCAGTGAGGCATGTGCCTTTGAAGCAATGCTTTGGTGTGGCTCTCAAAGGGATCTCAGGGTTCATCATTTCCTTTAGGGTCATGTAAGCTGGGGTTTCACTCCAAGAGCTTGCTGTGGGCCAGCCACTCATGCACCTTCAATGCACGGACTGAGCTGAGAGTGTCCAGAGTAAAACCCTATTTCTGCCTTTAATCAGTTGTAAGGCCCATGTGCATGAATGCCAAATGTACTGTCTCAGTGCATACAGTGTCAATCGGACAAAAGTAAAAAGGTCACTGGAATTATTCAGTTTAAACTTTTATACACTTAGAGTTGGATTACTTTTTTTGTCTCTTTTGATACTCATATATCTAGACAGTGAACACAATTTTGCAGTTATTTCTTGATCATTTAAATGTTGGGACATTGCAATACGCTATTTTTAAAATTTCAAGTGGCTAAATTATTTAAATTTTAAGCATGACACTGGTAAATGGCAAAACCAGCTGTATAAGCAAATGAATGCATGGTTTGCATTTCTTTATGGAAGCACTTAAGTAGATGAGTCATTCATATCTTCAAGCTTGTTAATGATTTTAATGGCCTAAAGTTTCAAGCTGTTACTGAAAATATACCTACTACAGCTTCAGTTAAATTGCAGACTAAATTACAGGTGTGTTTCCGGCTGCTGATTAGTCTTGTTGGTAAACAGTGTGCATCCAGTTGTCAAGAAAACTAAGAAAAACACTTGAAAAAAGGAATCTGAATGTTCAGTGTGTAGGGGAAAGATGTCATTGCCGTTTGCCTCAGGTTTTTTTCAGAGAAGTCTTCTCTGCAATTTTACGGTTAGCTTTACTCCTGTAATGTTGTCCATAACATTGCAGGAGTAAAGGAGTAAACATCTACTGTCATCCAGTTACACTGAAAAATTGCAATTTATATTGGAAAGTCTTCTCTTGGCTATGCATATAAATTGCATTTGCAACCTGCAAGACTTAAAAGTGAAAAGCTGCAATAATTAAAAGTCCTTTCTTCTGTTCAGGATGCTTACCTAGGAAAGTAAGCAGCAGGACAGCTTAATTATCTGTAATGTGTACAAATGTTTTCTCACACATTCAGTGAAGAGCCTAACAGGCAATTTGTACCATCTTCAGCTTTAGATACTTGAGCTGCCCACTGCATTGAGAAAATCAGAAAATTGTATGTGATTCATGTATTCACTCTGTTCTCAGTAGAGTCTTAGTCATGAATTACCATGATCTCAGTGTTTTCAATGGTTATGTGGTTTGTTCTTGCTTGAAATTGTGTTTTATCCACATACAAAAATGTAGGCACAAAACCAGATACATTCAGATGAACTGAAGGAAGTTGTGGAAAGCAAGCCTCTGGGGTTCTGTAGAGCTTTTTTTCCAGATTCCTAGCATAGCCCCGAGAAGCTTCTCCTTTTGCAGAATTTCACAAGGAATCTTCTTCCCAAATTCATAATGAGACAGATGACACACTGAAAATTTTTCCAGCCACAGGAAGCTGTTCCTGTTTTCTGTTTTTTCCACTGTTTTCTGGTATCGTGAGTTGTCCAGGGAGAAGGGATTCAAATTTTCAGCAGATTTGCAGAGATAGATCACTAAATATCTTGTCTTTATAAAGTACAGCCTGGGTTTGTTCAGCTGTGGTCCTTTTTTCTCTGAGAGCCAATGCATCAGTATGTAAAACACTAGAGACTATGCAGTGATTGATTATGACCACCACAGCCACAGCTGGGAAGCAATGGATTGGGTTTGAGGCAATGGAGAACAATAATGATGGGAAAAATAGATCTCATTATACCAAGTCTGCCCATCTCTGTGTTCTAGTGCTGTGTGGTGGAGGCAGGACCAGCATGCTGCTGGGTTTTTTTCTAAAAGTTTTGGAATATATTTGGGTGAAAGACAGGGAGAACAGGCAAGAACAGGGGAGTGCCAGATGTGTCTTCTCAAGTTTTTCTGGCCCTCAGATGGAAGCCCAGGTGCTCTGCACTGGAAGCAGCTCCCATAACACGAGAAGATGAATAATGTCATACTCCTGCAAGCGTAATCTAGCATTTGTTCTGCATCAGGTCCTTCACATGATCATAACGTTTCTGGTGTTTGATGACTGAGAAGCACGAAATACTTGTGTAAGACAGGAGTTCTCAAAAGGGCTAGAGGGGCAAGGTGATATTGCTGCAGTTTTTAGTATCTCCAAGGATAAATTTTCTACAACCTCTCTGGATAACCTGTGCCAGTGCTTAATCACCATCACAGTAAGAAACTGTTCCCTGATGTTCAGAGGGAACTTCCTCTATTTCAGTTTGCGTCCTGTCACTGGGCACCATTGAGAAGAACCTGGCTCCATTTTCTTTACACTATCCACTCAGGATTTTGTACATGTTAATTAGATCCACACTCCACTCCTACATCAAGAGTGTCTGAGGATCTTGAGGCACAGAACCAAAGGCCTTAGTGAAGTACTGTCTGCTTTCCCCTCATTTACCAAGCCAGTCATTTCATTGTAAAGTGTTTCAGGTTGGTCTAGCAGTTTCCCCCTGGTGAACCTATGTTCAGCACTGCTGATCACCTTGTCCTTCATGTGACTGGAAATGATTTCCTGGATCAGTTGCTCTTTCATCTTCCCAGGGACTGAGGTAAGGCTGACCTTCCCTCAATCCTGCTCCTTATAAAGGTTGGAGTGACATTTGCATTCCTCCAGTCATCAGGCACATCTCTCAACCACCATAATCTCTTAGAGACTGAGAGTGGCCTCACAATGACATCACCCACCTGCCTTGGTACTCGTGGATGCATCCCATCAGGGGCTATTTGCTTAAGAGTCTTTCCCTGTGCTGATCCTCTTCCACCAAGGGTACCTCTTCCTTGCTGGAGTTTCTCACCGTCTTCTCTAGCCCCTGAAGGTTTGTCTTGCTAGTAAAGAAACGCTGAGGCAAAGGAGGCACTATTACCTCAGCCTGCTCCATGTCCTGTGCCACTGGGTCCCCTGCCCCATTCAGCAGCAGGCTCACGTTTTACCATTTCATACTTACGGTACAAGACCTTCCTGTTGTCTTTGACAACATCAGCATCTCATGGGCATTGCAGCTAAGGCTGCCTTCAGCCTTCCCACCCTCAAGCCTGTGCCTCATTCATGCCTGAGATCCAGCAGAGCACCTATCCTCACTGGCTTCTCTATTGCTTGGGATCAGCACTGTGCAGTGCTGTGAAAGAAAGGCTGAGGCTGTACTGTGCATTAACAGTGGACAACATGGAGTCAATATTTGAGCAATGTAACTAAGAGCTGGATACATACTAGTGGACACTGAAATGCTGGAGCTGAGCTTGTACAAATTCAGGTCCAGCACCTCCAAGCAGCACAACTTCCAGACCAGCAGCTTCTTTTGAATAGCTTATAAACCCTTCAGAACCGAGTACAAATAGGATGTTTCCAGTGTGCTATCTCTGAAAGGCTTGTTTTGAGGTGTGTTTTCCTTTATTCTACTGCTTTTGCACCCGTCTGGGAACATCCTGTGGAGTTGCAGTACATAAATATGGGTCTTGCAGTGCCCTAACTTCTATCAGTGTGTCTAAATTTTCCTTGCTGTCTCTTGCAGTGTGTTTGTGTTGCACCTGATAATACTCGAATAACGTGAGTTTTCTGTTGTCAGGAATAACCCAGCTTATCCCGTTATGCTGATCTGATCTTTGTATATCTTGCTGGAAAGAAAGGGAGGGAAATTATCCTCCCCACAGTCTGGTTGCCCCTGTTTTGTACAGCTGTAAAAACTAAGGAGCATTTTTTTTGTAAGTATAGTTTTCTGTAAAAATATTTGATACATAGCCAGTTATTAAAAGCTGTTCCAAATAAAAATAGCTTTCTCTAGATACTATTGACACATTGCATCAAAGTATGGAAGAAAGAAGGGGAAATGGCATGTTCTCCTCAGTAGAAAGGCTCATCTTCCAAAAGAGCTTGACAACAGTGACATAAACTATTACAAGCCTTGAAAGTTTTCCTTCGCTGTAGCTATTAAAATGTCTTTGATAATTGCTGTGTCCTCCTGCAGACTTTTAGCATTGCTAAATGTTTTTACATTAAAAATAACCCCTCAAACTGTTACCATTGCCTGTGTTTGTGAAGTTCTCCTTCAGCTCTTCATGGATTTAACCTCCTTCACTGTTTGTAAAGGAAAATATATAAGCTTTAAGGTGATGCTTTTTAGAGTAGAAGCTTAGGGCACAAGTATAAGATGAATATTAGAGTGTAATGGCTATGACATTCATATTGCTTATCCAAGGAATGTCTTTTTCTTTCCAGCAAAACACTTTGCAGTTCTTTTGAGCTGGGGATCCCTTCTCCATTTCATCACTTTTCAATTTTTACATGGCTGGATGTCTTGGGAAAAAGACAGGTTTTTCTGGTGAGGATGAGGGAGAATTTGAATTAGGAGAAGAAAGGAAGGTAGAAATTTTAGGGAACCTAATAGAAAAGATATTAATCCGGGATAATACCGAACCTAATAGAAAAGACATGAATCAGGGACGATACCTTGACGTAAGGAACTGGATAGTTCTGGGGGATCAGAGGAAAGACAACCCAGCAAAATCAAATCTTAAAGACAATAGAGAGGAAAATACACGCTTTTAAATCAAAATTAGGTACTCTGCATGTAAAGCTCCGCATACCTTGCATGGCAGAGTTATCACTGGAGTTTCTTGCTGCTGTGGTGTGCCCTTTCTGTGAATGGTACAGCCCTTTCAGGGACAATGGGATGATTGCATTGTCTTTTAGATATGTCTTTCAATGGTTCCCAGTCTGGAGGAAGAGGAGTTTCTGAATCACACTATTTGAATGTCTTAAGAGTTTAGGTACGGGAGTGCCTGTCTTAGATATTCTGTCAGTTACTCCTGCTGGTAGTATTTTACAGCTCTGTAATTGGTTAGACTTCCCATTATCTGAAGCCACTCTTCTAAATGAATATGCCATAGTATCTTTCTATAAATAAAACCATGAATGAATAATTCCCATGGGCTGGCTGAGGCTTTTATACTCCCTGAATTCCTGAACACTTATTTTCTCTCTTCAACATCATCTGTCTTCTTTTTTTCCTTAGGTTTCAGAAAGTTGTAATCTGTTTCCTTTATGTAAGAGCTTTTAAGTAATCTTAAGATTTCTGAAAGGACAATTGATAAAACCCTATCTTGATTTTAAAAGGAGGCTGTCAAGTCTATTACACCCTTCAAATGGCTTCCTTTTAGAAATCAAAGTTCTTACTGCATAAATGTGTATTTATGTATGTCTTGATTCTCCTTCCTATCTGGGGATCATAAAATATGATAAGACAGAGACTGAAACTCATAATTTCTTGGGCAGCAGAGACAAAAAGCTGTGTTCCACTAATAAAAAAATTCAAATTGCAATCTGTATAAGAAGAAATTTTAAGTGATTGCTATCTTGTATATGTGTAGAAGATAAAGCATTTTAAAAGCAATAGTTTTCATACTGGAAATTACATATATTGATAGAAAGACATCAGCTTTTAATGATATAAATAGTTGTAGCTTCTTTTTATCTTAGACAGTTACTTTAAAAAATTGAAAAGGGGAAGGAAATGGGCAATTCTCCCCAAAGCCTAGGCATTAATCTCCCCAATGGGCAATCTCCCCAAAACCTAGTTCTGAGGGATAAACTTGTGTGCAATGGAAAGATCTCTGCAGTTCTTTCAACCTGGGTAGTTTTGCCCTGAAGATTCATTAGTGAAACTTGCAGGAAAAAGACTATGTATTCTTAATAAAATATATTTCATTTGCTTGTCTGGAACATAGTGTTGTATATTCTTTGTGTGCCCATCTAATGCTTTAGAAAAATATTATGAATATTAAAATCAGGAGATTTAAGAAAAGTATGTTGTGTGATTAGGCAAGCTTTGTGCTTGCAGCTCCATGTAGGAAGCACACATTGCTTTAGTTTTCTTTACTCTGATTCTTGATGGTGACATTTAAGAGATTAAACAACAATGTTGACAGCCTGTAGCCTTAGGTTTCTTTAGAAATTGTATTATTCTGTGAGGGAAATTAAAGCTATAAAAAATTCTTCATAGATGCTTTACAGAATACTTAAAAGAGATTACCTTTCCCTACTGCACATTTGTGCCTACTGAAGTATAACATCATGTTTCAAATGAAGTTACTTAGGATCTATTTGACAAATGGGAGAAATGTGTAGATTTCACTTACCTTCAAAAGCAAAGCAGCAAAAAGAATATTGGTCACTGGAGAGGAACCAATGTGAGGAAGCGCTCATCAATTGAAAATATACTTTATTTTTTTCCCCCATAAAGTATCTCAGGTTTTTCCAACCACTTTTCAAGGAAGAAATATAATGTTTTTAAACAAAAATAAGAAGATAATGTTGCAGATGCAAAACTACAACACACATGGAGCTAACTACTACTCATATTTCTACATTTTTCTCCTTCACATAAGCATGCTCTTAATCCTGTGGAAAGCAGGAAACTTGTAAGCTAGTTTTCAGAGAGATACAAACCTCAGAACTGCGTAGTACTTTTTCTCTCAAGTCCCCTTTTGTTTCAAAAAAAGATTTTTTTTGCAGTTACATAACATGGACAATAATATTTCCAGAGTGAAGGAATGGAAAAAGTACTAGCCTAGCTTTGAAAGTACTTAATTATAATGAGCAGATGAAAAGGACCTGCTTTTGCTGTCCAGAGTTTGCAGTAAGAAACTTAAACTCTGTTTTGCAAGACACTGGGAATTCCAACATGAGGGTTGTTGTAGGTAGAACTTTAGGGGAAGCAACATCTGCATCTTGTTCTTCTGGTGTCAGTTACTGTTCTGTAATGAAAGGGATTGCATGAGACACAAATTACTCCAGAGCTGGTCTTTGACACCTGACACTCAAACTTTCAAACTTGGAGTTGAGACTTCAACAAAGATGTGTTTGAGTAGGAGTTCTTCAGTAAAGCTTTTCAGATGTGATATAATTACCTGAAATTCCAGTTTTCCAGTCACTGCACTAGGCTTACAACTCATCTCAAAATGGATAAGCAATTTTAATTCTTCTATATATTTATATCTATTCTTGCTATATTCTTGTGTGAAATGCTGCAGGACTCTCTTCTTTCTGTCTGTCAGAGATGCATCCTGAATTTTTTCTTGATAAAATAGTTTTCCGATGTTGAAATTATTAATGTGCAAAGAAAGGAGAAAGGGATTTCACTGTGCATGGGAATGTTGAGATCCTCAGTTGGTTCAATCTTCATTCACTTCAAAATCAAAACTCCAAATCACTGAAAGATTGCTGAGAAAATACAGATCTAACCAGGTGTGCTGCATGTTCAGCGATGCATAAAATGCACAGGGAAACAAAGGTGTGCTGATTCAACCACTGAAGAGGAAGGTCCTTGTTCTAAGACTCCCGACAAAAGTCCGTCATTGATACACTAAGCACAAGTGACAGATGCAAAGTTTGCTTCAGGAAAAATCACAGAAAGACATTGTTCACTTCATAGCTGCTTCTGACACATTCTGAAATACTCTGAGTTAGTGCAAAGGTTTAATATAATATCTGTTAAAGAGGAACAGCCATTTTGGAAAGCTTCAGATCATTAACTGGATAAGGAAAAAAAAAAGTCACAGGAGAGAGCTGAGAGTGTGAACTTTCACACATCTAGACTATTAACTGCAGCTAAAATTAACTAAAGTGCTGGTTCACATTTCGATCATCAGACTTCAGTCTTGGTCTTGTATTTCTCTATATTTCCTACAAGGAGGAAATGCACAGCTTGTGCATGTTTGCTCAAAGTGTCAAGCTGCTAAATTTCCATTGCAGGGGGTTTTTTCCTTCTCTAAAGTGGAGATTCTTACCATCCTAAAGACTTTTAGAAGTGAACTGCACAGTCTAAAAGTTCTCAGGTTCAAACAAGCAAACCTTGGCACAGAATTAACATGCACTGTTAGAGCCTGGGTTGATCTCAAGGCATCCCTTTACGATATAGCTGGGCCTTTCCCACAGTCCTAAAATGCCCAGAGTTGTAGGTTTGCATATAATGTCCATGGCAGCTGTCCTAAGAGAGCTGGCTCTGCTCTCCAGCATGCAGGGACAGTGCTTCCTTGCCCTTGGAGGGCTGCTTTTGACCTGCTCACAGCGGCAGCAGCAGAATGGAATACAGCCAGGATGCTGCTAACTTGTTGCATGGTCAGTGGTGCTGATCTTGTCCTTGTAAACAGCAATATTATCACTAATACTTGGGGTTTTTTTCATAAGTCTTACAAAGCAGGTGCTACAGGTGAAGTTCAGGAGGGACTGAATGACTTTGGCTGATTTCTCCTGGGATGAGTCTTTTTAAAAATAATATCTGAGCTATTTTTCTTGTACAGTGTTCCTAAACAACTTGAATAAATGGTTTCTCAGTAACATATATATCCACAAAACCTAAGGGGTTTTTTCACATCAAGCCTATCAAATATAAACAGTAGCTGAATTTTTTAACTTTCTTTCCTTTTTCTAAGAGATTTTTTCCAAAGCCTTTCTCTATGGATATGATGTTGCTTCCTTTGGCAAGTTTCTTTAGCATTTGGTGGTATAAGTGAGGTGTTCACCACTTAAACTGTCACCTAAATCTAATAAGTTTTATGTTAAGAATAATGTAAGTTGTTATAGTTCTAAAAAGATTTTTTTCATTGTTCACCAAAAACAGTAGTGCTTTGAACTTGTGTGAGATACTTTAACATGGTTCTGTGGTATCTTGATGTTTCCCTCCACAATATGTAAATTTCCAAAAGACACACAAAGCTGCTTTTCTCACAGAATGGTGAATTTTAATACTTGTGTTGGTGTTAGACCACATCAGATGGGAAGCTTGAAAATGCTTTGAAATATAGTGTGGTTAGTGTGACCATCTGCCTTCAGCTTCTTTTACTGTTTAATTGTGAAAATACCTAGAACTTGTTCAGATGCAGTAATACAATATTATTCAGTCCACTTGTGTGTGTGCAGTTGTTATTACTTGGATTGCACTGATACTGTGATTATACCTGTTAATTAAGATAGCAAATTATGTAATTGAGATCAGGAAAAGAAGTGTCCTTGGAAAAGTGAAAAATAGTATAAAGATCTCTTACAGTAAATGTTTTCAGTATCAGATTTGAAAGCTAGTTTGTCATAGCATGTTTTTAATGAACTTCTCTACGAAGTCATCAATACCATTTTTGGGGGTTTCCTATTTCAATACTATGTAGATTAACTGTGCAAGCCTACATGAAGCTTAAGTTCTAACAGTTCTAGTACTTCAGGGGAAGGATAGACAAGCAGTTAACAGTCTGTTTGTTACTAGTACATTACTAAAATTAGGAAAGTGGTAAAATATGTCTTTATTTTTTCTCAATTCACTTTAAGACTAAATAGGTTTTTGTACTTTTCAATAGAAGTGTGCTGGTATCTGTAAAATGAACTGGGGAATCTAAGTTGCCATTTTTTCTAGGGGCAAAAGTTTGGAATCATGATATAGGTGATCAAGCATGAGAATATTTGCCTTGTTCTCCTTGTCTCCTTAAATGTGCTAATAAGTGCTAAAGCATGTACAGGAATTGCTGTTATTCTTACATTTCTCTGTTCTAACTTTTGCCATCTGTAATGATTCAGTGACTCTGTCTATAACTTAAGAGTTCTGAGTGAAGTAATGAAATTGATTTCTCACTAATGCATCAATGTATTTGAAATAGAAGTCTTTCTGCAGTCATTGCCTTTTATCACTGCAGAGCCATTAACTAATAGCTTCCATCCTGGGACAATGGAGTGACTAGAGCCTGAGGGAAAATAATTTTCTTTAATATATCTGCAAGAAGCACCAGTCTATAAGAGCTGGATTTTTGTAGAAGCAGACTTTAGAAATCATTTGTTGCTATCATTTTGGGAAGAGTGAGGGCTGAAAAATGATGAAGAGGCATTCACATAATCAGAAAGAAAGAACAGAGAAAAGAGATGTGCTTTCTAGCAGAGGCTTCTTGTTTAACTGAGGCCAGCTGAAGAAGAAAGTGCAAAGCAATAAAAAACAACTCTACAGTTTGGAGAAGAGGCCCTATGTGACCGGGAGGATCCTGGCACCCTTCCAAGACCCCAAACCTAGGCTTAAGCAGTGATCAAGACTAGTGAGAAGAAATTAGGTCAACATGTTCGTCTTTTCATCTAGCTCTGTTTTTCTTGTGCTTCTGCAGCTGAGATGAGTTTGTCTCAGAATCAAGAAAGAGTGTTTTGTTTGCATTAATTAGTATATCACAGTTAAGTGATCTGTAAAATCTGCATTGCTGAGGTCGAAGTTGAAGGAAAGTGCATGGATTAACTACCTGGGAGTCAGAATAGCCCTGAGCAAGTCCTGGGAGCCTACAGCAGAGTTAGGTGCTTGTGGTGAGGAAGGAGGAGAGCTTGATGAGATTCCAGCCTAAACCTAACCCAGGGTACTAGGAGCTGTCTGACCCCATATGAGAAGCTTCCAGACAAGGAGAACTCTTGATAATGTAATGCTACCCCTGGGGCTTCTAGGTTGTGGGAATGAAGAGTTTTCAGAACAACACACAAAGGGCAGTTACCTGATGCTGATTCCTCTAGCCCAGTTGAGAGAGATGATGTTGTGTGAAACATTTCATTTAGGTATTCCTAGATCCAAAAAATGTCAAAAGCACAATTTAAGTTTGAAGAAATGAAGGCTGCAAGAAACTAGGATAATGGGAAACAGTTTGGGAGTTACTGACTTGATCTGCCTAATGGTCTGCCACCGTGAAGAGTGAGCAGCCCCAGCTTGGTTCATGTGAGTGCCAGAGGGGAGAGGGGGAGAACTAGAACCCTGAGTGAATTTAAAAACCTGAGCTCCTACTGTTCACTCATAAAGGGAGGAGTAGGAAAACCATTTCATTTTGTCTTCAACTTCAGAGCACTTGTGACACGCAGAGGGGACAGTTCCTTCCTCTGATGGAATCTGAATTCCGGTAAGAAACTGGAGCATCAGATTGTTTTGGAGGTATTTCTGTTCCTGCACAGGAGTAATTAACAACACCAGGTACCAGTATCCTGCTTCCATCACATAACAGTTCCCCCAGCACTATGTATTTATGGACTTATGACCCTCAGCACCTCATTCCACCAGTCCATAGATATTAATGTTGTTTTGCATCTGTGGCAAATGGCATGGGATAAGGAAGATGTAAAGCAGAAGTTCAGGGTGAAGCAAGCCCGTAACATACTGCTTTGGTTTGCATGTTGGTGAGAGAGCTCATTGGGAATGAAGAATAACAGGGGGTTGCCTCTCAGGTAATTTAGGCAGCATGTTTTCCTTTAGTCAGGCTGAATGCTTCAGTGCAATTTATGAGCTATAAAACAATTTATGTTTTTCCTTAGTAAGATATGTGGATATCTAAATATCTCTTGAGAATAAGGAAACCAAGAAGTACATTAAGAAAGACCTGTCAGTGAAGGTTTTTAATCCTTCATTGTGTGCCCCTGTTGAGACCTAGGACATTAGCGGGAATACTGTAAGGCAACATTGTTCCGATCAAGAAAAATAGCTCTAGTTTCCCTAATGAATTCTAAAAGTACTTTAAATTCCACATAATAACTAAAGTGCATTAATCTTGATCGCTGCAAGTCTTTAATGGCTGCTAAACAGCAGTGTATATATTCAGTTAAAATGCCAGCTTGAAGCATGGGCTAAAAATGTTGGTAGAAGAGAAGCAGTGCTGCTTCTTAATGGAGGGGGGAAATCTAGGAATCAAAATGGTTAGATATTCCCATTTCCAAGTAGTTTATTAATCACTTGAACTCTAATAGGTTCTTCCATTGGGAAAAACAAAGGTATTTTAGAAAACTTGAACTTGCTTCAGAAGACTGTTGTATCGAGCCAGTTGTGGAGATTTGTTCCTGCATTGTTGTCAGCCATGCACGTGCAAAGCAGAATAGGGATGTTTTAATTCCCCACCCCACAGTAGATGCCACAGCAGTAAACGTGCCCTTTACTGTGTGACCCAAGCATATTGCCACTGCATTGCACAGAAGAGGTCCCTGTTTGCTGAGGGAAATGTCTCCTGTTCAGAACCTCCTTTTGCTGTTTCTTAGACTACCACTGTGGCTTGAATGTGCCTTTAGCTATCCCAGTAAGTATTTACTGGAAAATGCAATTGAATACGTGACAATATGTTTTGCCAGTTGCAGTGAAATAACCCATCAGACAAACCACATCATATTAAATGTTCTTGCAAAGTATGTTCCTACTAAGTGGAGAACCTGTAAAGCTTGCAGATCAACAGAAAAAAGACATGTCTCAGCTGATGCTGCTGTTTGCTTCAGACCACTGAATGGTAATATGAGGAAGTTTTTAGTGTCGCAGGAATTACCAAGGGTGGGTAAACAGCACCTGAGCAGTGAGGCCAGAACTGCCTGCAAGATCTTGGTATGTGGCCAGGCTTCTCCTCTCTGCCAGGGCTGCACATGTGCACTACCCCTCACCCCGGAGGGTCACCTGGCTGTGCAGGCTGTGAAGGAGCCTGGGGTATCTGAGTGAGGTTAGCTGTGAAATGTGTTCTGGCAGTCTGGGAGAGGGACGAGAGGGCTGGGAGAGTAAAGTGGTTTCTTTCCTGAAGTCAAACAGAGAAGTGTCTGGTCCCCTGCCTGGCATTTCAGACCTTGCTCCTGTCCCTGCATCAGTGTGGCTATCTCATTCTCAGACAGCAATTAGAAAGAGAACAACTTGTTGCAGTCTCAGTTTTTGTTAACGTGTTTGAAGTGCTGTGTCTGTCTAGTCATTTAGGGCCCAGAGAAACACCTTTTCACATTTCCCTTTTGTGCACATCCATATACCCAGGTAAATTGGTAATTGTACTTTATAGGAGCCTACGGCCAGTACCTTTACATGGATAAGACCAGGCTGTCATGGTTTAACTCCAGACCCTAAGAACCACACAGCCGCTCACTCGCTTCTCCCTGCCCTGTGTGGGGGAGAGCCAGGAAAAAAGTAAACCTATGGCTTGAAATAAGAACAGTTTAATAATTGAAACAAAATAAAATATTATAATAGCATCATAACAATTGTAATGAGAAGGAGATAGGTTTAATTTCTCTAAGGGAAACAAGTGTTGCACGATACAACTGGGCACCACCTTGCTGCTTGTCCCTCAGCAGTCAGTCTCTCCTGTCCATCTCCCTCCAGTTTATGTGCTGGGCATGATGTTCTGTGGTCTGGAATATCCCTTTGGCCAGTTTGGATCAACTGTCCTGGCCATGCTCCCTCCCAGGTCCTTGTGCAGCTCCTCACTGGCAGAGCCCAGGAACCTGAAAAGCCCCTGGCTCAGGGTAAGCACTGCTGAGCAACAGCTGAGCCATCAGTGTGTTATCAACATCAGTCTCATACTGAATTCAAAACATCACATTGTACTGGCTAGTGGAAAGGAAATTAACTCTCCAGGACACAGGCTCAGTAGCTGCCTTTTACTCTGGACTGATGAAAGATAATGAGCTGCTTCTCCTTCAGATGCCTTCTTCATTAGTGGTATGGGGAAGGCTGCAGCTGAATAATACCATGAATCTGGGCTTTGGACAGCACCATCATAAAAAATTGCAACTTTGCACCAGAAAGTACAGATCAAGTATAAAGTGCCTTTGCTAGTTCAAATTTATTCCAGAAATATCGACAGAAAGAATTGTAGAGCAGACTGTAGATGGGATCAAGACTGTAAGCCAGGAGAGCTGCGATCTGCTGCACTGGGTCGTTTGTCACATCGTAGCTGGTGTGAAAACAACAGGTACGGGGAATTCTCAGTGGTGTGATTCCATTTGGCACATAGGCTGGGGGTTGGCACATGCCTTTTGATCCAGATTGAATTTGTGATGCTCGCTGACCCAGTATTATAGAGATCAAAATTTAATGAATGCAGACCCACTTTTTAGGGAGTTTGTTGGAATTGCACAGTAAAAGAAAGATGGCTGGCATTCTGTTTCAGATGTATTGCATGTATTTGTATGCTGTATGTATCATTTATGCAAACCTTATAAAACTGATGTAAAAATCACATAGTTCTGGCAGATATTATTACAACCTCAGTTCAGATTTTTCGTATTTGTAAACCAAGCCTTGACACTACTTTGCTGTTTCTCATAGAAACCTAGCAGTTTCTAAAACAAATTTCTGACAAATTTTTTAAAATTTGTTTTACCAAGAAGTGACTTCCTGCCTTGATGTCATTTCATTTTGTAACTTATTCGCTTTTCTAAAACATCCTGCAGCAAAATGGACTGTCTGAAGCCAAGTGTTGACTTTTTAATGTTGATAAATTATTTTCTAGGTTCTCTGTAGCTTTGTATTTTAATGCTGTTGTGTTTCCAAAACAGTCTTCCAAAAGCATGTTTTGGAATGTTTTAATGCATGAAAAAGATATTTATTGTGTAGAATTTCAACAAATAAATAAGAGAAATCTAAGTTGTCAGAGCTAGGAATTTGGGGAAGGAAGAGTGAGGAGTGCCAAGATAACATGTTGCCATTGAGATAAAGAAATAAGTAGTAGAGAAATGT
Organism: Aleadryas rufinucha; assembly: GCA_013397815.1. Taxonomy (NCBI): domain Eukaryota; kingdom Metazoa; phylum Chordata; class Aves; order Passeriformes; genus Aleadryas; species Aleadryas rufinucha. Next base: position 220,928 of record VZTH01002417.1, on the reverse strand, counting down.
AATATTGCAGGAAGATGTATGATTCAGAGAACAAATCTTGCAGCCCATTGCTAGAGGGAGCAATCTCATTCACATATACCACGGTGTAACCCACAGCCTCACAACAGCTCCAATTTCCTGGCTGTTGTGCAGGAAGTACTCATTGGAAGCTGACTACAGAGACGGTGGACAACTGGCTTACCAGACTGTGAGGCAGGCAGCAGAGCCAATAAACCGGGGGATTATCCAGTTAAATCACATGGCAGTGTGAGGAGGATGAAGAACTTTGGCAGGAGTGAGCTAGTGCATTTCATGAAAGAATATACCTGTGTGGAAAGGGGGCTGTGTATTTTGGCCCAGAGAGCACAACATGGTGAAGGAATTTGAAGTCTGTTTTTTGTGCTTCAGTGAAGGTGACAGTATTACCAGTGTCCATATGGAGTCAGTGATATGTTTTGTCTTATTTTTAATATTTTACGATGAAGCAGAGATGTTCTTAGTTAATATTCTTGTGAGCAAAGCAGGGAATGAACATCCTAGAAGGATGTTTGGTTTAGTTATTTGCAATTTAATCTCAAATATTTATTGGAAACAAGGACCAAGTAAGAGAAGAGTTAGTAAAAATCAGAGTTGAAGGTTTTGACAAAATCGTCTTATCTTTCACTATAACTTAGTGTAGCCCGTAACATACGTATTAACACACAAATTAAGATAGTCTGTGGATATCTAATTTAAAAAGCCACCATGTACCAAATCCTACTTTCAACCTCCTTGGTTAGCACAGTCAACGTGTTACCAGCTAAATTTCATCTCAACAATTTAAGAAGCCAAATAATGCATCTTGAAGAGTGTTCTCAGTGTCTGTGAGTGATGCTGGCAAATCCAATCAGGATTCCAAGCATTACTTTGCAGTGCTGGGTGTCTTCGAACTGGAGTTGGTTCTCCATTATACTGGCATGGGGGTACCTCCACATACACATTGTGCTCCTGCAAGAAAAACTAAGTCAGTTTGACTTTTTTCAGATAAATCAGATGATGTTTCTTTTCCAGCTTCTTATTTTGATATATGGTTTTGAATTTTCTAAATTGCCCATACATCTTAGGTTTTTTTGTCCACTTTTCATCTTAATTTTTTATTGCATGCTACCATTTTTTAAAATAATGACTCATATTTAGATCTCTAGTGAGGACATTATTCTTCATCAGTGTCTGGGACTATATCCTTCCTATAACAGAAATTAGTTTGAGGAATTAGTCCTTTTTCAAAAGACTTTTTTCAAACCAAGTCCCAGTAGAGTTGCAGTACGACGCTCATCCACACACTGGGAAAGAAGGCTTGAAACTTTCTTTGCTCACTGCTGAGCCTTACAGCCTCCCAGAGGTACCCAGAATCTCTACAGAGCTACAGATCTACCGTCTGACATTTGTTATCAGAATGGGTAATATTTGTAAACTAGAAGAAGCTGGAAAGAGAACTGATGCAAACAACAAAGGCCTGGTTTAGCTTTCAAACAGGATTACGAAGTGATATGCCGGAGTGCATCTGTGCATTTTCCATTATGAAAGTATCAGGTAACAGTCTAGCATTCCACATAGTGAAAAGTATATTTAATTTTCTGTTGTCTTCTACATGTCAATGACAAGATTATTTGTTGTGTGATATAAAACTGCCACTGTCACCTCTGCCTTTTGAAGAAATAGTCATATTGCATGTTGTAAATGTCTTCTTATAACTGCATGGATTATTTTTAAACAACTTGAAGTAGTATTTTAGGGACACAGTTTATATTTCTGTGATTTAATTACAGAAGCAAAATTGTAGGTTCAAATTTTCAATTTCCATTATCCAATTTAATTATAATCTGTATCTAAATTAGTTCAGTGCAGAGAAAATCACACAGCGTTTCATTTTAAAGTTTTATTGCTACACTGTTTGGTTTTGGAATATCCCAATGTTTAATTATTAAGAAATCATCATTTTCTTGAAGATGACATTAGTATTGTTAAGAAACTACTCTTGGGGTGATTTTTTTGTTATTAAACTTTCCCCTTGATCTGAATATTAAGAAAACACTGACTCGTCAATGGGACAATTTTAGCAAAATTTACAAAATATCCTTATTAACACACTGTAGTAATTTCTGGATTTATTTCCAATTTTTTGTGACTTGCTGACTCAAAATACTCTCAGTTTAGATACACATTGAGTGTTTAGTTCAGAGAACTACCTATAAAGCTGTTCTAAGATGGTTTTCAGTTTCTGGAAGAGTTTCTCACCATTGGAATTGTGCACAGGTGTACTAAATTTTAAACCAGAAAGGCACTGAGGCTGTACAGAATTTAATTAGCTCTCACTTTACTGTTGTGTTAGTTAAAATAAGTTTTGGAGCTGTCAGTTGGAATTGGTGGGTGCATGGAAGAGGTTTTCGTGAGGAGCATTGAAAGCATGCTGTTCCTCCAAATGCAGGGACTCTGTCTGCAAGGAACATTCTCGGTGCATTTTTCTGCATATTAGATTTCTGGATCATCTTGTAATCCTGCAGACAGCATTGGATGAGTTCTTGAGGAAATATGTGAAGTGTCTGGCATTTGTTCCTGTGGTGCTAAAAAGTGTCCTGTTTGTCACAGCGCGAGCGTAAAGTGAAAGCACACCCTGCAGCTTGCCAGCAGTGCTGGGGTAGTGCTGTTTGTTGCTCCCATGGCTGTGTGCCTGACAGCGTGCTGCCCTGGTGCCAGGGAGGAGCACCGGGACAGAAAATCCAGTGTTCCTGCACAGATGTATGAGGGAAATTGCCAGAGGGTAGACACCTGAGTTACAGGCAGGCTATGGACAATTGCTTACTCTTGGTATCAAGTGTACATAAACTGGCATAGAATCGGAATGCTTTGGCTTGGAAGGGACCATTAAGATATTGCCATGTATCCTATGTTAAGAAAACATAACTGCAAAACCTAGAACATCTCTCTGAAAATTTAACCATCTTGTCTGTCTCATGTAACATATTAATGCTCACAACGTTGATTTTCAGTCTGTATGTTTTCAGAACTCAAGGCATTGACGCTTGTTAGCCAAGTACTGGGCTGGCATCTTCAGAATGGGTTGAAGAAGAGTTTTACTGGATAACCAGCCCTAATTCTTCATAACTGAAGAATATTGCCAGAGAACTAGTTTATCTGAATAAGTTGTTCCCATAGTCAAATTCCAGTTGCATTACCAAATGCCACATCACCTTCCTTCCATTGTGGAAGTTTACAGAATGCTGTGGTCTAGGTGTGTGTGGAAACCAGGACAGACCTTCCACATGGAGCTTCAGAGGTTTGCCCGGGGCATTGTAGGTTGTGTTGCAGGGCTGTGATGCTGTTGGAAGGCAGCACGCAGTTTCAAAATGCCCTTTTCAAACCCTTGCCTTCCAAACTACTTACGGCTGCTGTGTGAGTGTTCTCATTAGAGAGAAACTTGGCTGTATTTGGTAGCAAATTGAAGTGCTAATTTATAATGTCAATGCTGTAAGCTGATTGCTTCTAAAAGACTAAACGCATTTAGTCTGCAGACTCTACTTTGTTATTGTAGTGATTTTAGGAGCTATTGAAAAAAAGCCAGGTCAACTTGCAATAAATTAGAGGTTTACTTAGTATCGGAGTAGAGATGGGGATTGTGGCTGTTTGGAGTTTAAAGGATATGTGAGCATTTATTTAAATCCTTTCTGTAGTTTTCATTTACAAGTTCCAAACAAGGTTTGGAAAAGATTTAAGTTTGCTTTGTTTAAAGCAAGGGTTATGTTGCCCTTTGAGTTCCTTTGCTAATTAGATGTTTCTATTTTAATGTAGCGCTGTATTTCTTAAAGGGGTGCCATTGGGATGCAAAACAAACCAGAGACAATCTGCTTTTCAGTTAAGAGAAGTGTTTTTCTGACATTATTTTCAGCCAATTATAAATTAAGGCCTTAATATAACAGAAGCAAGAAATACTGGACTTTTTTTCACTTTGTTCCATATGGCTCTCTCAGTGGACTAAACTTAAACTGAATTTATAAGAATGCAGTTTTCATTCAACCTGTACATTGTAATCGGATTTTAGTGGTCATTTCAACTGATCAAGATCTAAATAAATTTTCAGTAAGTTTTTCTGTGCTATTTTTACAGGCATACAGCTTGTGCTATTGCAGCTTTGTAAACCTGTCTCTTCTTTTGGAGTATCACTGTTTCTCATTAGCATTCTGTAGATGAAATTTTCCTAAAACTACTTTTATACATATATAACTACAAATGGTTTTTTCTTTTCATGTTTAATATCATTGTGAATTACACTTGTAATTTATCTAAATCTCTTGACAATTCATTTAAATATGTCAGAATTTTTGAAATGTAGTTCTCTTTTGAAAAGATTTTTCCAGTATGTGAACTGGTGGGCCTCCTAGTACTAAGTATTACAAAGGAAAAATACTTAACGCAAAGAAAAAGGAAATGTAAACTGTAGAAGTTTTTTTCACAGAGTTGTCAGATATTTAAAGTTCTCCATTCAGTGTTTTGGCAGTTGTTCATATGTGAGGTCAAAGATACTCAGTTATTATTGACGTGTTTGGCTTTTAATAGCAGTCGAGCAAAATTCGTTATAAAAATGCAAATCAAGCTAATGGAAGCCTGCAACATCTGCTGAATCATTTTCTCTAAATAGTAAGAAGGAATCCTGTATGTGCTTAACTTTTCCATTTAAAAGTGCTACGCACTATGGCTCTGAAACTGGAAATGACAAGGAATGGGCACAAAACAGTGAGGAAAGTATACATTTAAAGTTGTTTGTTATGTTAATAGATATGCTGCCACGGGCATATACTGCTTTTTCTCTGAAGGTAGAAATTATTAACAGGATGTTATCTCTCTTTTTTGAATTTGCAAAGAAAAAATGCAGCTCTGTGTTCCTGATGTCCTTCCTCCATACTTCTATCAGGGTTAGCTTTTTATTTGATATCATAATACTTATTTAAATGTTTTTTGAATCCCTGTGAAGCTGCAGTTTACAGTACACAAATACTGAAAGGTTTTTGTATCATAATAAAAACAATGCTAACATTCAGGAGAGGTATTTTTGGTTTTTTTGTATTACAGGACTAATACTTAGCTGTGTTTTCTTCTTTTTTTAATGGCATTTTCCTCCCCATGAGTGAGTAAGTTTTCATATGGAGATTGAACAGAGCTGTCATTCTAGCCTTGCTGAAATAACAAGAACTGACAGAATAGATGATGGTCAGTCTTTTGCATTTCCAAAGATACTGTTTAATACAACTGAATGAGGGATGAAATATGGGAGAGGCATCCCTTAAAGTTTCTGGAAAGTCTTTTTGTAGACTGGAACTCCATTCTTTAATTAACTAGTCACACTGAGTATTTCAGATCCCTGTATTTCGTTGATTGTCCTCCCTGAAATCTAGTTGCTATGAAGTACATTTAAATTTAAAAAGTGACTTTCTTGCATGAATTAATAATTTTGCTAGTCTTTGCTGTAATAATTTAGTAAATTAACTGTTCTGCACTTTCAAGAAATAATGAACTGGCAATGAGATATTATTTCAGTGAGCTGTTATTTCTTTTACTTCTTCATAGATCCTTTTTTTCTTTTCTATGAGATCTATGCTATTGATTTATATCCCAGTAAACTTACAGTATTAGGGCTGGCTCTAAAAGCCTGCTTGTCCTGATACATTCTTTAATACAGCATCTGCAGTTATGTGTACATGTTTCATATGTGTAAATGACAACTGTGGGATTGTTAATTTCATTTTTCAGTGGGCAAATACCATTAGTTTCCATAGATGCAGCCTTACAAACAGATGAATGCAAATGTTTTCAACTGTGAGCATTGTGGTATAGATTCCCTCCATTACTTTATTCATCTTTATTTCTCAGTTAGCACTGCCTGTGTACTTCTTATCAACTGCTTGTGAAAGATGCACTACTCGTTTCTTCTTTTGCTGAGTAAGATTCTTTCAGGTTTCTTTAATTCCCAATTAGCTTTTCTTTGCTAATAGTATCATTAATGCCTAAAATAGCGCTGTAGCTCTGTAGGCTGAAATCATCTCAAAGTCAGCAAGTGTTACTAAGGCTCCATACATTTGTATAGCTTTTAATGAAAATGTGCTAAGATTTCTTCCAACTGGGCATTTTAAGCATGGAAGCTTCCTTGTCCAAACTGCACACTAATAGAAGCTGTGTGGAAATAATGAGTGTTATGCCTGAGAAACTGCTTTTTATTGTGAATTAGGCTGCAATTAGTGCCCTAAAACTCCCTCAGCATATCACATTTGAGTTTCAGTAGCAGAGTATTCAGGAAATGCTTTTACTTCATCCCATTTTTCCTTGTTAGGGATTTAGAGCCCAGAGTGTATCCCAGGGTTTCAGCCTTGCCTCCCAGGAATATTACTTCTACCACCCTATGCTGAACAGCAAAACTCACCTGACATCAGTGGGAGGACATGCCCTGTAAAGCAGCAGCAGTGTCTCTTTTTGTCCCACAGCTGCAGCAGAAGGGGAAGATGGAACACAGTACTGCTCACTTCCCATTTTGATTTGGACTCCCCTTCTGACTTCCCACCACACCTCATCTGTCTCCCTGAAAAGCTGAGAAAGGGCAGGTCAGGTGTCAGTCAACCAGCCTACAAACCAAGCAGTCTGGGCTAATGACAATTCCTGTTTCTTGGAAAACAGCAATTAAGGTGTCTGTATAAATAAAAATTGCTTGCTTACAAGCTCCCAAGTTTGACTGTTAATCTTTGCCTTTATTTCTTCTGGATATGTGTAACTCATGTCAGTATTTATCAAAGGTCTTCCTTGCTATATGCTATTTCTCTGTGCTCCTAGAAGTAACAGGATTATTGTTAAATTCCTGCTTTTTGCTAAAACAGATAGATCATCTTATTAGTTTTTCATGACTGCAAGTGGGTGCATTCTCTTCTTAATGAAACCCCACCTAACAAGGAAAAGGAAAGTTATTTGAGAGATGCCTGCCCCTCTGCATGTATTTTTCTGCTTGAAATTCAATGAAATTATCCGGAAGGATTTTGAAGGTGTTTCTACATCTCATTATGAATTCTGTGCAATGCAAAAATCTCGACTTTATTTTTGTCTCAGAAGTACATGTCTGATATAAAATTCCCTTTGGCAAGGAAAAGAGATTTTAGAATTCCACAAATCCAAATTCTTTTGCTTATGGCTACATCCCAGTTGAAGCGTTAGATTTTCCTTGGAGATCTTTCAGAGCCAGGAACATGATTCTTTGAGGGTATGGTGCACATCAGCTTCCTGTTTAAACTGGTTCATTCTCCAAAGATGCAAAGAAATGTGTTGTTCAGCCTGGCAGCACTAATCCAAAGATACACAAAAGGGAAGGATGGGACCCCAAAGTTTGGAAGCATGAAAGTGTAGGTGCTGGTGCAGTGAGATTTGGTTAATCAGTTAAAGTTTTATTTTTATTAAAAGTAGAAACTTGAATATTTCAAAATAATGTAACAACATTTGTATTTTGGTAATATCTCTTTCACATAATGGCTTTCGTCTTTCTTTTGGGATGCAAGAGGAAAGTAAAGCTACTCATTATTTTTAAACAGTCTCATACTTTCTTCAGAAGAATGGAAGAAACAAATTAACACTACTTTACACCTACTGCTGACAGTACATAACAGCAATTAAAAAATGAACTGTGTGAACTGGCTGCTGTTGGTTCATTTAAAAGCAAGTGCTGTACTTTTTGTCTGCACTTGAAAAAAGACGAGTCCTTTAGCGTCATTTTTTCTCATGCTGAATATGAGTCTCTCAGTAAGCACTGAGACACCTCCATTCATGGACCTTGTCTCTGTCTGTCCTTCCAGGGGTCACAAACGCAAACTGGATGAAGATGATGCTGCCAGTGAATCCAGTAAAGAATCCAGCAATGAAGATGAGGAGGGAAGCAGTTCTGAAGCTGATGAAATGGCAGCAGCACTTGAAGCTGAACTGAATGACTTCATGTGAGATTCATGCAGAAGATAGAATTTGTAATTATATTTTACTTCTCATAAACAGATTGGACTTCAGATGAGTCCCTTATGTCAGTACTCAATGTTTTTCCAAAATGTGTGTGTATATTTTGCAAAGCAACTCAAGAGGTGATACGTTATTTTACAAAATCAGAAATAGATGTTTTTAAGTTGTTTTACTAAAGGAAAATATACTTTTTTAAGCAAAAAAAAGTATTAAATGGGACATGGTGTGCTATGCCAAAGACATGTTAGGAGCTCTGCAGAACCTTCATATGCGGGACAGTGGTACAAAGATTTGTGATTAAACACACATCAAGTTTCTAAAAATATTGCAGGCTGTGGTTTAGGGGTTACAATCTTCAAATAAAGGAGATGGAATTGTCTGGGTAGTACAACAGGAGCCTGACAAACTGGTCATCCTTTTCCACAAATAAAGCTATCAAATATAAAAGGATTTTTGAAATGAAAAAGAACTATTTATATTTGTATAGAAAAAGAGAACGTGATATGCAAGCTTTGTGAACTCTGCACTTGACCCACCTGTCATGCTTGTAAGAGAATACATAGTGATCAGCATTCATGGTTTTAGGTTACTTTGTTGAATAGTTGGGTCCTTTAGAGACATCGTTTAGATTTTTAACTTGTCTTCTCTGTAACCAGAAATTTAGCACAGCAGACTATGTGGTCCTGTACTGCCACAAGATGCATATTCACCCATTTGTGTCGTCTTGGAAAGAACAAGTGCTACTTCAGTCTAGATAGAATTTAATTTCTTTGACAAGAGATCTGATGTAAAGTTTTTGTATATTCTATTTCATATTTGACCCACAAAACAGATTTTCATTTAATAAAGGTTCATTTTGTATGCTTTGTTTCTCTTTCCTGTTCATTTTCTTCCATCAAACATAAGGCATTTTTCTCTATTATCTTTCCTTTATTCTGCATGAAAATAATGAAAAATGTTGAAAGCAAGTGCAGATTTGTAGATTCAGGCAGGTAGCTGAAGGACAGAAGAGAAACACTGGCTCAGAAGATTCATGGACTCTAACATCTGACATTTTCTCAGGTGTCTTTAACTGGCCTCTGAAATTACCATAAGAGTAGTTGTTCTGATATTGAATATCTGAGGCTAGGACCATGGTTTATTCTCAGTTGTTAGCAACTGGAGATTGAATCCTCTTAACAATGTATTTGCAAAAGAAGACTCATTAGTTCATATGTCATGGTTAAAAGGAAGTACATTCTGGTGCAAAAATACTTCATTTTTCCACTTAGCAGTAAAACAGAACATTTCAGTAGAATCTCAGCTGCTTTACAAAGAGCACTCTAATTTTAAAGCTTCATAATGACAATGAAAGGAAGACTGAGAAAATACAAGAGCCTTTTCAGATTAATACTGCTTTTCTACTTCAGAATGCAAAGTCAGCATCCACAGACAAAAATAGTGGATTTTGTGGGAAAATGTTCAGTTTCCTGGATGTTTACCACAGGTACCACACAGCTGAATGCTACAGTTCCCTGCCTGCTGTAGCTCTCCATGAAAACAAGCAGGATGTCTCCAAGTGACTTTCATCATATAACAGGAGAAAAAGACTAATGCTTGTAAAATGGGAAGTCAAAATTCTTTCTTTTTTTTCAGTAACCTGAATGCAGCCTCCCCAGCTACCAGAGGATGACTCCTTACAATTAAATACTAAAATGTCAGGGGTTGTGGGGTGCATTTTGTGTTTTCTTAAAATCCCACTTGAAATAATGTGAAATAACATCAGCTTTCCAGGTCACTGTGATGCTGCAAATGACTTGACAGCACAAATTTCAGCAGAGACTCATTCTGGCTGATGGTCTTTGCCAGTCACGCAACTCTGTGGCAGCATTCAAGCTCTGAATGTAAACACAGCCAGCGAGCAAAGCCAGGCAGGCTCTGCCTTGGTTCGAGCAGCTTTGCTGGGTGCTGCATCCCTGGCACTGCATCTGCCACGGAGTGCTCGTGGAGGGATTCCGTGTGGACAAGCTCTCTGGTGAGGAAGGCTGTATCTTCCTCCCAGTGTTGTTTTATGGGTGATGGTTTAACTGGTGTCAGGGGGGTCTGGGCAGGAGCCCTAAAAGCCATCAGCACTCCAGTATCTCTTAACAATCCCTGCCCTCCAGTCCTTGGAGTAAGGGGGACCTAGCAGGGGAGGGTTGAGAGCCGCCAACCCATTGCTCACTGCCGGAGCAGTCCAGAAGGCATTGAGCCTGCTTTCTGCTGAAAAGCAGCCCCCTGCTCATTCAGGTGGCTGTGTCGAGTGCGCTGGTCACCAGTCTCTGCACAGGCAGGAAAGAGAAGTGGAAGCTGAAGATTGATAAATTAAATGAGATTATATGAGATGATAAGTTAAATGCCCATTCTAACCTGCCAGCAAGAAGTCTCTGGATGTATGAAGTTGTCACTCACTCCCACTAACTTACACTTTTTCAAAGGTGCAGGAGCATCCTACGAACAGCGACAAATGTGCTTTGTGAAATTACTTTAACTCTTTATTAAGTGACCTAGATATTTTGACTGGGTGTTTTATCCTGCCTTCTTGGCCTAATTCTGTACATTATGTAGCTAGCAAGGACTTGCTGCCAGCGAGGGCACTCTTGATGGCTGAAGCGGAGACCAGATTCCCTGTGAGGCTGTTGAACTTACTGGGCAGTACTGGTTTCTGAAAGGGTACCAGGTGTGGAAATGAGCACAGAAAGGACACCTTGCTTCATTAAGCCTTCTAAGTGTGTACTATCACTGCTGGCCAGGAAAGATGGCTTCTAAGGCCTCATGGTTATTTAAGAACTGGTAAGAGCCATCCTTTTGATTTAAAGACCAACAGTTTTACTTTCTCCTTGACTTCCTCTCACCAATTCTTAAAAGAGTGAGAAGACATCACAGCTCTGATGAGGATCATAGAATAGTTTGGGTTGGAAGGGACCTTTAAAGATCACCTAGTCCATTCTCCCTACGATGAGCAGGGACATGTTTAACTAGACCAGGTTGCTCAGAGCTTGGTCCAGCCTGGCCTCAAATGTTTCCAGGGATGAGGATGAAGTGGGAGCTGTGATCAAAGCAAAAAGCATCACATAGTGGCCGAGCTTTTCTCCTTGTGCCTGTGCTGGGGAGGGGGGAAGATGAGGGAGCAGTTGCTTAGCACTGAGACATGGAAAGCTCCAAGCATGCAGGTACTTTCACTCTTGGGTTTTGTGCATATGTGAAGTAAGCCTCGAGTTTTCTCAGTGTTAGATAGTAACATCCTCTGTGAAGGGTGGGAAGTCTCAATTTTCCTTCTTGGCACTACTGCTTGCAGAATAGTTGACTGTCTTACAAGTGTGAAAATACACATACACAAACCTGGAGCTGTACCTAAAGATTTCTCAGCTCTCCCTAATTTTACTACAGTGAACATTGCAGTAGGTGACATGTCAAAGAATAAATACATAGTGGTCTTGTTAAGGAAGTGGATCTCATCATGTAGCTGAAAATTCAGCATGAGAAGACTCCCAGTTCTCACTAGCTGTAGGCAAGCTTTTTATACATTTGTTTTTCCTATCCAATCCCACCTTCTGTTGTCGTTTCAGAAGTGTTTCAGTGTTCAGAAGTGTTGGGAGCCCAGCACCCATCTCAGCCTCCTCTCCCTTCCCTCTTCAAGGAACGGGAGGCAGCAGTATCCAATCCCCCAGGCAGTATCACCTACAGCAGGCATACATACCTGTCCTGATAGGCTGCAGCTGCATATCCTGCTCTCTTCCTGCTGACCTGGCTGTGTGAGAGAGAGGGAGATGAACTATAATAACAGCAGTAACAAATAGTACAGATAAGTGAAAATACTGCCTTTTTGTCAGCTGGGTGTGAGTGCTTCCATGTGGAAAGAGGAACATGTTTCTTCTAGGAATTTATTCCTCAGTGTCATACAGCTCATAACCATAAATGGAAAAACCTTTGCTTCTGGTCTGGCCTCTCATGTAGACCAACAGGTTCATTCCCAGCAGCTGTTAAGTCATTGTCCCGAAGAGCCAGGCCAGCTGCTTTCCTGGACCTCCTCAGGGCCCACATGAACCCTGTGATATTTCTCCTCCAAGATAAGAGTAAGTCTGTTGTCATCAATATATGCATCACAGAATGGCTGAGGTGGGAGTGGAGGTCATCTGCTCTAATCCCCTGCTCAAACAGGAAGGGTGACCTACAGTTGATTGTCCGTGTCCACGTTCAGCCAGTTTCTTGGATGTCTTCAAGGATGGAGAGTTCACCGCTTGTGCTCAGTCACCCTCATAGTAAAAAGATACTTCTTTTTGTTTTCTTTTTTTTTTTTTAGGGGATGTGGAAAGGAAAAATATTAGCACAAGGAGCACAATTGCTGGCTAAGACAGAGGAGGCATAAAGAGGGTGTGGCCCTCACCCCTGAGTTTCTCAAAGAGGAGAAACTTCAGGATGCATGATTGCCAGAAGTTTGTTTTCTTTCAAGTCCAGAACCAGACACTGTACTGGAGAATCCCCTACCATATGTTAATGAGAGTGTGGATTTTAATATATATGTGATGGCATTTTGAGCCACTTCAGATTTTATTTGGGAACAAGATTTGAGAAGGATGCCAGGCACTTGGAACACAGGATTGCTAGAACTGTGGAGAAACAGACATGAGCTATAAGTCAAGCCCTCTTTTGCACAAACTCTATTTCTGGTACAGCAAATTATTCCTTTCATTCTTCTCATTCTTTGTGACTTTCTCTTTTTGCTGGTGAGTGGCAGAAATGCCCCGTGACCTGATCCCCCGGGAGGATGGGGTTGGCATAGACCCCAACCCCAGAGCACTCAGATCATTTACTTGGCGAGATGGGGGCTGATTTTGACTCAGATTCTGTCGTGTGCGCTGAGCAGAGTGTGGGTTTGATGTGTTTGCGTTATTTGACATTCCTGACTTGCATGAGCCCTTTTAAAACCCCTAGATTTCTCATGCCTGCAGGTCTCGTGCCCACAGAGCTGTGCTGCCACCCTGTGAGTCAGAGCTCCCTTGGCAGAAGATGATTAATTCTTTTCTTTCCACATTGCATCCTAACCCTGTTCCCTGAAAAGACAAGGAGCCACTTACTTCTGGTGGATGTAAGTATGTATGGCACTTCTAAAGATCTCCATCCCAAGATGAAGCTGGGCTGGCTTAGTCATTGGATGGGTTTAGAGGCACTTTAAAGGTAGAGCAGATGCTAACCTGTAACACCAGAGGTAAAAGTGCAATTTGTTGCCCTATCTGTGGGATGGACAGCTGTGTCCATGGGTTCCTTCCATGTGCTGTCCTCTTCCCCTGAGCGGTCCTCCATGAGTCAGTGTGTCTCGCCAGGAGACTGGGAAGAAGAATAGAGAGATACGTTCCTCCTGAGTCACCACTGCCATCTTCCTGAGCCAAACTCTCACCAGAGCTGGCAGACAGTAACCATATTGCAAAGCGATGTAGGTTTAATAGGTGGTGAAAAACACCCATCCTTCTCTAAGTCTGCTCTTAGAGCAGTGCAGTTCCCCTCTGTCCCTTCTACATCTGCCAGGGGAAGCCTTGACAAAGTGAATCGCAGTGACAGGTCTCTACTGACAGTAATCATGAGGGAGAAACCTTGACCGAGGACAGTCAGAAGGGCTGGGTCCTCCTCCCTTTCCCTTTCTACAGGCGACTAACATCTCTAAGTCCCCAAGACTGTTTGCCTGTCAGATTTTGGATGTAGTTGCTCCTTCACAACAACCAAGCTGTTCTTGTTGAAGCACAAACTACCATTGCTATTGATCAGTTGTAAGCAGCAAAGCCCATAGGCAACAGCCTCCTCCTCCTCCTCCTCCTCATGCTGCCTTCAGACCAGGCGCTGGCACTTTTCTGGCAGGGAACACAGCAAGAAGTCAGAAAAGCTTCTTATCTTTTCAGATCTACCACTATGGATATGTATGACCCTTTCAGGACACAAGTATTAAATATGTCACTTAGTTCCAGTATAAATGGTGCTTGAGAGGTTCTTTGTTTTAATTAAGTGGATGAGTTTGGTCCTCAGAGAGCTCAACATGTCCTTGGGTGAATAAATGTTTGAATAATTCAACTTTGTCTCTCATAATCTTATAGCTGCAACCCACAGAAAAGCTTTCTTTTCCTTGACACTGAATACCAAATGAAGAACACTCCATTTAATTCCTCTGCTTTTTGCTTTCTGTCCTTGGATCCAAGCTCTCAGCCAGCCTCTCAGGCCAAGGGGGAGCCCCACCACAGGACCTATATGCACAGCAGCCCCATGCCGAGCCCACAGGACACAGCCATCAGCCGCATCCTCCTTGGCTCTCCTCCCTCCAGGGGCTGCCTGTGGAAGCCGTGTCACCTCTGAGCCTACCTCAGAGGAGCAACAGCTGTGCATCTTCCAGCATCCATCGACTTCACTGGCCATCACCTTCCCCTCACTGGTGGAAAAGGCGTTCAGCTTGCTGGCACAAAGCACATCTCCCCCTGCAGCTGGCTCCTCCTGTCAGCAACCCAAGACACTTTTCATTGCTTTGGGTTTTGCCACTTGAAATCTCTTTTCTTTTCTAAAATTCCTAAGACAGCTAAGGAGGTGAAAGCAGACCGCTGGTGGGCTGTGGGATGGAAAAGAAAGAAACTCAAGAATCTGAAAATTGTGCATTACCAGAAGAACTCATCTCTCACTACAGAGGCTATGCTTGGTGCACATTCATCTGAACACACCCATCAGGCAAGGAAAGGTGAACAAAGGCTGGACACCATTTTCTTACATGAGAGTCCTCAGTCTATAAGGGGAAAAAAGGGGGCAAAACAGAGGATCATTAGATCAGAAAGTCTCCTCTGTAGAATGTGTCCAGGGCTGTATCAGCCCAAAACCTACTGCTGCCCTTGTAGCTGGAACCACAGCCTGTGCACAGGCCACCGAGCAGAGCCCCCGGTTTGCTTCATTACAGGATGGAGCCTGTAGGTGCAGACTGGGGCACAGCAGGGGTTAATTTCAGCTGTGGCCTTACATAACTTCTAATTGCCTGCATTTGACATCTGTGAGGCGAAGGCACTAACAGCCGCAGTGGAAGTGCCGAGGAATAAGTCCGTGAGTAATTCCTGTTGTATCCCCAGCTTATATCATTTACCTCATTACGGGACTGCCTGCAGCCTTCAGCTGCTCTCCCCTTCCCCAGAGTTAATAGATCTCACATGTCTCTGTGCCACGTCCCTGTCTCAGCTGAACTGTCCACGCAGACACAGCACAGCCTCCCCCACGCCCACGGACAGTGAGTTGGTGTGAAGAGAACCCAAGCGCTCTGTGACCTGGATGCAGCAGCTGCTGCCCGAAAATGTGCGATGTTCAAAAAGCAGCCCTGGCCACGGCACTTTGCTGTGATGCAGCACAGGCCGAGACCCGAGTGGCAATGCAGAAACAGCTGCTGCTTTCAGAGAGCAAATAACAAAAATGCTGCCCATGCTGGAGAGGGACAGATTGCAACTGCGCTGCAGCTCACTCACTTTGGACTGCAACCACCCTGGAGCATCCCTGAGCAGGGCATTTCAGGCCCCTCACGACAACACAGTCATTGAGATGCTGGAGTGTGTCCAGAGAAGGGTAATGAGTCTGATGAAGGGTCTGGAGCACAAGGCTGAAGAGGAGCAGTTGAGGGAGCTGGGGGTGTTTAGTCTGGAGAAAAGGAAGCTCAGAGGGGACCCTATCACTCTCTACAACTGCCTGAAAGGAGGCTGTAGCCAGGTGGGAGGTGGTTTCTTTTCCCAAGTAGCAAGGGATAGGACAAGAGGACTGTACTTCAAGTTGTGCCAGAGGAGGTTTACTTAGATTTAGGAAAAAATTGTTTATTGAAAGGATGGTCAGGCATTGGAACAGGTTGTCCAGAAAGAAGTGTTCAAAAGGCATGTGGACATGGCACCAGGAAATATGGTTCAGTGGTGGACATGGCAGTGCTGGGTTAACAGTTAGGTTCAATGAGCTAAGAGGTCTTTTCCAGCCTAAAGTACTCTATAATTCTATGAAATAGCCCCTGTGTGCCAGTCTCTGCCCGGTTTGGGGTGAAGCAGGTCCTCACAGTCAGCATGAGCTCCATCCCCCGGCAGGCTCATCTGGAATTCGGGTCTTGGTGTTAGGGGCACAGAATGTGTTGCTTTTCTTAGATCCCCCATTGCTTGTTGTCTTTGTGCTGCAAAGGGCTGTGGGACACCATGGAGCTCCCAGAGAGGCAGCTCCTTCCTGATGGAAACTGCTGTGTCTCCCTTGATGGAAACCCTGGAGCCCTCCAAGGAGCTCATGCTGGCTGAGGAGGTGCTCTCTGGCATCTCTGGAAGCTGTTATGGACCACTTTTCAGATCAGAAGCAAGAATTTAAAAGTAATTCAGGATCCTCTTCTGGGTCATCGTGGAAGTATTTGGAAACCTAGAGAGCACAAAGGAAAAACTGCTTTCATTGCTCAGCGTTCCTGACATGACACTGAAGGCTCGGTGTTTGTAGCTCTCATGCTATGATGGTCACTTGGCTTTCTTGGGAGATATTTAGCTAATCATTATCATTTAACACCTTTGTCTGTAGATATTGCTGCACCACTCTTGTGACACACCTGCTACTGGCTGTTACCAACTCTCTTTCCATTTAAAACCATGGAGCCTGCAAACTACAGGAATTTCAATTTGCACTTTAAGAAAACGTGAATTTTCTTCTCTACTCCTTGAGGTTGTGAAGCAAACTTCAAAATCATGTCCTGGCTGCACTGTGAAAAAGCTCAGCAGCTCAGCAATGAGTGTACCTGGTGATTTTTAAGCTAAGCTCACAGCTTTGTGGGGGTTTACATGCAATTTTGGATGTGAGGGGCTATGAATAATAATAGTAGTCTTGAGGCAACGAGGTGTAATGAGGTAAACAATATGAGATTTTCCCACTGAGTTGAAATGAGACTCCTTCAAATCTTCTGTGAAATTTTGACACAGCTCAAAGAAATGTTTTCTGAGGAGCATGTGGGCTGCAATATTGGGAACAGGTTCTTCCAGTGTTAACAAGTAAGGATACCGCCTCAGAAATTACATCCAAGCATTTTCAGAGTTGAATATCCTATAAATATATTCTTTATGTTCTGATGTGTGAGATTGGGCACTGGAGGGTGCATCTGTTTTCCATCAGAGAGGATCTGAATGATGTAGTTCGAACAGAGGAGCTAGAGTACAAAGATGAAGTCTTGCTATGAAGTAAAATACAAAACAAGAAAGCTAGACCAAGATTCAGAGATATTTGGGGTGAGAGGGATGCAAATCACTCCAGACACCAGTGACTTCAATGCAGAGGCGTGAATATGAGTCCCTCACAAAAACCCATGAGTATCCTTTGTTTCAGACCGTTTTTGCCCCCATAAAGACTACCTGAGATGCAGGTTCTGAGTGAAAATCATCTAGGGCAATCAGTAGAAATTACACTTGTTATTCCCTTCCCATTACTTTGGCCTTTTGGGCCAAATGTTTCAAAATATTTCTAATGTCCCATCTTGAAACTATCAACTATGCAGTTCTTCATCAGTGCTTTCAAGAGGTCCACGTTCAGCTGGCTGCCTGTGTGCACACAGACTGACTGATTGAAACAAGAGTATATTCTTGTTTGCACCTGCTCCTCCTCTGTCTTTTCATGCTTTAAACTAGAAGCCTAATGTGGCCAACAATGTTAAAAATTGTGTGAGGTGCTGCACCTGTGTGAGGGCAAACCGCAGTACCAACACAGGCTGGGGGATGAAGAGATGGACAGCAGCCCTGCAGAGAAGGACCTCAGGGGGCTGGAGAATTAGAGGCTGGACAGGACCCAGCAACATGCACTTGCAGCCCAGAAAGCAAATCCCATCCTGGACTGCATCAAAGGCAGCACGGGCAGCAGGGTGAGGGAGGGGATTCTGTCCCTCTGCTCCCCTCTGGTGAGAGCCCTCCTGGAGTGCTGCATCCAGCTCTGGGGTCCTCAGCACCAGAAGGAGGGCCACAAATATGGAGTATCTCTCCTATGAAGACAGAGAGAGCTGGGATCGTTCAGCCTGGAGAATGGAAGGCTTCAGGGAGACTTCACTGCAGCCTTTCAATACTTAAAGGGGGCTTACAAAAAAGGTGAGAACAGACTTTCTAGCAGGGCCTGCTGGGATAGGACAAAGGGTGGTGGTTGTAAACTAAAAGACGGTAAATTCAGACTAGATATAAGGAAGAAATTTTTTGTGGTGAGTGGTGAAACACTGGAACAGGTTTCCCAGAGAAGGTGTGGATGTCACATCCTGGGGGACATTCAAGGCCAGGCTGAGCAGGGCTCTGAGCAACCTGGTCTGGTTGAAGATGTCCCTGCTTAATGCAGGGAGGGTTTTAGACTAGATAGGCTTTCAAGGTCTCTTCCAACACAGACTATTCTATCATTCTATGAAAAACATCAAGGCCCTGAAGCTGAGCTTCTGCACCAAGTTGATTTGAAGAATAAATTTTGAAAATATAAAAATAGGCTTTTAGCAGCCTGCCTGACAGAGGCAGAGACATTGTGTGGGCAAACTGTTCCAAAACACGGCTGTGCAATGGTTATTAAGAGCTGTACTTCCGTAATAACAGTGCTGGGAGCTTTCCTTAGTAAAGAACATTAAGCAAGTTTCAGCTTCTTCCTTGCTGAGACCTGGAGGCAGCACTGTGCTTGCTTAGCTCTGGTGCATTATCCTGTAATAGCTAAGCAATATACTTTGAGTGAAGGTTGAATAATAGAGTGTTTCTCTCCCCTCTCCCCCCCACACCACTTTACTTTCAGAATAGCATCTTCCATTGTTGGTTATTGTCATTATCAACAGATTTCCCCAATGACTGCTCTAACCATCATTTCTAGCTTCTGGGCATTAAGCAAAGATCGCTGCAGCATAATTGGATTAATTTAGAGACTGACTTTGAACAGCATAATTGATTTGAATTTTATTCTGTTTTCTCTAGACACTTTTTTCACTAAGAATCGCAATGCCTGTGAGCCTGGGCATGGACTCGAGTCTTCTACAGGCAAAGCCTTTGTGAGTGGGAGCCCCTCCTTGCTAAGTGGGTACCTTCACCTGTTCTCCATGCATCCCTCCACTGGAGAGGGGCTCCCGCTGGCCTTCGTGCTCCTTCCTTCTGCCACCCTTTGCAAGGGCTTCGGGTGCCAGAGGAGTCGTGAACCGATTCACTTTCCAGCATCACTGTGGGGGTTGCTTCGTGCTGCAGGAAGGGTTTCGTTCTCTGGCACAGGGTCCGTCACTGCTGTGACACGGGGTGTGGGTGATGCTACACTTGGGGACCAGCCCACCCAGCTGTCCCCACATGGACCCTGCTTCAGGGCTGCTCTGCGGCACACTTCGTTCTAACATCACCAGGGCCTTTCCAGGCATTTAGCTGCATTGCTGCCGTGCCCAGCACAGCAAACCTTGCGTCCTGCCATGGTTTCTGACTGGGTTTTGATTCTGTGTCTCACGGATGTAGGTGTGGAGTGGCGAGTGCCCTGCAGATGCTGTAGCAGGGCCTGTGGGTGCCTGGTCAGGTCCCTGAAGCAGTATGCACTCACCAGGGATCCCCCAAACACACTTCAGGGTTCACTCCCAAAGCTTTCTTTTTCTATGCAAAACATCTTCTCTTGATTTTCACCACACATCTTCACAGATTGTTAGGGAATGAAAAGGCTTTTAATTATAAATTAGAATAATTATAGAAAACTCGACTAAGTAGCGTGGCTGCAGCCCATCCTCCCTCAGTAGCTCAAGCTCCCTGTGCCATTTCAACTCCTCTTGGCTGATTGCAGAGGTTGGCAGAGGTGCTCAGCATGTGCCCTTCCTGCTATGGGAAGGGGTTTGTCTGGGATATTTGGGCAGTGGTTTACCTCGAAGATGGAGCTGCCCAGGCCTAGGACAGGATCCTAGCATGAGTCACTTTGGGTTGTACTACCTGTCACAACTTACACACAGTGCATGGGACTTTTGCATTCCCAACAAGCCCAAGGCTGCCGTCCCACTAATTTCAGCAGACCCAGGATGTCTTTGCCATGCCTTTGGACAGCACCTGGCTCTCATATTCATGTGTGGCAGCACACTGCTGTGACCACATCCCATCATACCTTCTCAAAGTAGAAAAGGAAAAGGGATACAACTGTGTTACTGCTTCCCACTCCAGGGCCAAGAAACAACGGAACTAAAAGCAGTATTGGCCCTTGTCCTTCCTATTGTTTTGGCGAAAGAGAGTGATGCTGCCCAACATACAATTCAGTCCTCTGAAAGCCACCAGATTCTGTTCCTGCAGCAACCTGGTATCCCTATTTCCAAATAAACCAGAGATGGAAGGAATGGAGAAAACTCAACCCCTATTGCCCAGTGATGCAGGGCACTCCCTTGAAAAACCAGCTGCTCCTCAGCTGTCAGCATCTGCTGCAGGCATCAGCCTAGGGGTGCACACTCCCTGCCTGCACTGCTGCCTGCAAGTGCCACAAGGCAAAAAAACACCTGCTCTCCTGTTTTTCCATACAAAACTGCATATGTGCACTTGCACGTGGAGTTCATGTCCTTTAGCACATAAAGGTCAAGATCATTGTAGGAATGTTCATAAAAACATAGTCTCTATAAGGCACACAATAGATGTTCCCACTTCTTCTCTTGTTTGGTATTGTCTCGTAATAAATTTCTTGAAGATTTAGCTGAGTTAGTGGAATACATCCACACTAATAGCATTAGCCTTTTCCTTAGAGTAACATCCAACAAACTGATGCCCAGGAACCTTTTCCTTCCAATATCTGAACAATAGTTCTTAGGGGTCAGCTTTGCCAGCTTTCACTAACCTTGCTGCTTCTACTCCTCAAATGCCAAGATTGTCACAAACACTTTAATCTTTTGTGCTCTCAGCTCTCAGGCTTTGGTAGGAGATACACCTTTAATTGTTTGCCTTTTGGGTTTTGCTTCCAGCTTTCCAGGTTCTTTGAGGTAGTGCAATGCCAAGAAGAGAAAACAGGACTGCAGAAGTGATGCTGCTGGGCACACATAGTGCCCCACAAAAACTCCACTTCCCAATGCCTGGAAAACTTTATCCCTTACCCATATTCACCTATTCCTTCTCTTCTGTCTCTGTCAGTCATGCTCCTCTCCTCACATGCACACTTCTTCCATGCAGATGTTACAATTGTGCAGGCTGTAACGCACTGGTAGATTTCTTTTCCCTCCTCCACAAATATCTAAACTTATCCCCAGCTACCTAGCTAATCTGTCTGTAAGATCCAAATGTCCCCAACGTTTGGGGGTGTTTGGGCTTGGGATTCTGATTCAGGCTTATCTAGAGAAAACATTGAAAGGTCACTGTGTTTTAATTCATCCAGCAAATGAAGCTTGAAGGCACTCAGTGCTACTGTAGGAATGTGCTGCCTGAAACCAGTATCTACCTGCAAACCTGGTGGGACTAATTTGGGTATGAAGGAGTTTTACATAAATATTGTTTTACTTTAAATGTTCTCTTTTCTTCTCATCACTTCCTTAAATCCCACCAAAGACAGGTTTTCTCACAAGATGATGCCTTGGCACACTCACTCAATGATATTGACTTCCCAGTGGCAGCAGGGGAATAAACCAGGAGATTAAACTGTCCAATCAATTGCCCTCCTGCCTGGGTTATGTGCGTTGTTTCCCACCATGCACATTCAACATTACGCTCTGTGACCATTAACGCAGCGGGTGCTGTTAGACAATGAAATGTTAGACAGCAGCCTGCTAATAAAGGGTTTAGTGAATAACATGATATCCTTACCAGCAGCTACAGAGGAGCTGGTCTGGGGAAACAGGGACTATGTGCTGGGGCATGTTGTACATGAAATAGGGATGTCTGTGCTAATAAGAAAATGCTCCTTTATCACAGGGCTGATGTGGGAACGTTGACCTGGAGAGAAAACTGAGTTTTAGGGAAATATCCCCCTGGATTAGAGAGGTGGACAGAGCAGGCATTACCTCCCAGCAACTTGCTTTTTGATGCCATATGTCTTAACATCTCAGCAGGACATTAATGACAAGAAATTTAACAAGCATTTTTCTGCACTGCCAGGTTGCCAAGTGTTCCTCCTTGCTCCCTAAATTTGCCATTCATATCTTACCTGCTGCTCTCTTCTGCTTTGTGAAATATGACACAAAACTGCACTTCTTCCCAAGGAGTGCTTTCAGCTTTGCAGCTGCCCTGTTAGAGCTTCTCACTCCCAGCTGACACCCTTTCCCACCAATGCTCTTGTACTTGCCATGCTAGAGAACTCCCATGGGCATCTGCTGGACAGCCTGACTTCGGCTGGATTTAGAAGACAAGCATTCTTCTGGCAATGGACCTGGACTCATTGCTTGTCCGGGAAAGACGTGAACCAAGGAAGGGAACGACTGACTTCTGATGGGATGGAAACTAATTCATGCCCAAAAGAGTCTCACAGGGAGTGGGAAGCAGTTACCCAGCCATGGACAGGACAGGGGCATAGGGATGCCACCAACCAGGGTCTACACATACAAATGACTTGGTACTGCCTTGTGACATCCCTCTGCTGAGAACTGAAGGGCTGAGGAAGGGCAGGGGGACATCAGCCACTTCCAGCTGGGCAGCTGAAGCTGCCCACTCCTGGCTGTCTTCTCTTGCACATTTTTTCTCAGGTTTTCAATGGTCCAAGTGGAATTTCTTTCCTTATGTGTCCTAGCAAAGTCACAGTGCAAGTTAATGGTGCGCTGTTAGGAAAGGGACTGTTGGCATAGAGTCTGACCTCCTCTTTACCTAGTCTCACCTATTCATTTATATTTGCTTCGATTAGCTGGTGAAGTCCCTTTATCAACATTATTTATAGGTTTTGTACCTTTCAAGACTGCTGCTTTGTTCCTAGGCTGTACTTGTCTCTTAATCCAACTAATCATCTAATACATTTTGAAGTCTTTTCATTCTTCCTCATAAATCAAATTCTGGACCTTGATGAATCCATTGGCTGTGCTAATCTGAATTCTCTCTCTTTCATCAGATCATCTTCATCTCATAAAGAAGTGAACAGGCTGTTCCAGGTGTGCCTGTGAAAAGATTTCATCTATATATTCCAGTCTTATTATATGTTTCTCTGGCTATTTTACCTTGTTATCCTGCATTGCAAGTACAGCCCCCTAAGATTCTTTGCGTGTTTTTTCTTTGCAAATTTATTTGATAGCACATGTCTTAGATTTTTCTATCCCCTTGTGAATTAGAATAGCATTTCATTTTGATTGCATTTTAATCCATAAATAGTATCTCACTTTCTCCCTGTATTTTTATCTGGGTGAGTTCCATCCTATTTTTTTCATGTCTTCTTTGTATTAGTAACTTCCCTCAGTTTAATATATCTGGGGCTTCAATTAATATATTCTTTATTCTCCACTCTAGATAATTAGTAAAAGCATAAAAGAACAGATGTATGTTATTTAACAAATGTCTCTGCTAGTGTCCCTGCCAACCTATAAGTGGTTACTTCCACCATTTGTTTCTAATGTTTAAATTTATTTATAAAAGACATGTGATCATCTCTTAACCCTAGTAAGTGGTATTGAAAAGGGGATTCAGTGGACATTCTCAAAAAATATGCTACAAATAACTCCAAATATAACAGGAGAAGGTCATATGAGACAACCATAGCAGTCTCTTTTGTCTGAATAGTCTGTATTACACATGTTGTTTTCCCAGAGCTGTTTGTTTTGCAGTGTTGCTGTTATCTATTAATCTTGACAAAAAGGGGTACTGAGAAAAGCATGGCATTCCTGTGCTTTGCATTATTGACTGTTGTTTTAAGTTAAATTTTGTGGCTCTGAAAGAACACTGCCTTTCAAAGGAAAAATAGATGGTCTTCCTTCTGCAACAAAATTACACCAAAATACTGGAAACTAGAAATCCCTTTTTCTAGCTTCAGAAGATCAGCAAAGCTTTTCCATGACTATTTGTGTTTACAGTTGTCGCCATTTATGTATTTAGTGCTCCCACTGAAACCACGTGCCACTCATGCCAGCCACTCACTCACTTCCCACTCCCCCTCCAA